>KZ308233.1:1008898-1455100 GCA_000376725.2 Ladona fulva | reverse complement strand
CCCATTGATGATCTGCTATTATATAGGGACATGTTATACATCGTTTGAAAGAGTATTTATTTGTCTTTAAAATGATATACATTAAAAGTCAATATCTATCTCCTGCTTTATGTGAGTCGACGTAAACCAAATCAAAACACGGTAAATTCGCGCAAATCCATGACTCGGTCATCTTCACACCTTTGTGGAACAATGACCAGGAGTCACAGAAAAACCAAACTTTTAGCAGAAATGTGGTACATAGTCGTGAAGCAAAATCCGCGTTTCTGAGAACCGATCATGATGTATTGACCTTTGATAAGCGTCTGAATTAAAAATCGATCTCCTCCTACAAATTTGATCCAACGCAATTGAAATTTTTACTACGGGCTATTTAAACGATTTAGAAAAAATAAGCGAGGGCGATTTTTCCTAAATGCATTGGGGGGAGAGATATGAGGCGGCCTATAATGATGACTCCCCTCCGGCGAGACGATAACAGATACTTTCTTTGCCACTGGAATTCAGATCGCTCTATGTGACAACGATGGTGCATAAAATCGTCTATATCTTCCAAAAATGAACTGAATTTACAGAGCAAATTTAGCCTCAGTTGAATTCCTCTGTCTGCTATAGATTATTATCCAAAGTTCTGAAAAATCTGGAAAACGCTCATTGATTTTTCGTAAAAACTCATCACAGAGAGAACTGCCTTTGACGCTTTGCCTTTACATGCAACACTCGCATACAGCACTTGTTGCAAGGTCCCACACACTGTATGCACAAGTAGGGTTCCATCCCATGGCAAAATGTTTACGGAGTTTCTCTTCGTTCTTACTGATTATTCCCTTGACAAAGCTGAGTTTCTTAAGTTTCCGTATACACGTTACGGATGTTGCTACAGAAGGTATTTTTTTCGTACGGGTGACTATAAAACAAAAATCGACGGAGGCGGCCGTGATGTTGTGTCAGAAGTTCTATTTTGTCTTTTTGGAAACATAAAAGTTTCCTTATGTTGTTATTATTGTTAAAAACCGGCATTATGTTGAATTTTTGCAGAGATTGGCAATTTGATAGGAAATACAGCCTTTAAACGGAAGGGGACACGTCGAGGGCTACGTGTACATCCGTTTGCCTTAATTTTTTTACTATAAAACATTTCACCGGGTCTACCGCTAATGAGTTTCTTCCTCGATGGCTGAACGAAATTATTACCAGTCAGTGTTTTCTTTTGAAGTAGTTAACTATTAAATATTTGTCCACATTACGTTATAACTTTCAATTATCATACCTCTTCATAATTTTATGCAAATCCTTGGTAAAAATTAATCCTTACGCATTCTATTCATTCTACATCACTCGCAAGAAAACACAAAACTTTTAATTGTTAACTTTTTTTCTAACGCCTTACTTGGAAGGTAAAAGCATTAAATCAAATGAATAACGGGTGAAGGATAACGAGGGAAGAATTGCGGAGGCAGTAATGCCATCAAAAACCGCACGCGGTAGTCGTAGAGGAGTGGTCTGCGATCAGACGAAGTGAGTTTTGCGGGATAAAAAGTAGAGGCAGAAAGGGGAATTGCCCTAGAGAGTAGGAGAAAAGCCGCGATAGGGGGCCGCAGTTCTGATTGTTACGTCTACGGGACTTTTTTCTCCTGCCTCGAGGCGAAAACATTTTTTTATTGCGTAGGAGGTCCTCGGCGAGTCAGCGTCCTCCCCTCGCAAACCCCAAAAAACGCCCTCGGTCCAGTGGGAGGAAACTGCCGACAGATTACAGAATGATGGAGAACATTGCCAACGCGGATTTTCCAAGCCCTTTGCAGAATTTTGGCGAAGGGAGAAGGGCTCCGGGATGAAATATCTGGATTTCCTACATGTAGGCGTTCAAAGAGCGAGTTTACGAGTATACACTTGCTTAAAACACGTGTGCTCAAACATTACAGATGTATACGTTTAAAAATAATATGTAACGAATACATTAAAAGGGTTACTATGAAGTGCGAAAAAAAGGGTAATGGGAATAGTTTCGTGTATTGCCCAATATATAATTTCTAAAATCTGGGGATATGAAACAGAGGAAAAGTACATCAATTTTTTATTTAATCGTATTAAGTATATCCGGCTACCTTAGTTAGTTTCCAGGGGTTTCTTGAAGGCTATTAAGGATATAACAGATTCAACAGTTAATACAATATTTATTAAAAATTTGCGCAAAATATTGTGATACGTAACATCTATCTAATGTTTTCCTTCAAAATTAATTCCATTTTTTTATTCAACCATTTTATGTATATTGAAATTATACACTCCTGAGTTCAAAAGTTAACTTTGAGGGGATGAAACTTTGCATTGGTATTGTTTCGAAATTACACATCACTAGTTATTTACAACCTAATTTTGCAATTTTCGTACATTGCTTATGAATAAATTCTCATTAACTCACAACGAATTGGGTAAACAAATTTCCTGACAGTGTTTCTAGAACAGAATGACCTACCTACCTTGGTAACAATGCGCCCGACCAAATTTGAGGAGATATTTTCCAATTAGCATTTCGAAATCGTTCTGAAAGAGCGTTTCGAAAGTTTATCTAATCCTGAAGAAACAACATTTACAAGCTTTTTCGGAGATGTTCTCCTACTTCGGGCCATTATCGCAGAGCTGCACGAATTAGTAAACATGCTTCTCCAACAGCGTTTACCGCCGGTAATTCTTTAGTAAATGGGCAACTGACCTGGTTCTCAACGTCGGACCTCGCCCCAGGCTAGACTACCTCTGTCTTTCAGGAAAGAAAACCTGAGAGGAGAATTCGAAGGAAATGGGCAGAAGAAAAACTATCTATCAGATATTCCGTAATTTCGAGGCAATCAAAAATGTCATCTAGAATGTTCAAACGCTCTCCAGTAAACCATCGCCAATGGAAATTTTCTAATTTATTTTACCTTCATAGCAGTAATTTCTTTCCAAAAATAACGAATCTACTAGAAATGGGTATATTCTACTTATTTCAATTGTATTTTTATCTCTATAAATTCGATGGCTGGTTTTATCATCATAAACTTTCACGTGCCCCTCGTGAAACATACACAGTGAAGTTATTTTCTTAACTAATTGAAGCCCAAGAAAATAGTGCCTTCCTTTATAGTCGTTAAACTTCACCGTTTTATATTATTTTCTCGAGAAATGAGAACTGGTCTCATTGTGTTAATCTTGCGAAGGAAAAGCCAATCTAATAGTCTAGCTGAAGCCATTCTGATAAACCGATATGACCACAAAAAGAAAACGCTAGCAAAAATATTGGAATTGGAAAGTCAGAGCAATACATTTAATAAATATTGAATTCAATAAAGTATCTCCTTGGTTCTAATCTAACTGATAAGAACATTTACAATAACACTTTCGCTGATGCAGGATACAGTGTCTTAAAAAAACAAAAGTTTCCCATTCGGATAAATATTTGTTTCTTCAACTCCGTACTCTTGGGAGACAAAACAGCACGCTCCAAGAAGAACGGAGGGAATAATATCAATACCTAGAAAAGAATACGAAAAATCAAGGGACGTAGGTGGAAATAAAGAAAGCCTAAGGAAGAAACCTGGGATGAATGGGACCCAGAGGACAACATCCAATGGCGGAGGGAGATGAAAGCTAGAGCCCAATGAGAGCGCAATCCTTTCAGAAAAAGAATATACGGCAAGAATAAGAGAAATAAGCGGTAGAACGTAACGAAAATACCGAGTCGTGAAGGAGTCATTTGGTAACAGCGGAGAGAGGGAAAGCTATCGGGTGAAAAAATCGGTGACAGCATGGTAGCGTAATTCCAGAGAGCACACAACAGAGCGCGGGTATTCCAACGGAAAATTTGATTTCGAGAAGGAAAAAGAATAGATCGTCGGGAATGAAATCTTATTCCCAGGAGATAAAATCGGTTCGCTGCGAAAATCCTTATGGCTGTATATGGGGTTAAAAAGGAAAGACGGGGAACTGTGTGAGGGCGGACCGCTACCGAGAGAATTTCCGAAGACGACGGATTTAAAAAATGTTTCAATTCAATGTAAATGCTTCTGAAAGGAACGTGGGCAAAAAAACTAAGCTCAAAAAAAATACTTGAACTCGTGCGCTGCTTATGACATATTTTAGCCCATCTTCACATCGAGCGGTATTCAAAGGAGCAAAGATAACCAATATCTGCGGTAGAGCTCCGCACCTGCCGTATTTTTCTCATGTTGAATAAATATGTCTTAGATTTCAGCATATAATAACATTATTTACTTAGCCCATAGTATTTAATTGTGACGGTGGCCAATTTTATACTTGAGTGTTATGTGGGAGAAAGGTATTTACGTGTGTGTAGATTGTGGAGAGATTATCCGGAAGAACGACACAAGAAAGATGGTCGTTGGTTTATTACTCAGAGCAATATCTATGGCCTTATCATACACTAACTAAATATGCCTACGGAATGTTCTAATTCGTTGCGATTTTTCTAGGGAAAACTAATAAACTAATTAATCCGATCCAGATATATAACTTATTCATTAAAGAAAGCAGATTACCAATCTTTCTTCTTTATTTACTACCACTGCTATGTAAGAAAAATATTATGTAAGAAAGAACTTCCTAATGAACTAATAATAAATTATTAAGTTAACATAGAATTTTAGGGAGAAATTTACCTGTAGAACGTATTTGGGAAGCATATGATAAAATTTGTGTAAAAAATTATAACCTACTTTTCAAACAAAGTCAGTTTGGCCTAGTTACTAGCAGAGAGAGTTATATATCGTACATACATAAGTTTAAAAACGGTTAAACAAATACTGAAATTCAAGTTTCATGATGCAAATAAATGCAAGGAAATATATTTAAATAACGTTACCTAACATTTAAAATGTACACATAGAGGAGGCTGGATTGTTTTCATGGAGGAAATAAAAGGAGAAAATCTTACTTCATTGCTTTAATATCGAGGAATTCATATCGCCCACCGCATAAAATATTAAATCAAAAGTCACTTTCAGAGAGCCTCGCAATTTTTCCCATATCGCAGCAGCCTTCATGAGAGGAAACGAGAAGGTCGCAATTCCGAGAACAGGAAAATCCAGGCCAAACAAATGGGAAGGTTCAAAGAGACGGGAAAAAGGTAATAAGACGCCGGTGTAAGCCGGCGAATGAATATTTTATCTTCAGGAAAAGGTGAAAAAATTAAAATGTCGCCCCTGAGGAAAGAGAAACAACAAATTTATCGATGACTTTCCAGGCCGATGCCGACGAATTGAGGAGGAAAAGGAAAGAAAGGAGAGAAGAAAGAGGTACAGATGGGGAGGAAAGATGGGAAGAACGTGGGATCGAATGGCTCTAAAGGAAAACCCGAGACGGGGAACGTAAGGCAATTTTAACGCAGTACACCGAGAGTATCGAGAAGAATTAAAGGGGGCGAAGATAGAAGGGGATGAAAGTTGCAGTAGTCAGTCTCTCGGAGGAGCAAGGACTAGATTTACGCGGCGCAAACGAAGGGACTTCTTAAGGAGAATGGGTTTCGGATGAATGGTTTGGCAGAGCGCCCTCGTGCGGGTCTGCTGCACTCTGGGAGCACGTTTTTCAAAGACGGTGGAGGTCAAACGTGCGTGCGAAGCTTGGCACGGAGGCACGCAGAACACGTTGTTAATACACTTGGACGTGGCCGGAGACAAGATCGTTGACGGAGTGAAATTAACTACGTGATCTAAAATCCGAAAATCTTCCGACATATCATCCGTCGGGTTTAAGAGAGCCTGAAAATATAAAAACTATAACAGATATCATTCCCCATTTCTGATCAATTATAAGTCTGGTGCGGCATTTGAAACGTAACCCGCGATTATATGGGAGATGCTTAATGATATCACCAAATATTTTTCAATCTATAAAGACATACCCTAATTATTATATTAGCATTGGGACAATAAAAAGTTCCGTCAGCTGAATTCGATCATAATGTCTAAGATTTTATGATGGCAAAATAACATCGTTCAACCATAATAGGCTATATAAGCTATATGAATACATGCCTATAAACCGAGGGATAGTCAAAATTATAAGTTTTTTACAATAGGATGCATGTTACCTCATATCTCCTGAATCATAAAGTTTACAAAACTTAAGTACATAATAAAGTATTAATTTACCATTGATTGAGATTAAAAGTGATTGTTTTATATTTTTAAGCGAGCTCAGGATTCTAAGTACTTTTCCCATTCATATCGTATTTTCTGAGAGAATGTGATTTTATTCAAAAGAAAAGCGCTTTAAAGAAAATGAGCTTTAAATTAAGTTCAACTAGGTAAGACTAAACGAGATGAATTATTGGAATGAAGGAGATATCGCTGCCGGTAATGAATTTAACTGTCGGGACAACATAAAAATGTCTCCTTGAGCAATAAAAGAGCTGACGAATTGGAAAATACTTAGCATCGAAAGGTAAGTAGTTACACTCCAATGGTAACTCGCCAACGCATAAGTGAATAGCCAATGAGGTCGATAGATTTGCATCGGAAGCGTGCGTTGGCTAAATGTACCGTTTTATCATGGAAGCTGTGGAGCTAATTAATTCTAACGACGAGTAAACGGAAGTATAAATAGAAACAACGAGCCCTTGCCAAATAACAGACGAACGCCGTAAGCTAATCGTATGTTTCACGTCGCTCGATACTTTCCAAAAGTAACGAAGCCGTGAAGACGTAATTATTTGGAGAACGGAATCAATTTGTTTCTCCTTTATCCGCATGGGTGGGGGGAAAATATGAGACAAGAGAGTAACTTAGTGAAAACCGGAGCTCTCCCTCATCACCAACGGAACGGCAAAAGGTCAAGTACATCAAAGCTCTCGAAAGAAAAAGGTCGGTAGTCGGGGGAGGAAGTATTTGTGGAATAAAAAAAGCTGCGATAAGACGGGAAGGAACTCCGAAAAGACTCTCTATAGGACAAAAAAGAGGCGAAGAAGAGAAAACACGCCATCGGCGGCAGAATCGACGAGAGAGAAGGAAAATAACGTGATGCCGCCTCGAACTTTCTGCAACTGTGAAGAGTCCAGAACGAGGACAACGAAAGGAAAGCAATTAGCCAGCGAGAGATAAGTAACGGTAGAAAGCAGAGCGAGCATCCGTGAACGTGTTAAACAAATACGCTAAAAACAAAATAAAAACTGTCCGAGAGAAAATTAGAAAACGAAACCCGATAAACCTAGAGAAGGAACATTGGACTGATTTAAAAACTGGGAGCGAAATTGGCGCTTAACGGTGGAAGAGGAAAATATTAAATAAAAAATAATCTCGAGCAAGAGGGAATTCCAAATAACAGGTAAACGGCCTGCAGGCGAGGGAGCGGAGATGAAGCCCGGAAAAAAAGACGCTGCTCAAAGAAAAATAATAATCGATGGGAGATTGTTCATAAATGGTTTTAGCTCGAGCTCTCTTTAGTTCGCGTCTTGCCCCAAAGGCATAAAGACACATATGAAGGTAAGAACATGCAAACAATACCTTAGAACGGATTTGCTCGCAGCTAGGGAAAGAACCCGCCTGTCTTAAAGCTTACGACCTCGTCCCATTTCTTCCTCCAATAAAGATACTAACCATCAACGAGAATCTGCAATAAACGGCGAGCTGAAGTACATTAGGACGGCGTGTAAAGTCTCGCGGCCGACCTGGAACGGGGTGCTCGAATTTATTATTCATTCGCTGGAAATGGGGCAGTTGTGAAGAAGGGAGGAAATAACGGCAGAGAGAGAGGGCTCACCTCACAAGAGGATTTCCCATCGCCGAGGGGACGAGCGAATACCTTTCTTAAAGAATAAACGAATGTCGATTCGGACACACCTGAAAGAGCCGTCCCCCAAGAGAGAATCTCGCAGCCGCTATGTAGTAAAGTCGTGTTATCGAAAATGCACTGTATAAGATATAGAGTAGAAAGAGGCACCGATATAAGTTTAGGTGTCGGCTTTGGAATAAAAGAGGCAATTCTCGATTGAATATCTCCCGGAAATCACCAATGACACGATTCATGCACTTCCGCATTATAGTCGCACAGCGAAATTGGTTGATCATTCGCTACCAATGACTCGTTTACTAGCATAGAAACTTGCGATGTTTCCGAAATAATTTTGGTAAATTGCGAATGATTTATCATTTCCATAAAAATGATAATGTCTAAAAGGTAGGAATCTAAAATAAGTATAGGTACATTTTCTTTAAAATTCATAAAATAAAAAGAAGATAAAAATTATCTAAGTGTAGTTCATAATAAGTATCAAAAATAAAAGAGCCCAGTATCACAAGGTCCCAGAGAAACCACAGCGTTGCCGCTAATATTGAGAAATTTTATATTTACACGGTAACCAAGATATCCGTAGCGTTAAGAAGGTTTTTAAAGTGGAAAGGAGCCATAAAAAAGGAAAAGCTAATATAAGCTACAGCATCTCCGGTTGATATTAAATTTTCAGACACTCCCCTCCACGGCGCTGGTCCCTTTATTTCTAACCAATAACTCCGCTGCGAGATATTAAAATTTTCGATTGACGTATCCAAGTTAATCAAGACTATAATCAAGAACCACGTAGCACGTTTTAATTTTCGGCTGATTAAGAGTTTGCTTTTCCTTGAAACGTATCCTGGGGATATAAATAATACTTCAGTGCCAGGATTTTTACCTGTTTCCTCGCGCAATATTAACTCCATTTATCCCAAATTTCATCTTTTTTTTCAATAGTAAACCCCGTTTAATGAGATTCTCTCGTCTCAAAGTGGCAAAAACAAACATCCAAAAACAAACAGCTGTTTCGCCTCCATCTCCCCCTTCACACTTTCACGAAAAACGCACACCTCTGATTGCGTCAAACGAAAGTGAAAAACGGACTCGGAGAGAAACTTCTTTCTTTTTACGACTCACGCAGGGAAGAATAGGCACGCAGGTACTCGGGGAGCGCAAGTACACGCCGGGATCAAACGTAAGCAGATCCTTTCGTATTCTCTTATCAAAACAGAGCCGGAGAGATGCGGCAGAGAGGGACTGGAAACGCGATGAGGAAGAGAAAAGAATCTATCCCTTACGATTGCTCTTAAGAGAATGGGGAGAGAAGAGGGAGAGAAAGAGAGGTCTTCAAGTGGAGCGAGCGATGGGTTGCCTGCGAGTTATGTCCTCGGAATTATTCATTCTCTCTTCCTCCACTCCTACGGGTCCCATACTTTCCGGGGTAAAAACCCTTCTCTCCCGTAGATCCCTTCCTCGGAATCCCCATACCCGGAATTAAAAAAATCCTGCGCTCATCATTCCCTTCCTCACCTCACATTCATTCTCGAAGAGTTCAAGAAAACAGAATAAAATGATCCACTCTTCTTTCCTGGAAAGGGAAGTACAGTGAAGCACCATACATGGCTCATGGTGTATTACTGGACGCTCAGGTGACCGTGGGAGTACGGATGAGGAAGAAAAAGGTAAAGATCCGGATTCATCTCGAGATACAACAGTAAGGGGAAGAGCAACGTGTTATTCTTGCGGGTTTCCTTCCTCAAAATATTTTCCGAGTTGCAGGTAACTGCAGGAAGTACTGTGAATGCTTATCTAAATTCAGAGTAAGTAATTTTTTATTTTCGCGAGTTTAAGTGTACCGTAGTTTTATTTGATGCATTTAAAGGTCAGAAATCATTCCTACAATATTAGATTTTATTCCGCTTCAGGAAGGGCTTTGAGACATTGATGGGCTGGCAGAAGATAGGAGAATAAACGAAAGCAAGGAAACAAAAATAACACTAGCAGAAGAAAGGAAAAGAGCAAAGATGAAGGAGCCTGAATGATACACATTATATTTAGGAAAATAAGGCAGGCAAGAGGTGCAAAGTAGCAAACAAAGTTAACAGGAAAAATATGAAATAAGAATTCCTGAAGGGAGGAATACAAATATATAATNTTCCGCCTTACATGAATGGAGGAGTGATGAGAAGAGGAAGGAAATGTTTTGGAGGAAAATCTTGAATATTCATGAATAATCTTTCACAGAGTGAAAAGTAGATCAGCGAACTCATTCAGAGTATTTTAATTTTATTTGCCTCAGAAATTCATTTCAGCATTATAAAAATTTAAGTTATTACCAAATGCAAGAAAGAAATATGTTTCCATCCGCGTTATGCGGGATCCACTTAAAGAAGGGCCTTTCTAATAATTAAGTTATATTCTTGTTTCCGGCTCTGCAAGTTCACATCTTAAACAGATTCCACCTAACACAGGTTTCACTGCAGTAGTGGATGTTAATATTATCAGGTGGTTAATTAGAAGTCGATTGTCAATTCCAGCAAGGCATTTAAGTTTTGCATTTCTTCAAAAGTTTATTTTATAATTGAGAAAATAAATCAAATTTTACGATTCAATTCATTAATTCATTCTGTGTATGCCTCCAATGATAGAACACAAATCTGCTTAAACTTATCGATCAAAATCTATGGTGTTTAAATTAACTCGCACGTTCAGAAACTTTGAAGAGGAGCTGAGCCTTTCATCTTTAAAATGCGGCACTCGAAAAATTCCGTTAAAGGTAGCACATGGAAAAATTACATTCTGCAGATGCGGAAACAGCCGACTGCTAAAAGCCGCCTCTTTGGTTGGGAAAATACACGGTTTCAATAAAGGATAAACAATCGTTCGCTCCTTTGCAAGTTCCATTTCTTTCCCTCCCAAGAAGGCGGAAGGAAACTCGGCTGCGGAGGCAAAGGTTTGCAAAGTCTTTTTTCGCTCAGCTTCCGTTGAAGAAAACGCATCAGTAACCCCGCAGAAATCTAAGAGACGATGAAATATAAGCACGAGAAAAATTTGATGAAAGACCGAGGTAGTTCTTTTCACTCTGCTAACATAATTTCAGTCTTTTCCAAACCTCAAAAGACTCGGTAAAAAGGCTGAAAAATATACGGAGATGCAACGAATAAAAGAAAAAAAGAGTGTTTTGCGAGAGAATTGATTCTCTACGGCTCGCTGTTTTTAGCAGATGGAAAGATTGAAGGGAAATCACAAAATTGGCACAACTGAGGTCAGAAAGGAGGCGTAATATGGTAATGATATAGTATTGCGAGGAAAGCAATGACTTGAATGAATGACTGACGAACGATGGGTGATTTACTAAAGAAATAAAACGAAGGTGCTGCAGATTAAGGCACGACGAGGAGCTATTTTTATGATAAATAACCAGAAAGATATACGGAACAAGCAGACTTAAAAAACTAAGTGAATTTAATCACGTAAAATTGTAATATAAAAACAAAATTGATACGTAATATTACACCGCTTAGGTTCATTTTAAAATTATTTTGAATTCCTATACTGCTCTACAAAAATGTTCGCAGTATTTTACTTGCTTTGTCAGATAAATTCGTTTGGCATTTTTCGGCCACTACACAAAATCGAAAATAGGACCACTTCTTGGNAACGAGCCCTTGCCAAATAACAGACGAACGCCGTAAGCTAATCGTATGTTTCACGTCGCTCGATACTTTCCAAAAGTAACGAAGCCGTGAAGACGTAATTATTTGGAGAACGGAATCAATTTGTTTCTCCTTTATCCGCATGGGTGGGGGGAAAATATGAGACAAGAGAGTAACTTAGTGAAAACCGGAGCTCTCCCTCATCACCAACGGAACGGCAAAAGGTCAAGTACATCAAAGCTCTCGAAAGAAAAAGGTCGGTAGTCGGGGGAGGAAGTATTTGTGGAATAAAAAAAGCTGCGATAAGACGGGAAGGAACTCCGAAAAGACTCTCTATAGGACAAAAAAGAGGCGAAGAAGAGAAAACACGCCATCGGCGGCAGAATCGACGAGAGAGAAGGAAAATAACGTGATGCCGCCTCGAACTTTCTGCAACTGTGAAGAGTCCAGAACGAGGACAACGAAAGGAAAGCAATTAGCCAGCGAGAGATAAGTAACGGTAGAAAGCAGAGCGAGCATCCGTGAACGTGTTAAACAAATACGCTAAAAACAAAATAAAAACTGTCCGAGAGAAAATTAGAAAACGAAACCCGATAAACCTAGAGAAGGAACATTGGACTGATTTAAAAACTGGGAGCGAAATTGGCGCTTAACGGTGGAAGAGGAAAATATTAAATAAAAAATAATCTCGAGCAAGAGGGAATTCCAAATAACAGGTAAACGGCCTGCAGGCGAGGGAGCGGAGATGAAGCCCGGAAAAAAAGACGCTGCTCAAAGAAAAATAATAATCGATGGGAGATTGTTCATAAATGGTTTTAGCTCGAGCTCTCTTTAGTTCGCGTCTTGCCCCAAAGGCATAAAGACACATATGAAGGTAAGAACATGCAAACAATACCTTAGAACGGATTTGCTCGCAGCTAGGGAAAGAACCCGCCTGTCTTAAAGCTTACGACCTCGTCCCATTTCTTCCTCCAATAAAGATACTAACCATCAACGAGAATCTGCAATAAACGGCGAGCTGAAGTACATTAGGACGGCGTGTAAAGTCTCGCGGCCGACCTGGAACGGGGTGCTCGAATTTATTATTCATTCGCTGGAAATGGGGCAGTTGTGAAGAAGGGAGGAAATAACGGCAGAGAGAGAGAGGGCTCACCTCACAAGAGGATTTCCCATCGCCGAGGGGACGAGCGAATACCTTTCTTAAAGAATAAACGAATGTCGATTCGGACACACCTGAAAGAGCCGTCCCCCAAGAGAGAATCTCGCAGCCGCTATGTAGTAAAGTCGTGTTATCGAAAATGCACTGTATAAGATATAGAGTAGAAAGAGGCACCGATATAAGTTTAGGTGTCGGCTTTGGAATAAAAGAGGCAATTCTCGATTGAATATCTCCCGGAAATCACCAATGACACGATTCATGCACTTCCGCATTATAGTCGCACAGCGAAATTGGTTGATCATTCGCTACCAATGACTCGTTTACTAGCATAGAAACTTGCGATGTTTCCGAAATAATTTTGGTAAATTGCGAATGATTTATCATTTCCATAAAAATGATAATGTCTAAAAGGTAGGAATCTAAAATAAGTATAGGTACATTTTCTTTAAAATTCATAAAATAAAAAGAAGATAAAAATTATCTAAGTGTAGTTCATAATAAGTATCAAAAATAAAAGAGCCCAGTATCACAAGGTCCCAGAGAAACCACAGCGTTGCCGCTAATATTGAGAAATTTTATATTTACACGGTAACCAAGATATCCGTAGCGTTAAGAAGGTTTTTAAAGTGGAAAGGAGCCATAAAAAAGGAAAAGCTAATATAAGCTACAGCATCTCCGGTTGATATTAAATTTTCAGACACTCCCCTCCACGGCGCTGGTCCCTTTATTTCTAACCAATAACTCCGCTGCGAGATATTAAAATTTTCGATTGACGTATCCAAGTTAATCAAGACTATAATCAAGAACCACGTAGCACGTTTTAATTTTCGGCTGATTAAGAGTTTGCTTTTCCTTGAAACGTATCCTGGGGATATAAATAATACTTCAGTGCCAGGATTTTTACCTGTTTCCTCGCGCAATATTAACTCCATTTATCCCAAATTTCATCTTTTTTTTCAATAGTAAACCCCGTTTAATGAGATTCTCTCGTCTCAAAGTGGCAAAAACAAACATCCAAAAACAAACAGCTGTTTCGCCTCCATCTCCCCCTTCACACTTTCACGAAAAACGCACACCTCTGATTGCGTCAAACGAAAGTGAAAAACGGACTCGGAGAGAAACTTCTTTCTTTTTACGACTCACGCAGGGAAGAATAGGCACGCAGGTACTCGGGGAGCGCAAGTACACGCCGGGATCAAACGTAAGCAGATCCTTTCGTATTCTCTTATCAAAACAGAGCCGGAGAGATGCGGCAGAGAGGGACTGGAAACGCGATGAGGAAGAGAAAAGAATCTATCCCTTACGATTGCTCTTAAGAGAATGGGGAGAGAAGAGGGAGAGAAAGAGAGGTCTTCAAGTGGAGCGAGCGATGGGTTGCCTGCGAGTTATGTCCTCGGAATTATTCATTCTCTCTTCCTCCACTCCTACGGGTCCCATACTTTCCGGGGTAAAAACCCTTCTCTCCCGTAGATCCCTTCCTCGGAATCCCCATACCCGGAATTAAAAAAATCCTGCGCTCATCATTCCCTTCCTCACCTCACATTCATTCTCGAAGAGTTCAAGAAAACAGAATAAAATGATCCACTCTTCTTTCCTGGAAAGGGAAGTACAGTGAAGCACCATACATGGCTCATGGTGTATTACTGGACGCTCAGGTGACCGTGGGAGTACGGATGAGGAAGAAAAAGGTAAAGATCCGGATTCATCTCGAGATACAACAGTAAGGGGAAGAGCAACGTGTTATTCTTGCGGGTTTCCTTCCTCAAAATATTTTCCGAGTTGCAGGTAACTGCAGGAAGTACTGTGAATGCTTATCTAAATTCAGAGTAAGTAATTTTTTATTTTCGCGAGTTTAAGTGTACCGTAGTTTTATTTGATGCATTTAAAGGTCAGAAATCATTCCTACAATATTAGATTTTATTCCGCTTCAGGAAGGGCTTTGAGACATTGATGGGCTGGCAGAAGATAGGAGAATAAACGAAAGCAAGGAAACAAAAATAACACTAGCAGAAGAAAGGAAAAGAGCAAAGATGAAGGAGCCTGAATGATACACATTATATTTAGGAAAATAAGGCAGGCAAGAGGTGCAAAGTAGCAAACAAAGTTAACAGGAAAAATATGAAATAAGAATTCCTGAAGGGAGGAATACAAATATATAATCGTGAGAAAAAATAGATACAGAGGTCATCATAGCAACAGATAGAGGAAGACAGTAACTAAATAAAGAATCCCTGAAGGGAGGAATACAAATATATAATCGTGAGAAAAAATAGATACAGAGGTCATCATAGCAACAGATAGAGGAAGACAGTAACTAAATAAAGAATCCCTGAAGGGAGGAATACAAATATATAATCGTGAGAAAAAATAGATACAGAGGTCATCATAGCAACAGATAGAGGAAGACAGTAACTAAATAAAGAATCCCTGAAGGGAGGAATACAAATATATAATGGTGAGAAAAAATAGATACAGAGGCCATCATAGCAACAGATAGAGGAAGACAGTAACTAAATTAAAGAAACAACGAATAGGCAGATATAAAAGGGATGAGACGGAAACCAAACCCAGGGAAGAGGAAGAAGAAAAGAGAAAGAGCACAATGAAACAAAGGATAAAAGAGGAAAGGTAAAACAAAGGAAGACGGAAAGAGAGAAATATGAGACAAAGAAGGGGAAAGAGACTGAGAGAGGATATAGAGAAAGAGAGCACCGTGGGGGGAGATTGAGTGAACCTCTGCGATATAGAGCCAAAGCGAAATATCCGACGGGTCTATTCGCAAAGGAAGAGATGCCAAACATTTCTGCTGCTATCTGTCTCGGCGCCTGTTTGCCCGTGATGAGGACAGGCCCTTTTCCCTCCCTCAAGGAAGGCGGAGATAGCGGTTGCCGCGGTTCCTCCCCTTCAGTTATCCCAAAATGGAAGATTGTGGGGAGACGGAATATCGATGAGGTGCTAGAGCGCGGCCATTCCTTGTTTACGAGATTTCTTGCGGGTGAAGAGATGAAAAAAGGTGTCTCCATTTGCATACATCTTGGGGAGGCCGCAAATCGCCCGGAAGAAGAGCGGGGGAGATGTGCTGGGCTACGCGGGGAAAGGTCTGTTTCATAATTCAAGACAAAATAAGGTCTGCTCGGATAAAAAATGGAGGCGGCCGGGTAAAATGTGCGATAAAATCGAAGATCACGGTTTGAATTTAAATGATGATCGTTAAGAAGCGTCTCTTTGCATTTTTTTCTTGTTTCCCGGGGCGCAGATTTATTGAAATAACACGGTGTGTAATTCGTTTCTCGGTCTTCGATTTAACGCATGGCTTCCTTTCGACGCGAAAATCGAACCGCTTACACGAAAGAAGATAAAAATCTCTAGAATATACCGACTGCGCTCTATATATAGATTATAAAGACATTGCGTGGTGCATACTGAATAGATCGAGATCGAAAATACATGAAAGAGGGAAGGTTCAGAAACAAATAAAAGATATTCAAATTCCTCAAAAGATTGCGGTACTATTAGGAAATATAAATAGAAAGGGTATCAAAAGATGACTAGACAAAAGATACGGATTTTCTTCCAAATTAGGCACGCAAAAGATTTTATCCTAAGGGTGAATACATCAATAAAATTTACGCCTATTTACATTTAATAACTTTTCGAATGTAAGATCAACTTAAGCCTAACATGTGCTAAAAAAAAGAATTACGAGTCTTATAAATTGGAGTTTTTTTAGCATACCAAAAGTTACAAAAGCTGAATAACGTCTACGGCAATTATAGCTGAAGTGTTATCGCATGATCCCTTGTTGATTAATTCATACCCACATATTCTTTTCGTAAAATCCGCCGTGTGTATGAAGACAAAAAATTGAAAAAAATGCAAGTCAAAACAAAAGAATACGTCTTAAATCAGCAGAAAGCTCTATAGAATGAATATATAGTTTAAAGAGGAGGAAATAGCTGTGAGATGCCTTTAAATGGCTAAATAGCTACGGTTGTAGGCTGTTCAGTGGTGACCTAGAACTACACGACAAATGTGTGAGTAGTCTAAGAGAGGAGGAAGTCCTAGGAAAAGCTGACTTAATAGAGCGTTAAGAGAGGGGATTATAAATGAGAGTAGTAAGGATAACTTATGGAAAAGTTAATGAATGTGTATAAAGTCAAGGAAAAATAAAAGGACAAGAAAATAAGTTTGGAGTTGAGTGAATAGAAGAGCCTTCTAGCTTGTTTTCCGTGAAAGAGACAGGAGCTACAATTATATACGTGAATGAATGTGGAGTAATAGCAAAAAGCATTTATTTAGAACCTACATACACGACATATACACGCAACATAGGAAACAGCATTTGAGTCCAGCAAAAAAGTAGAGGATTCACATCAGACACATAAGCGGATGAAGTAAGCTTTGGAACTTAGATCGCTTTTAAAAAGAATTCACGCTCACTGGGAAGTGAGATTAGCCTTAAATCCCTCTTTCCTTCCGCCATTGTCTTCCTCTTCCCCGAGGTTAGGGGAGTCTGCGAAGGAGTGGCCCCGCGGGATCGACTTAAGATCCCGCAAATAAACGCGTCCATTCCGTCCCTCACACCATCCTTTCCCTCTCAGCATCCATCGCCATAACATTTTCCCTTTCAGACCTCCGCCTTTTTCCCCCGCGCCAAAGAGACATTGCAGACGCCACCCGCTTCGCAATAAAAACCTTCCTTTTCCCCCTCTCACATCCACCAAACTCCGCACTGACCTTTCCACGGTATATCTCACGCCTCCCCCGCGACTGGAAGATGTGCAGGAGGGAGAATGGGGTGAGGGAAGTTCTGGCTTCAGACATTAAGCAAGTGGTGCAACGCTTCGGGGGTCAGGAATCAATAGGGCGGCGATGTTTAAACATCGCATATTCGCACGGAAGTGTCAAATAAAAACGTTAAAATGTTGTTCTTCCCGTACGAGATGCGGAATATATTTTAGTAGTAACTTTTTAAAAATAGCTTCGACAGCTAAGGTCATTTCGTACATGAGCCCCCACCGGGAATTGAACCCGGAACAGCTTTCAGCGAATTCAAACGCGTTTTCCACATGGCTATTCGGAGGACACATATTTATAAATTTTTGAGTGTTTTACAAGTCTAATAATAACGTTGGACTAAAACTTAATACAATGGGTAAAAATGGATAATAATCAATGGATAACGTAACACAACTAATTTTAGATTATGTAATAATGATCAATTATTGTAACGTATGATAAAATGTGAGTCGAAAAATAATTAAACAACGATGGAAACAGTGGATTTGAAATAAATATACTGTTACGAATGAATAACTCACGTATTTACTGTTTAAACTGTTAAAAATGCGATTTGGAAGAGAGTGAGTCGACAAATAAGACAACCGCCACGCCATAGGATAGCCACGCTTTGAAGACGGCACAGAGCTCTGATATGAAAAGATACGCGCAGTATTTCGGGATGGAACGCGAAACGATAGAGGCATCCGCCGCATTAAAGGCGGGCCACGAACTTCCGCGTCCCTAAAATCTTTCGTCGATCAATATCGGTTAATTTGAAACTATGCGGGCTCCTTACGGTAATTCCTCCGACGCTATTCACTTAAGCATATTATTCCCTCGGCGCTGTTGAGACGGCAGAGGAAAATTTTGCTCGAGGAATACATTTCTCTCCGTAACCGCATAGTTGAGGAAGCGCGTTTCATCATCCTTGCATTTTGTAAGATTTGAGAAGTTTACCATTCGCTTACGGAGTGAAACAAGATTTGAATACCTTGATTGAAAAGTTAATCACTCTCCCTAAAAGATTCCCCTATTAGATACTTAACAGATTTATACAATACAAATATATGAGTGATGCAATTACAGAAGTTATGTCATGATATAATCGAATTCTTTTCTAGGTCAGAAATAGAGAGATATAATATTAAAATAGATCCTGGGATGAACTATGAACTGATGTTTTGCACTTTAGGAAAATAATAACCAATTTTCAGAATCTACTTCTTTATCCTAGCATATGTCTACGACTGAGTAGAGTAACACATTGTGCGATGTACCGATTGTTGGACTAATATCGGCCAACTAAGAATCTACGACTACAATTACGGCATTCATTACCACGCCTTTAAATTCCCTTTCCAGACACTGGTGAAATGAATCACACGTGTATTAAAAGTTGAACCTTTAAGTAATTAAGTAGTTAAGTAGCTAATCCAGATTTATTTCAATATTAATGATCGACCAAACGTCCTACGATGATAGACAGATGACAGACAGAAAATAGATTGATCTGTTGGCCTAGCTGTTGGTCAGGGAGACAATGTTTCATAAGAAATGCAGATAAATACCAAGACAAATGACGTTATATTAACTGACGGATACATGAGGTTGCATTAAAAATTAATATTAAGATCTATTCCCATACTTCTCATGGCATTAAGAAGCGTGCTTGGTTATTCAAATATCTCTCTCGTGCAAAAAGCCTCGATGAAACCAGTCTAAAGTGAACGTTACGAAGGTACAAGGATATACACAACAACGTGAGTTTATCCTAGCGCGCAAAAAATCAATCATATGCAAAACAGGTGCGGTACATATACATTTAGGCGAGGCATTTAAAAGCATGAAGAAGAAAGCTTATCTTCTATAATCGGATAAACCGATTCGATACGCTTAGCAAAAGTTAACAACGAAAGGCTTGGAAGGCCTCGGTAATCATATGGCCTTACGACAGCTATATAACTCACGCATATGCCGACAAGTTTCCTTTTCTAGCAGAGAAACCGGATCGAGTATCTATTCCGTTATTGAAGCAGTTTAAACCAAGAGCCGACTAGTTACTACACTTCCAACGCGATTGTCAAACATGGACAGCGCTCATCTTCTGGAGAGTGAAGCGAAGGGATAGATCGAGGTAAATGACCTGCATCACCATGCACAGCTCACTCCGTTAACGAAGAAAAGTACATACAAACGGTGAAAAAAACCTTGCCTCATCGGCGTACGTGGCGCAAATTTTCTGAGTTACGTTACCTAAGCCGTGAACTGAGAAGGAGGGCAAGCATCCTCTGAGGTAAGACAAGGAAAAACTGTGATCTTATTAAGATAGAATTTTCTATAATCGGTTAATTCCTGTTGCTTAAATGGCTAGTGCGGAGTACTTTGGTGAAAACTATGCATGCTTCAAGCCATCAGCTGTTAATAGTTGATACTATTCGACATACTACTCCATGGTAAAAGCAATAAATGATATCTTTTGTTTGTTCAATATTTTCTAATGGAATCTATACCGAATATTTCTTACAATATTCATGATACATACTATAAATTTAAGTGAATTAACTTAATCACTTCCTCACCTCATCAGAAAAATGCATCTTTCTTTCTCTTTATTCTAACTAATAACTGAGGTAACATCAAGGCTACTGAGATATTAATGATGCTGAACACGGGCGAATTTAAGCAATCAGAGGCCATAGGTGCACGGACTCCTTTGAGGCCACACCAAGACATTTCTCACCATAAAAAACGACAAAACGGTCCTTTTTGGGCCCCCGTAAACAGTGAGGCCCTCAGCTAGAGTCTAGTGCGCCTCTTAGTAAATCAGTCCCTGGCCGAATGATAAGGATATCATTTTTTGTCACGCGTCATTAAATATCAAAGGAAAGTGTTACTGATTGGTTAACAGTGGTGCACTTGTGTTGATTGTTTACTACAGATAGCTTTCTGGTTTAGTGAACAAAGTAAGAGCA
The DNA here is from genome assembly GCA_000376725.2 of Ladona fulva. Classification (NCBI taxonomy): domain Eukaryota; kingdom Metazoa; phylum Arthropoda; class Insecta; order Odonata; family Libellulidae; genus Ladona; species Ladona fulva. The sequence continues at coordinate 1,434,767 of KZ308233.1, read as the reverse complement.
AACTATCTCCCTCCTTTTTTGCATAGTAAGATTCATCTCCTACACTATATAAATTTGGACATATGGCACAACTGGGTTTTTCTCATACAATATCAACTAGTCAAAAGCAAAATTTCACTTGGGCACGTTTATGACACGTTTATTTTTATGAAGTTATGAAGGAACCATTCGAAGAGTGAAAGATAATAATACTACTCTTTTCCAAATTAATTACGCCAGTCCATCAGGATTGCTTCACATACGTTCCCTGCAACTCACATACTGGAGGAAACATCCCAACTAATAGAAGAAATTTTTTCATCGGTAGCAAAGCTACAGATTAAGATAACAGCTGAGATCGCCTTTGATCGAAATATCCTTCAAAATGTGACACATTTCTCCGCAGCAATAACATTTTATCTAAATTCCACCATCTGATTGCGACTGTGACGTATCAAAGGGTTTCGACTTCCAAGTCACGTCCTTATCTCCAGTCTGCATCATGTGCTCGCGAAACGAAACGTTACGTGCGAGATTACGATCTTCGGCGTGGAAATAAAAGAATATGAGAGGAAGAGTAAAACCCGAGCAGCGCAGAGCAAACACGGGTAGCGAACACTGTGGGCATGAAAAAGGCAAAAATTGTCGAATGAAGAGGAAAGGGGCCTTTTTACGACGACCGATGTCTCCGCAACTTTTTTTTTAAATCTCGTTTATTCAAAATGCGAAAATAATTTCTTCTCCATAAATTTAGGATGAGACTGGAAAAGGTTTGAAAGGTTTCTCCATGAGGAGATAGGAGGCATGTCTGCGTAGAGTAGCGAAGCCCCTTTGGCTAACGCGATATGAAGCATTCTCATCTGAGAAAAAGGAAAGAGAGCGAGGCACTTTTACTTTCAAGGGGACGTGGCATTTGCTCCGTCTCCTGCAGTCGCAGCCTCAGCAGAATGGCGAATTTTTGAGACCATCCGATGAGCAAACACGCTCGCCTCTTGAAAGGAAAGGCGTAGAGGTAGCAAATGAATGAAGGAGATTTGGATTTCCGATCACTAAAAGGATGGGTCACAGCTCTCAAAGTTAAGCAATATGCGATTGTAAATGTTCGGTAAGTTTAAGAATCGGAGAAGAGGAGTTCTTGGATTGACAACCTACTAAAAAGTAAATACTAAATAGTAAATACTTGCCCCTCAGAATTCGAATCACTTGTGTTGATAGCTACGTTAGTTGAATTTGTAAAATGTAACGTAATTATTTCGGGGGAAATTGAGACTTTAAATTTTCCTCTTCCTCATAACCCATAAAAATGTACGGCCGAATCGTGGTCCTTATGTTCCTAAATTCAGATTTGGACATCCAATTTGACTATGAAAGTGATGTATGTAAAGCTAATATGTTAACTCAATGCATATTCATGAATTACGTGTCATTGATTTTAATTATATTGTGTCATGATTTAATAATATAAAGTGTGTTTTATCATTACTGTATACTTGTATTCCCATTACTATATTTTTAAATAGTCTTTTGTATCAATGTTATTTTATTAATTTTTCTTTTTTTACATTATTTACTCTGTTTTCGAAGGTTTTTTCATCCCCCTTCTTTGTAGGTGTTTTCCCTCACAGTGGGGTCTTTGTCTTCCTCAAATTTTAGTTGGGAAGATGCTTCCCCACAAACCCAAATCTTTTTGGGATGCTGATGTTTCTTTTAACTATAAATATTAAATTTATTTGTGTATTTACAACTAAGGTTATGTGGAAGAGAGGCCAACTCGGCTAAGCCTCGACTTAATAAAGAGTTAATTCATCCATAATTTCCTCTAATTTTCGGCAAGAAGTGACAGTAATGGCGCTCAGAACAACGTTTTAGACAGTACCGTCAAGATAGAACTAAAAAATTCAAAAACTCTTTCGCACGCTTTATCGGAAGAAATTCAAATGGAATCCTTCTTGGGTGCTTACGATTAGTATTATTTATAAGGGATTTACGGAAAGATATATAGCAAGAAGAAATATACAGCAAGAGACGTAGCTTTAATTACAGATTCAAAACACTAATTCAGAGGATCGCTTCAAATTGCGAATGGCAGATGGTAAAGAATGCGGGGATCTAGATTTTGGACACAACAAGATATGGAAATTAATAAAGATAAAACAAATGCGTTTTTACGAAACTAGCGCAATTCGTTATTACGAATGCATTTCATTCCAGTACAAAATTACATTCCCGTGGGGCAGTAAATTCGGCGCATCTCGCCGATTCAACGAGGACTGCATCGTGGAATATGCGTGGAGGGAATAATTAAATCTCACAGACCCAAAACTAAATTTTAATTTACGACTTTGCTCCAGTTTTCAACGCTGGATTCGTTTGTTCAGAAATTTGGGTCGGAGCTGAAATCACGTTAACTCTGTGGGACAGCCGTTTCGGTGCAGCACAAAAACTTGGGACAATCAATTCATTCCAAAGGTTGTTTTAGCGATATGAAACCGGATTTGAATAGGAATACCTTACATGTTTCATGTAATACCGTCTAATTCCGGCAGCCAGGGAATACAATTTCTAATTAATTGCATGCGCTTTGGGGAAATGAGTTTCAGTAATGAATAAATCGCCGAAATTCGTCGAATTCGGCAGCTTTGTTAATGAGGAATTAGAAAAGTGGATATAAATCGCTAGTTGAAGTGAAATTTGTTGATTCCTCAGCTGCAGAAGTTCGGATTAAGGCCATTACCTCGAGCTGAATAAAAAGATTTATTTGAAGCCATTACCGCCTCAAACGAGGAAAGAAGTCAGGATAATTAGAGGTGACCAACGATCCACGTCACGGTGATTTGCGTTCTCTCGCTATCGCTACTTATCTATCAGATAATGAAGTTTTCTTTCGTCGTTTTCCCCCGATAAGAGGTCGTTTTGAGTCACGACTTTAGCAACCATTCTGAACACATACATTCATAAAATTTGAACCTACAGATAAACCTTTTCCGAGTAACCTAATTTTGATGTTCCTTTCGAATGAGAATGCCTGAAGTAATTTTGAAGTATATCGCACATAAGGCATAAAAATATACCAGAAAAAACGACTTTACTAAAAGTACAAAGTATTTGATTTAATAATATACATCAATTTTGGTGATTAGTCGTTGACGGGATTGACAAAGCGCAACTGGTGAATGGTATAGATTTCGCCACACCACATTTTCTTTTTCAAGTTCTAAAACACTTTTTAAGAACTAATCTTAAATGATAGTTATTTATATATAGATTGATTTATTATTGGGATATCTTAAATTGAGTTTGCAAAGGCTATTTCCGACTAATACAGTACGGTAAATCTCACGGGTTTGCGCGGTTTCGGAGAATTTAGCCGTTCTTGATAACAAAAAGTTTAGGATGCTACCCAACGAATACAATGGTCCTGAGTCTCCGCTAATCGAGACTTTCCTAGGCCTGGTTGTGTAAGTTCGTTCATTATTACTACTTTACGCCCCCCCTGTACCCAATAAACGGATGCCTGTGAGGACACGGGAAATTAATAAAAAAATTCAGCACTTATCGCAGTCCATACCGTCGGCTTCTTCTGGCAGAAGGATTCTTCCTAACCACTCAGTTCTTCGCCTCTTAAACCGATGGCAGTGCCGGCAAAATGTCTCGAATTCACGGCGAAGATTCGCCGCAAATTCATCCGTGGCTACTATTGATTACGGAATACGGTAGTAAAGTGGACGCTATCGAGCAGTCTTTGGGGGGAATGGAAAACAACAAAACCCATCGACAAAGAAATCGGGAGGGAAGCGTCAGATAAGGAAGGAGGGAGAAAATTCATAATTCAGAAAAACGAAAGGGAGCGAGGAGATTTGGTTTCGCGAAGACATTTGCGAGGGCTGAGGGCGTAAAAGGATGGCACGGGGAGGACCTTTTCCTCCAATGGAACAAAGGGGAGAAGAAGAAAGGAGTGGTGAGGAAAAGAACCTGCAAAGCTCCCTTTTTCTTCCCTTGACCCTATGCGTTCCCTTCTCCTGTTCCTCCCACGCACTCCCCGCTGACCTTATCCGCCCTCTCTCCCCTTTCTCCCCTCATTCCTTACTTCTTTCTTCCATTGTTTCGCTTTGGGTAAAAGCTGAAACGGGAGCCACGAGTCACGGCTGCCCATTCAATGCCTCGACAAACGGCGGAGCGGTCGCCCCTTTACTTCGCCCTTTCTTTGCCTTTTGTACTATTTTAGCGGTAAAATAATTCCTGGCAAACGCTTGCCATTCTTCGGGAACGTTATGGAAATGCACACGGTCTTGTGGATGGTGGGAATCGAATCTTACGTTGGCCCGTATTACGTCTCGGAAAAGGAGAGTACCGCTCTTGCATAACCAAGAAGAAAGCTTCCAAAAGCCGCCGCTGTTAAGATAACTTTTTGAGATTGCGACGAATCTGATGCACGTCAAAGGGGTTGCGAAAGAAAACAGCTGAAGAGGAAAACTTTTACCTGAAATTTACAAAGGTTAGAGCAAATAAACATTTGCATTATAAAAAAAACTACACGATTCTATGTTTCGATAAATCATGATATAAACACTGTGACAGTGACCTTTAACACAAGAAGGAATGAACAATTTAATTACTATTATTTACTATAAATCCTCTAACTGAAATTAATTAATCGAACAGTATTTTCATAACATTCTGAAAATAAATCAAACACTAATTCAAAATCAACTGTTGCTATTCATCTTATTTTATTCTCTCCATGTGATATTCAAGGCTATGGAATCAGGAGGTGAACTGAACAAAAGATATTAGAAAACCAATTACATCTATGGGAAATATAGTTATTCTAAAACCAGACAATTTGGTACTATAGCGGTAAATACAATTACCTGTTCGAAGATTCCAGAGTAGAATGGTGAGTAATACGTGTCAGATTTAACAAATCATTAACTCAATATCACTACGAAATTATAAATAATTTCTATAAATTTCGCCATTGAAAGTAAAATCAACGAGATTAGCCCGAAACGTAACCATTATAAGACAACGTGGATAATATTTACGTGTATGCAACCCAGTGGTGATGTTCGATCAAAGGGTTTTATTTCTAAGGCAGCAATAACCAAAGATAGATAATGAATGCGACAGCAAAACTACATACGCACAAAATACAAAGAATAAAATGTCTACATCACTCAAAAGATATCAGAATGTTTCCTTTGCGTGTAAGAGGAAAAGGAAAGAGTTTTCAAAGTGAAGATATCGATTAGTCTCTTTGATTCTCTCGGCTTGCGTTTCCGCGTCCCGAATAGATATTCTGATAAGGCGATTTTTCTTCCCATTTTTCCTCTGATTGACAGGTCTATAAAGACGGAGGAAATTGTTTAGCTTTCAGAAGTGAAAGTCAACGAAAAGCTCTGAATTTACAACGGTGGAAGCCATTGGATTCGATTCCATTACTGCTTACAGACAATGGCGCTGCATATTGGGAACAAATGACGGTAAAATTGGACAAATTGTTGTAATAATGGCTTGATTTTCGTTCTGTTTCTTAAAGTTATGAAAGTATAAAGAATCCGTTTTATCCTATTAAGGAAAAAGCTATCTTTTATCTTTGTTCCACATCTACAAAATTACCGTAGGAAAGCGATGAATTCCGAGTTGCAATAATCATTTAAAGTTCCAGAAGAATTATCACTAAAAAGTCCACAAATATTCAACCCATAAAGTGATTTCGAGGGTTTTAAACCTAAATTTTCTTTGACAGGCAATTATATCCATAGATTTAGGGAATTTCAGCGCCCTATAATTTATGTATACTTTAATAAGAATCCATATATGCATCCCATAAATACGTTCTATAGTTCAACTCGACGGTACATCAAACAGCAATATTTTCCGGATATTATGTACCTATTAACTTTTTATCGCGAAACGCATTTCAATTTAATGCATTCGTAAACTTTCCGAAGAGCAAACAATAATTTAAACTATAACAAGATGAGCGTTGACTAAATAAATATTTTCATAAAGAGGCAACGCAGAGGTAGAAGGATGACCTTCTCAAATTACAAAGCATTTCCCCAGCACGGCAAGTAGGACAAATTGTTACAAAATAAACAGCGCGAGCGCAATGACCGTCCACGATGATAAGGACCTCATGAGATGGAAGCAAACAAAACGCGGTGCGCGAGCGAGATTAATGTTTACCGAGGCATTAATCATCCACGCGTCGCACGGCGCACTTTTGAACCACCGCCGCCGTTCTTTTTTACGCCCAGAAATAAAGATGTAACGAGAATTCTGGGTCGAAAAAGCGCGGGCGACAGTTGGGAGGGATGAGGAATTGTACGACCCTCTCGGATACCCTTATCCGAAGAAACGAATCCCTTGCGAGCATTTCCCCACGTGGCTGACCCCTCATTTCCCTCCCGTGCCCCATAACCGCCCTCCCACGCACATCAGGCCCGCCTGATTAGGCATGCGAATCACTTGCTGCCTCTTCCCGGGCGCCTTTCGGCTTGGAAATGGCCGTGGCGTCGGTCACTCTGGAGATAAGCCTCGGCCGTAAAAGCGACCACACGGGGCCATCGTGGCCGTGCTTCATCATGGTGGAAAGATGGAGCCACCGGACGCTGGATGCATGGCAGAGAGAGTGAAAGGGGAGAGGAAAGGATGATGTTTTGCATGGAGATGTGACAGGGGCGTCATATGGAAAAAGGGAACGTTTCCTTTAATTTTTCACAGCGAAATTGAGGTTCAAAAAAGAAGAAATTTCGTTTCTATCCTTTCGACCTGGACGATTTCCACAAAAAAGGCTGATAATCATCCAAACGCACGGGACTTAATTGTGACATTCTCTGGAATACATGCTCATTTTCGTTTAATCACAGAGCGAATTAATTACGTGTGTCCTGGAATATTCCGGAGAAAAATAACGGTGAATGTGTCCGATTGTCGTAGAAAAGCCAAAACTAATAAACGGCTGACGATTTTTCCTTTCATAGAATATTACAGGCGGTCATAATTGTGAGCCATGTTTGGCAGTTGAATAAATATTCCATTGTTCATACGTGTCGCTCGCTGAAACACGCAGACTAGCCTTTTCTCGAAACTCGGAACAAAGCAACTATTAGGTACCCTTAACAGGAACCATTAAAATAGGATGTATTATGAATGACAGAAATTATCTCCTTAACTTGTGCGGAAAGAAAAAGATATTTTTCCGTGTTATTCCATGGGTTCAGTTACTTCATACATTTTGAGGTGCTAAAAAAGGACTCGATTCTCCTTTACTTATTATTCTAGAAACTACGTCATTTAGAGGTATATTCCATTTAGTATGGGGAATTCGTTTAACAACTCCATAGTCAGAATTGTAAAGAACATCAAATCCAAATGGTCATCGGCAAACTTTAACGCGAGCTATAAAAATAGTTAATTTTGCAGGATAAAACAAATGAGAGAGATCACCGACTTTTACTATAAGCCGATAGCGATAACGAAATGAATACGAATCTTTCCCGATATGCATTTGGTTCCTAACAGGTGAAAATAAATAACGCAATGGAATTAAATGGCTACATTTCCGAAACAGATTTTACTTACAGAAATTACTTAAGATAGCTTGATAATCTCTCTTTGCTATTCAATATACAATAAACAGAGGGAGCAAATCCTTGGAAAAGCACACGCCATTAATCGCATCGCAAATATGGACGGCGCTCATCCCTAAATGCTAGAGAGAGCTTTTCTCGACGAATCTAGGTGTCTCGTTCACTCGAAGACTCTCTCTTTGCTTCATTGTCTACTGGTGGGCGCTATTCCCTCACAAAAGTACAGCGGGGAAAGAGCACAGCCAAGCGTGAAAGAGGAATACGTTTCCAGATGGCAAACGTATTCAGTAACAAACAGCTCTGGCTCCGCCTTATCCTTTACGTCCTCGTGTCCGACTGTACTCGCTATCGCATTTCTGATCATGCTACACGCGCGATATATCCCGGTTTATAAAGCTTAGGAGAAAAATTAGCTCTCGCCAAAGAGCTTTCCAGCAGAACAAACGAGCTTACGCAAGGTAATCGTGGGAGTACTTCGGTGCAAGAATAGAGGGAGAATGAGCGTATAGCTCCATTAATTCGAACAACAGTAGAGAGATGTTAGAAAAGTTTCAGTAAACAAGAGGACATCGTGTTTTCCTGGTCTTACTCACGGATTCCCCCACTAATTTCCGAGCGCTCCGAATTTTGATGTCACAATAACGAATAAATAATATTTAGAAAATTTGCTTGGATAATTGTTATATTGAAGAATTCCCTAATACGTCGACACAATCTTAATACCTTTCTTATTTTATAATACTAGAGTTAAATTATCTATAAGCACGTAAAATTACTTCCTCACCAATTATATTCTTGTCAAGAACATCGATGTCTTGTGGTATTCTTATGGTTGTTTCATCTTATCAGTAAAACTTACCTAGAAAGAAAGAAAAGAAACATAAGTATACTGAAACCTTTAAATTACACACTGGTAAACTTATACATAAAAGATATAAATACTGATTATAAATATTACAGAGAAAAAGAGCTTTAGAAGAGCTGAAAAGTGAAAAATAATTAACCAAATTAGAGAGCACCACATATACTTAAAACCTTGAAAGGTAGAATGCTTTTCATTGATAATGAGCTCCTTAGAAGTTTATATCATATCATATTTCCCAACATCAGCTCATGACTTAGACGTAGTGGAGACTCTGTATGAAGATATAGAAGAACTTTTAAAACTGACAAATGCAAAAGATAATGTTGCAATAATGGGCGATTTTAATGCAGTAGTGGGATCTAATACAGGTAATAGGACAGTAGGAAACTTTGGGTTGGGAGAAATAAATGAAAGAGGTGAAAAACAGGTAGATTTCAGCAATCAAAACGATATGGTTATTACAAACACATTATTTGAAGTTCCGCTTAGAAGAAGGTATACATGGGAGGCGCCAAATAAAAGACGATTTCAATTATATTATCATAATTAAGGTATGTTAAAAGGATACGACAATATCTATAAATACATAAACGCATGCGCCAATAAGTGAAATCTGCAGCACTTGTATACTTCATAATGACTAGAAAAACAGTCCTTATTTATCGGGCATATTTTACTCAAATTGCATCTATTTAAACAACAAACTCTTTATGAACACAAACAATCAACCATGCCTTGACCAGGATTCGAATCAGGAACTTAGGTGTTGCAAGGTTAGCACGCTAACCAATAAGAGAAACGTACAGTAATACGAAGCATAGACATAGCATGTCACTAGAGCATATCTCCTTTAATAAACGAAATTAGTGAGCATATTAGCTATAACAGACAAACTCAATCGGGAGTTTAAAACATTCGTTAGCTGTATATATATTACTCTTCCATCACTAACAAAGTACTTTGAGGAGAAAATCAAATACACCCCGCATTCCAACATCCATAGATCAGCAAGCCGAACCGTCTTACGCTTCATTTTCCAATCTCCCCATCGAAATGATACCGAAAGTAATCTAGGGAAAAGTAAATACCGTAGCGAGCCTCGGATCCAAGACGTCGTAACCTCCGAAATCAATTCGGTCGGATGATGGGCTACATTTCACGGTCCGCGGTTAAACTCACGTCATTGAGCGTACATTATGGGATACGTCTTCGAATCGTGGCTTCTTTTCCTCATCCTATTTATCCGCTCCCATTCCCAGATATACATAAAAAAGTTATTTTCTAGAACCGTAACAAAAGGGATAGGGGCGAGTGTAATAATCCGACAGAGGTCTTCTCGAAGTTACTGAAGAGGGGGGATTTCCCTCTCCTGAGCCCGCCCCTACAGGAAAACACCCCGAAAATCTCTGCTTGGCTTCTTTTTCCTCTTCCTTCCATATACTCGCAATCACTCCCCATTCGTATCCTTTCATACCCCGCGATCCGCACTTCCCGTCCGTCTCCGTTCCTCCCCCATTTCTCCCCAACGCTGAAAGGAAAGGCCTCCGTCCATCAGAGCCGCTGAAAAACATACTGTTACCGCTGAGAGAGGCTTCCACGCCTGTTTCTCCCTCAAGATATACGACGGGAACGAGGGAGGTTGACGGGAATGCATCAGAATGGCCGAGTGTTGAAAAAATAAATTGAGTCGAGGTGAGGACGGGATGGAGACATCACGCGCGAGGCGTGATAAGTGTCGTAAATCTTTTTTCTCTATGAATAGCAAAAAACAATCCCGGCACATCCGACCTATATATAGGAATTGGAATAAGTCGTGAAAGATTTTCGAAAGGATGATTGTTTTGCTTCTAATCCTTCGTAAACAGAAACAAAAACATGTTGTCTCGAGGTTTACCAAACAGGTTAAACACCAAATTCCACTACTCTATTGTTTTAACCCAATTCACTGAAAATAGATGACAGACGGAGTGACGACATTAGGAAAAGCAGGTGAAATATTTGAAACTAGTGTATATAAAAATACCTAAACACGAGATACTGACGAAAGAAATCATCCAAAGAGGACGAACGGAAGTGGGTGGTATTCAGCTACAGCTCGCGAAAGCCAGAGTTATTTAAAATAAATCGGGTTCGATAAACTTCCAAGAGGCAATAAAACCTCTAGTCTCTTGTAAGGAATTTCAGTTTGAGTCGAGAAAATTTAATTGGTTAAACGGGATTTGTTAATTGGGATTTTGATTCTCGAAATTGAATTTGATTGGGAGTCGGTTCATAAGTTAATGACTAATTCAAAACAACGTAATTCGTTAAAACTCTTACAACAATACATTTATCAATTTAACTCATACACAAAGATAATCATCTCGGTAATAAGAAAATAATGAGCGATTCTCGAGGTTATTGAGTATACCTATATATTTTCATCACATTCATTTACACTAAATGACACGATCCTATATGAAGCCAAATAACAGCAGGTTTCAGAAAGGAAAAACTTAGAAATAGCAACAGACAAACATAGACCTCTCTATGTGAAGAAACCCAAATCCCATTTCTAGATGTGATTTGAGCCAAGAACCTTTGAGTAGTCAGGTGATAGCGTAAACCACTACTTCCGGGAGCTGATTAGATAATGCATAGTATTAGAGGGAGCAAACCAGAAATCAGGTACAGCCTATTTTAGACGAAGCACCTTGCATTCCGGTTACCCTCGTCTTGATCTCTGTGTTAATTTTACCTCGCTGTAGAATTGAGACTAATGAGGACACTGAGGAAGACACAAACGATCCTCCCCATCGTCACAATCTCTCACTCGCACCTCGAGGAGAAAAAACGCCCCATATCCACCTGCTTTGAAACCCTAAAATCTCCCCCCCTGCGATTCCCTCCAACAAAAACTCTTCCACCATTCCCTCGGAAAAAAACCTCTCCACGCACGCACCTCACTCCAAAAAAACCCCTCTCTATCCTTCCTCCAAACCCCTAAATTCACCCTTTTCTTCCACCCACGCCACTGGAACTCTTCTTCCCTCTCCTTCTATACAGTCTTCTCTCACGCCCACTCAATCTATCTTCAACCCTATCCATCTTCAAACCCCATTCTTCCTCTTCCAGCCCCTATTTCCTCCTCTTCAACCTATATTCTTCCTCTTGCCTTCTTCCTTACATTTTCTCTCGCTCCTTACTCTGCCACGCCCCCTTCTTCCCACGGCATCAGGAGCCGTATCCTGACACATCCCGTGGAAGGATACGCTCCGGGGGATGGGCCACTGGCACTTGGGAGAAGCCTTCGTTTTCCACCCGGTTTTGTTGCGAGGGGTGAAAATCTTACGCCGCGGGAGTATAACAGGCATCACTGGAGCAACCCCACCGAATATTCCCTCCCACTTTCACTCTGTCAGTCTCCGCTTTCCGGATCGCGTTCTCCTGTCAAATCCTTCCGTGAAAGGCGTCGCGGAGGCCCACGGAAGAAGCACCGAATCGATTTCCTGTCTCGCCGTTCATTTTCCCGCTAATCTGTAAGCTGGTGGATGAAAGATCCGGAATCCGAGGGAGGAGGATTTATTTGCGACGGAGACTTGTTTTCCAAAATTTTCTGGCGCCTCCTACCTTATAGGTAATCGGATTAAAATTATTCGAAAGCAAACGAGATGGTTTTCACAGCGATAATCGTATTGAAATTCCGCGAAAAAAATTGAGAAGGGTAAACTTAAATCTCAAACTTTTGGAGGTACCAGGAAAAGATATGAACGTTTTACATGGAAATAACTCTCAAGTATTTTTGTTGAACTATTTCCTTGCAGGCTTTTCAAACCAATTATTGGCGATTTCATAGTACCCTTTCGCTCAGTCGAACAATCTCGCTCTTCAATAGCGAAATCTTATTATTATCATAAAAAATGCGAACATATGACGCATGTTTCTCGGCAACGCTTCATCATTAGGTAAAAATAAATACACAGCAACGATACAAATTAAGAAATAAAATCCGGAAGAATTCTTTTTACAACAATTTTCCTAAATGTAACTTAATAGAGAACTGGAATAAGCCGGAAGAAGTGAATATCAATTACTATCGAATTTTCTTACGAACAGCAACTTCTTTTATAAAGCGACTTTGGAAACTTTGGAAGCGATTTTGGAATTCTTTGAACTTCCTCTAACTTAAAAGGGAATTGGTATAGATACCTGTATCAATATGGTATCTACCTATCTAACTCTTAGAAAGAAACTTTATCCATAATTTCAAGAAAAATTTGGGTTCCACAAATCAGTTAATCCAGTAAACGACCTAGTGCCCAACGACCCGACAACGCACCCCCTGCCACACGCCGAAAGGCGGCTTGTAGGGTATTGATGTAGATGTAGTGAATGTAATATCAGAAACATCGAAAACAAGCCACAAACTATCCTTCGTGACATTCCGATATCATCGTAATTCTCCAAACTATCATTCATAATCATTGTTCATACAAACGTATTGTTTTGCCTTCCTTAACCGAACATAAAGTTTTGATGCTTCGAGATATAAAATCAAAACACAAATCACATTGAAGATTAGTAAATAAAAGTTTTTATATCGTACGCTACGAGAAGGTGGAGGTTTAATTTATAAACAGGTTCTATCGCCGATTTATCAGTCACGTTTCATCCATTTGCATTCTTACTTCATAACGGATGCAAAAACGTGCCAGTCACAACTCACAAGCAGTTTTATTTGCACAATAAGGTTGTTATTATAAGACATGAAAAGGAATTAAGTTATAAACTAGAAGCAAAGTTTACGAAACTTGTAAGGGTTCCAAGGTCTAACGCGATAATCATGGGTAGGGTGATCAGTTTTACTTGAAAACAAGCTGATATACTAAACGAAAAATGAGAAAACTTCTCATATTCTTCTCTAAAGCTAGTCGCATTTCCTTCACTTAATACCAGAAGATTTATCACAGCAAAATATGATTAAAGCTTCACTGTAGAAGGATAATCGAGTAAGAAATCTTCATTTAAATTACATTTTGCGTCCAATCCGACATAGTATGTACAAAGCCAGTTCCTGTATGGATATGTAATTACTATTGCTTCATAATTATGTGATCAAGATTAGCCTAACAAGAACGTGCATAAAAAATCAGGTTTTAGAAGTGAAACACATCTATCGATAACAGATAATAGGAATCGGGACCATCTGTAATGCGAGTGGAGTAAAAATTAGATTTTAGGTATTCAGGGAATGTGCATGTGAGGAGGTGCGTGGGTGTAGGAAGACGTTGAGGGTGTTAGAACTGGAGGTGAAGCGATAAGGGGAGTTGATCGTGGGAAAGTGCCTCCGGGGAAGATGGGTATGTGACGGGAAGGTCGAGTTTTAAAGACAGGGAAGTGGTAAAGATCGCAGGATATGAAATGGATAGAGTAATATGGAGTAGGGAGGGAAAGGGAAACCCTTATAAACTTTAACACATGACTATGGAGGCGTGAGGGATACCATAGCGATCGAGAAATAGAGATAACTACTTTTCCTCTTCAGCCGATTCACCCCGTTGACCCCCTTTTTAACCTTACGAACTTTTTCTAAAAAATCTCTTCCTCGTCGAAGAGAAACGTCCAGTTTGAGACCGATAAGATGTAGTAGAAACTTCACGGGATGACGATTAGCAACAAAATTACGACTAAATAAATACACTTAAACTAACTCCACAGATTAACTTCTGTAATAGAAACAGGAAGACCTCAATTAAACCAATTTTAATAATTATTATTATCAAACAACGCAAAGAACCACCTCTTGGAGTTGATTAAAAAACCATTCCCTAACCGGGAAAGTCGTACGAACCGGGACTCGAACGCGGGACCTTGTGTGGAGCGCTAGGACGATAATCACTCTGCCACCGCGGTCGGTTAAGTTGATGGGACTTAATAAATGATAACCAATTAGGCCTTTAAAGCGAGCCATCAAGATTTACATAAGGCCTAAAGATAAGGCTAAGAAGAAACGAATGAATGGAGGGGGAGAAACAGGAAAACAAAAATTCGGAGCAATATTTCAACCAAAAAAAGGGAATAAAATTATCCACCAACTAAAAGGGAAATAAATGCAAAAATATGTATTTGGACAGCAATGCGTCGCCGAAAACAGAAAATATGCTTTTAAGGATTCTCCGCAATTTTGCGCTTTCACGTAGTTCATTTACCTTCACAACTCCAGTTGATTTAGAAGCAATAAATGAAGGCAAATGGCATGCGGAAAGAGCAATCGAGCCATCGCGCGTGAGATCGTTAGAAGACCGTTTTCATCTTTTTGCCGTGAAATGCCCAAATTCTCCGGAGCGATACCGGAGCTAAAAACGTCGCGCACTGAGCAGATGTCAACATTTGTACGCCGAAGCGAAACTTGATTTTTTTTAACTCGTGCGTCGAATTTTCCGCCAGGAAGTACCACAAACCGTGCGAGATGTACACTGGTCGAAAACAATTACTTTTCTGAAAAAAATCTCAAAAAACACAATCCCTAAGAAAACCTACATGAAAGATTTTTCCGCTCCGATTAGTATTAAATCGAGCGAAGATTTTCACGGAAAAATAGAAAGAGAGATCCGAATTCACGGCAGCGCCGCAATCAACCGCGTTTTGATAAAATGAAGAAAATGAAACAGGGACCGCGGAGGAGAGGAAAAAAGACAAAGGTATGTCGTTAATGGATGGCTGCGAGGGGAAGGCGAAAAATACAAGTAACACAAAGACGTGGACCAAAAACGCTGGGATGTGAGGGTTGGGAATGAAAAACGTGGTACTGCGGGGGGAGAGGAATTAGAAACGGGGAGGATGAAAAGGATGGATAGGAGGGGAAAGA
Organism: Ladona fulva; assembly: GCA_000376725.2. NCBI lineage: Eukaryota > Metazoa > Arthropoda > Insecta > Odonata > Libellulidae > Ladona > Ladona fulva. The sequence goes on along the minus strand of KZ308233.1, from coordinate 1,419,478 downwards.
AGTGGAGAGAAAAGATGAAGCGCAACAAAAGAAAAAGTGAGGGAAAAAGAGGGATTGAAGAAGGAGAGGATTTTAAAGATGAAAAAGGGGGGAAGGGATGGTAGAAAATTAAAGCAATGTGGAAGACCAGGATATATATGTAGAGCGAGAAAAGAGGAAAGCTTGGCAGATAAATAGGTTGACACGGTTTAAACGGACGGGGAAAGAAGGAAGATAACAAAGAACATCGAAAGAGAAAACATTTCAAAATAAATACCGGTCAAACTGAAGAGAAGAGATAATTTGGAAGTTAAATATACAGCGAAAGCGATGGGTAACAAATAAAAAGATTTAAAGAATCTAATAATGGCTGAGAAAACTAAAGAATAACGAAAGAAGGGATCAAATTTAAATTAATATCGCCGTCAAATTTGGCGGATTTTAACCATAATAAATTGAAAATTACAACCAAATTATACATACTCTCAAATTATAATGGAAAATGTTATGATTGGTTTCAGGAGGATCAATTCGTAGAGAAGATTAATTTACTTCCCACTGCGCTCACTAACATTCATTTACTGGACAATTACAGTTAATAGTAAAAGGAGGCAAAACTAATGAATTCATAACGAATTAAATCTAAAACATAAGAGATAACGGAAAAAAAGAGAATTTAAAAGGAAAATAAACTAAAAGAATAAAGATCCTACAGAGGAGAAACAACGGAAGTGGAAAGTGGGATATATAACGAGGTTAACGCGATAAACGAAGAGGGGAAAATATGGGAAGAGGTAAATAAAGAAAATAGAAGGAAATACGGAGGCAGAAACGAGAAAATATAGTAAAACGAGAGATCCTGGATAGGTGAGAAGGGTATCGTAACGTGAAGAGAACACTTCGAGAAGGGAAAAGAATACGGGGGTGGAAAACGCAGATTGATTGTGGCAGGAGCGAATAAGCGAAGGAGCCCAAATATTTTGACGGAAATTTTCGTCCGAGAAACACGCAAACAAATAAAACGAGGGTCTGAATGGAAGGACGGGTAAGAAAAGAGGAGAGAAAGGCGAAATCAACAGGGCTTTTGCGGTCTTAGAGACGCAGGTGGAACGGGGAGGAGGCGTGTGGATGAAGATAGCAAAAAGAAAGGGGGGTAAAAACCTTTAAAAAAACCTCGCCGAGCCATAATTTCTGGTACGCCACCCTGAGAATTTGAACTCAGATTGCCTCGTTGAAAGAGTGTGGAACTTGGAAACTGCTTTTCCACCACCATCGGCGTATCTTCTCCCCACCCGAGGCGAGGAATTGTGGGGATCGCGGAAGAGAACGCGTAAGGGTTAAAGAGTGCGTGAGAGTGGAGGAAAAAGGGATGTAAATATTAAAACCATCCTTTTCGGGATCCTTCCTGCCCGCCATCTTTCTTCCTTCTCTCCGTTCCATCTGGTAATCACCCTACGACTTCCTCGCCACCTCTCCAACGACGCCAGATTCATTTTTTACAAGGAGCGATGAATTTCGAGCTGAGGAACAAACAATAGCGAGCAATAAATTCGTTCGGCGCTGCGTGGCCCTCTCAAAAAAGGGAGAAAGGGGAAATTGAAACGAGGGGAGATAAAGGATACGAGAAGGAAAACGTGGGAAAAAACCGAAGAGGGAAAAAACAGGGGAATGAGTTTAGAAAATGGGGTGAAGGGAAGAGGAAGAAAATGAGACGTCACGGGAGGGGGTGGTCTACTCAACGTCCCCTCCGAATCTTTCCTCCGTTTCCCTTTCAACATCTTTCGCCCTCCCCTCAGCGCGTGCTATTCAAGTCAGGAAAAGACCCGAAAGAACATTATCCGCAAGGTTTTCCCCGTAGCACCCCTACCGATCCTATGAAGAAGTAGGGATCGGACCAATTAGAGGGCGCATTAACTCCCAATCTCTTGACCCAGGAGAAATCGTCCGTAATTATTCTCATAATATTCTCCCTTTCTTTTGCTAGCGGTGCTCGAAGATTCTTCCGAAAGGAGAAAATCGCACACATATTCAATACCTCGTTCGATTGATGATTATCCTCCAATTTTTCTCGATCGATATCTAGAGGAAGTTAAAAATTGAGACGTTATTACACTTTTCGTCAACAGAAGGAAGAAATATCTATAACCGGAGGGGATTTATGCGGACAATACGTCGTTACATCTAAGATTTTTTACAAAAGGGTATATTTCGAGGCCGATAGGATTCTCAAGACATTTCTTCTCGTCAACTTATTTCTAAGGCAACAAATTCAATTTATCAAACGGAGAAAAGAAACTTCTCAAGTCGACCAGAAACATTCAATGGGCGAAAAATCTGGTGGAGCCCCAGAATAATATATTCTCCCCCGACAATGGCACGGATGTTTTTGGGGATAAGAAAACACCACTCCGATTAGGATATCGTTTTTTCCCTGAAAAAGGAAAAAGAAGAATTTCGCTAATTTTTTGGGAAAAAAGGTCCCATATACCACCATATCCATGACAACGAGAAAGGTGGGAGAGGGGACATTCAAATTTCTCCGGGCTAAAAATAGGCGAACACACCCTCGACTCCCAAAGGTATTCAGAAAACTTTTTTCTCAAAAACTCTTTCCATTCGTTCCGTCCAGGATCTCCTTTCCTCTATCCCAAATATCCGACCCAATACGTCCCTTTTAACGCTCTTTGGATCCCTCTGGAACTTCCAACAACCCTCCGTTATTTCACCATCATCTACCTTTTCAAATTGTCTGCTTGCATTACATTTTCGTACCCATCAGCAGGCAGAGAGACCGAACATTGAATAACTATCATATCACTTCACATGTGTACATCTCTCCATCGAGTTTTTAATAAATAATAGATTTACGTGGTTAATGAATGATAAATTACGATTAAATGAGTAACGTGGTAATGAAACAGAATACTGAATTTTATTATTTCCTGACGTTGAGAAAGAAACGAATCACTACCGCTGAAATCAAGTCTTAAATCTTCACTCTGACAGCCGTCATTGTTCAATCATTTCATGTTTAGTATTCATTTTGAATCACCGACATCTGCTATTTGCTTGCAAATATATGAAGAAATAAAATATATACATAAAAAAAGAACCAACTAAAAACACCGTAAAGAAATGAAACATACGACAGCGATTATCACTACCTAGCTCATTGAAAGGTTCGTATTTAGGTATGTTATGATCCAGAAAAGAGACCCTTACGTAGTACCAATTTCACCATTTCTCTCACCGGGAAATTTGCGCACCTCCAAAACGTATACAAATGATCGAAAAATAAAAAGGGGTTTGGACCAAGTGGCAAAGAAAAGAAACAAATCAGAGCAGACAATGCGCCCCGCTGTACCTAACCGCCGCAGAAACTCCCTCGATTCGTTCCGCTCCACTATTCTCCCTCAGCAGTGTACAGACTCGTGGCAGTGGGCCGCGTGATGTTTGGACGACTTCCACTTTTGAGAAATGACAAGCAAAGCAGTTCGATTTCTCGACCAGCGCAATAGTTCTATTCTCTACTTCACTCCCAACGCTCTCAGCATAAACAGTAAGCAGGGCTAATTCGGGGGGCGAGCAGTAAGTATCTCTAAAGCTTACACATATTCTGCTGACAAGATAGTATTAGAAAAATTATCGTGATAGAAGTTAATTGAGCAGCAAAGATATCAATCAGTGCACTAAAACATAATGATATTGTATTCCAACATTGTTAATCAAGGTTTACAAAATTAGCTACCACAATCACCCGGGGAGACAAAGCACGTTAAAAATTCTCGCTCTCCTAATTTTCAATTCGAGTGATTTATGAAGCTCTGAAAAGTAATTATTAAGATTTAAAATTTCCGAAGTTTTATCTGAATATCTCGATCGAATGCGTTAATCACTCCGCGACATGCACTTACGTCAGGAGTAATTATCGCAAGAGGCACGCGATGCATGTATGCTAACTCAGAAGCAATTGGATAAAATTATCTCTATGAAATAATAAACCATACTTTCTTATCTGTAGTTACACGAGTTTACTTGCCTTAATGTCCTCCACCTAAGATTAATCAAATATTTCAAACTCAACAAATTCAAGGCACGCTTTCGCACAAACTCGGACTTCTTAACACACGGAATCGTATGTTTGTTAGTTTCATTAGGCAACAACTATAAAGTGATACTAGCTGAAGCGCGCGTTGATTCTAGATGGGGAGAAAAAAAGGAGTATTAAGTATAATGGTCCTATTTGTACAGAAGAGAATCTAAGATCGCTCAACTTAGCTTAGTTTAATGACCATGTTATCGAAAGCGAAAATTTTCAACACAGCAAAGTTCTCATCGTATTATTACTATTGTCAACCTCCATTATGCTCCAGAATCCAAGGAGACATTTGATCCGTCATAAGAAACATTCTGAATTTTTCGAAATAGTTAGACAGAAGCTCTATTGCGGTCTCTTAATGATTTTCGGCATCGTAACTAAAAACATTTTATACTATAACGTTATTTAAATTTATGAAATGCGATTGCACCTACATAAATACGGATATTTTGCACGGCCAAGAGTTTCGTGACCCCGTAAAATTGGCACGTGCTACCGAAGTATTTGATCAACTTGCCCTATTTTTAAAATATCATTTATTACGTATGTACATTATTGTGGAGGGAGAAATATAAGAAACGAGATATGTCAAGGGATACCTACTTATCGAAAATCGAATAATTTCCATTTTCCTCCCGCGGCTGAAATTCCAGTTATTCACCTGAGAAAAATCAGTAGATTGGAACGGTACGAATCGAAGAGACGCGCACATTCTGCTTCCGAAATAAGTAAGTTAGGAAATTGGGGTTTCGGCAGCGGGTAAGTTGAGAAGAAAAGGATTGGAAGGCTCAATGAAGGGAGGAGATGGGAAGGATAGGCCGGGAAAAGAAACGGAAGGAGAAAACGAAAAGAAGATTAAGTCCGTGTATTTGGAGGGCTCCTTCTTAAAGAAGAGTAATATGGAAGGAGAGGAGTAAGATTGGAAACCCCAAAGGAAATGAAGGGGGAAGAATGGGTGGAGATAATGGGTTCGACATAAATGGAGTGACGCGATAAAGGATTGACTCGATGAAGCGAATAGAAGTAGCGAAAGACGGCGGCGAGGAGAAAGGAATAATGGCGGAAGAATTACAAGGACGATAAGGAAGAGAAATAGAAGGAAATTAAAGACATAGAGACACACACACGCGAAGAATTAGTGCTCGTTTCTAACAAATGGCCCAGACGTCCACTTTAAATTTTTTCTTCTCCATAAGAGGATATTCGTATTCTCTTGAGTAGTTTCTACGGAAGGATTTCAAAGCGAGGGTTTCCAACTTTGTTTTTTATACATCGAGACTTCTGGTAACGAAAAGAAGGATCGTAAAGCCTTACGAGTAAATTTCCTACGAAGATGAAAATCCGATTGGAGAGGATTCTTTTGAAAGATTTTCTTAAGCAGAGACGAAATAACATCCTTTTCTGTAAGGCTCATAAAACTTTCAGAATAACTTTATTTTCCATTCTGAAAGCGAAACAATAGAACATTATTTACCGGTAATTCCATCCAAGCTGCTATTCCAAATGAGAATATGTTCTTAGGTTTTATGTCAACAAAACACCTCCTTTAGTTATCAGGCGGGTAAAACTAACCAATCAAAGATTTGGGCAGAGTTATTTTAGCAATACAATAACACCGCGTAACAAATGTTAACTGTAGTGATACGACCAGAACAAAATTTGCTTAATCAAGACGTAAAGCCATTAGAACGTTTACTAACACGTTATTCGGATTCTTCACACGACGACGCAACTACAAAACGAAAACGTGATCCCACCTTCATATATATTGCGGTAAATTCCTGGGATGCATCCCCTAACGGAAGGTTCTATATACATAACATTCCCGAATACTATTTCTTAAACCACAATACTCACGAATCGATTAACTGTACATTAGAATAAGAACGTAGTTCTACAGGGAAACAATAAGCCTATAAGATACAAGAGTTATAGTTTGTAGAGGACAATTTTAATTGAAAGGGAGAGCCACTTTTGTTATTTCATCAAGCATTCGGACCAGAAAGGAACCCCTAAAAGCAGGCAACCTCTAAACTTATTAAGCATACCTTGTAAGAAAAGCTAAAATACGGATTTCACATTCTGCAGGCATGGAGACGAATATCGAACTATACCGTTAAAAGTAAATATGCAGACTAATTAACTAGTCATTCAGTACATAAGTAAAATAAAACTGTAGTCGTAATAAGATTGATCAAATTGGCGATAAAATAAGATCTCCGTAAGCTACACACACTTCATCGACAGATAAAATTTCTGAGATGGAGAATTTTATTCAAACATATTTGAACGACAACTTTTTTGGATAAAACTTTCATCGTGCCGAACGTGGAACAACCCTGATTTAGAATCACCCGCATAGGAATTCAACCACTAACTAATTTGGCTCAGCTATACCAAATTTTTGAGATAATTGCGACATCCTCAAAATGACATAATTCCACGAAGCCAAATGAGATAGAATATTCTGATCGCGAGCAGCGATTTTCCTGAATACATAATTAGGAAATATTTTTTCAGAAGGACACCGTGCAAAGAAAGGATAGTCTTATACGTGTCCTCCCTCTCCAGGAGAGAATAGCAGACTCCTTTTAATATTTTCTACTGCGAGAGGAGACGAAAACGGAGGGTGAAAGAACGAGTTTTGGAAAGGAAACAGAGGGAGGGAGGGGAACGGACTGGGGAGTGGATTCGAGACAAAAGGAACAAGGTACTTTGGGATGAGCAAGAGATGTAGGTTCAGCTCCTAAGGACCAGGATAACGCAGTATGAAGATTTAAGAGTGGGGAAACGAGGGGTTGGAATGAATAAAATGGTGGATGGGGGAAATGAAGGCACGGAGCAGAGGACGCCTTGGAAAGCTCCGTGGAGATAATGAACGTGTTCTCTACCGCCGACGTAGTCGTCAAGGGTCGCAGGACCCACGGCGACGATACACATTACAGGTATAACGCACGAAGGGGAACAGAAGAGGGTAGACAAGCGCTCGCTTTCATCCCGAAACGCTTCCCAATTCATTTTCATACTTTAACCCGTGCGCTTAACTTAGACCGGTCGCGGAGCATACAACGGCCGTGAAAAGGGAAATTCGCGCACAGAACGATCCGAAATCATTTGGTGGATAAAGCGATCAATGGACTCACGAGGTAATGAGTGGTCGTCAAAAATGTAACGAAGAGTGCCGTTGTGAGACAGAGTAAAAACCTCGGGCGAAATGAATTAAAGGTCGAAATGATGACATCTCTTCTCGTCGAAATAACGATACGCTTCAAAGGAGCATCGGAAAGCTAATGAAAACACGCTGAGAAAGAGATGCGAGGAGAAATATAATCTTACGCACATAACATATCGCAAAGCTTAATTAATTCGTCTGCCTCAAAGATTGTCCGGAGAGTTCACCTCTTATAACTTCAAAAGAATGGGAATAAAGAAAATGGTCCTTTGAGGCAAATGGGATCGCGAGAGAGACCGAGGCTTTAATTAATTTACTTAATGAAAGTGGTGAGGCAGTTTTTTAAAGTGACCCGTGCAAGACAATGACAGATCCTAGGGAAAAGAAAAGGGGAGTTGCTTTAAGCCTCAATCACAGAGAGTTCATTTTCACAGTGAATGAATATGATATGTTGAATGAAAATTTGATTATGAAAATGTGAGAAAAATAAAGTTACTTCGAAATAAAACGCAAAAGCGGAGAAAGAAGAAGAGGATAGGAAAGCAAATGGTTAAAGAGCCAGAAATCGATCAAATAAAATTGTAGATTTTTTAAACCTAAAAGCAATGAGGAGCAGACCATCTAAACTTCTTAACGATGAAAGTTCATTACATTATCAATACAAGTTTCAGTTGGATATATTCCCTATTTTACAATTAATAATAATTCCTCGGTAGCATGTAGAAATGACTGAATCCAATTTCCTTGGAAACAAAAACAGAAATTAATAAAAGGAAAATACGCAAGCCATTCATTATAAAACGCACTTCAATAACCTACGAAGAGAATGAGGGATAAAAATAATGAAATTTACTAAGAGAGAGAAGTCAAAAACTTTTGCCACGTACATTTCACTGCAAGAAAGAATTGATGTGATCCCGAGATTAAATTCATTTCCAAATTTTTCTGCGAATAAAATAAAGTTTTCTCTATAGGATTAATTTATTTTGCAATTTCTGTGGTATCTGCATGACAGAGCAAACTATTCAGGCTATCTGGAAATATTTTTGCGACCCAAAGTTTTGCAGTGTACTAACATTTTCAAGCATTCATTTCTTCCGAAATACGAATATAGAGATTTCATAAAAACGCAACGTTTCCACGCAAGATAGCGTGGAAACAGAAATTGGGAGTGAAAATGACAGCGACTCGCAAGAAAACGGAGAGGGCCGAAGTAAAGGAGAACCGCAAGAAAAGACGAAATCCAATGCTGAAAACTTCCGCATACGTGTAAAGCAGCTGCGAGAAGAGTGAATTGAAAGCTCCAACGGACAGATAGAGCACTATGCCACTTCTCACCTGACGAACGAAAGCACTGCGAAACTGCGAAGAGGAGAAAGTAGAGCCGACTCGCACGATGAAGGCGAAACGTCTTTCATTTCTTGACTTATCTAACGTATCGGAAAAAGTGCATTCGCTCAATTCACTCACTCGCTTCATGCAATGCGGTGACTAAGCGAGATAGCGAAAGTAAAGCTAGCAAGCGCGAGGAAGGAAGCGAAGAATCCGCCATATAGACGTGAATAAAATATAATCTATTACTATGTGCTTAATTAAAAAGCAAATATGTACACCGACATTTACAAAAAACTAAGAAAATCTATTGTACGAATATTATTGAATGAGTATATATGCAAATGTCGCATTTGTAATTAAATTTTCATCCATTATGTGAGTATATCAAGCTTAAAATAGGGAGAAGTGGAAAACGCTTGGAGGGGCCTACATCCGATGTTGGATTGAAAATGGTTGATGATGATATCAAAATATAGAACACATTAAAGTTAAAGAACACCTGACAGAAAAGAGGAAAGAGCTTTCGTAAGGGATAAAAATGTCTATAATTCGACTTCTGTTAAAAACAAGAAGTAATACAAGGTGTTAGTGAACCTGATGATAAGACAACATGGTGGTGGTCGACAAGATGATATATTTTGACATTTCAGCAATAGTCAAGCTCAAAGAAGTCAACAACGATAGAAAATAGGTGCAGGATACGCTCACCAAACGCAACGCAAATATATCAAAAACCCTCTGAACGAAATTATTGTCTAGCTTGCAAAAGACATAAAAATGGTCGACTATTGCGTAGAGGTCTTTTCGCTTAAGTATCGCCGCGAGTTGCTCCAGAATGGACTTAATTTGTTGAAATGTACCTTGTACTAATCACTGTTAATTCCTTCTAAAGCAAGATACTACATAAAACAATCAAATTGGGTGAGAGATTAAGTACGGTATTATACGGTAATCAGTTAAAGTAACGGGAAAGTACAGGAAATAACAAGGGAAGGGATACAGGTATCAGACAAGACGGGAGAAGAATGGTAAAAAGTGAGGAGGAAGAGCGGAAGAACGTTGGAGGAGTCGATATTCCCTCGCACATCAAAAACTCGTACGAGAGAATGGAAACAATCTGCAACGATGAAAATCAACAACTGAAGGGCAAGTCACGATACTACATTCTCATTTGTTTCCCGCTAGCGGGAAGGTTAGAACAGTCAAAAGGCTCGTTTTATACTTTCCAGGTGAGGAAGAGATATGACGGGCAACAGTAATTTTTTTCCCGAATAAAATCTCTTCCTTGAGGAAGCAAAACATAAAATAGGAAACGGAAAAAGGGAATAAAAATCAAAAGCTAGAAAATATTACCATATACCGATTAAAGGAAGATATAAATACCGATAATATAATGAAAAAAAAATATTTTGAGGAAAAACGTAGCTGTTCGTAGGTTTTCTAAAGCTGAGAAGTTTGTAAACAAGAAAACAAGCGTCGGCTTGAGAGCGAACGTGTGGAATAATGATAGAGGAATGATTAAATTAAAAGGGCCGAAACGTTTTGGGACATTCACTGCACGATAAATGTCTCATCCATTTCCATTTAACCCGGCGACGAGAATAGATTGAGACGCGGGACAATTGAATCCCAGCACGATGTCCGCGCCTATTCTGAATTTGGCGCTGATTTACCAGCGCCCACTTTTAAAACGCGTTTGAAACGTCACTTAAAACACCCGGTGAGCGACAATAATTAAACAACCCCGTAAAAAAACTTAAAACTCGCCGCCTCTTTCCCATTTTTCACGGTACTTTTTCGGCGAAAAAGTATTAACCGGTAAAGTTTCTGCCTCGGAAATCCTCCTCGAGGTCATTCTGACCGCTTAAGGGAGAGCAAGGAACGATTTTATCGCCCTTGGAATCGCGCTTAAAGATGACACGGGGAAAGGGAGCAAAAGGACAATCTGCAAAGGAAGCGAAAGCGTCTGGGAGGAACGAGGAAAACAAAAATCCCCTCGTAAGCATGTCCGCGGCAACATAACGCCTTAAACGCTATATCCAACAGCGCCACCTTGGGAACCATTAAGAGGACGTATTTCACGAATGTCAAAGGCGACTGCGGAAAGCTCCGTGGGAGAGCAGTTGCAAAAAGGGTTAAAAAAGAATGGCAATAAGGGGAAATGCTGGGAAGTTCCAGGAGAAGATTATAAGGTAGCGACGCTATTGGTAGGCGAGCGTGGGTAAGAAAAGAAAGCGGCTAAGAGCAAAGGAGATGAACGGGTGGATGAATGGGAAAATCCATAGAGTTCGCCAAAAGGGAATATGAGGAAGGGTGAGAGGATAAGGTAAAAAGCAGGGTAAAGGAAAAGCGCTAACAGAGGCGAAATCCTTGAAGGGGAAGAGAGAGAGGCAAATGGATGAGAAAGAAGGAAAAAGGACCACACCAAAAACCAATGCTGACTATTAAGATCCGTCAGAGCTTAAATACTTCAAAGAGTGTTTGATTTAACAAAAAGAAATAAAATATCAAAGCTGAATTTCCATGGGAACTGTGCTTTCGCCGCTTATGGCGATAAAGTGAGTAGAATAGCGAAGCCGAAGGCATATACCATCTCGCAAAGATATGCATACATTCACCTCATAAAAATAAAATCTCCACCACGAAAAGCCAACTGATTGCTATGTGCAGAGAAATTGAGAAACATGTGAAATATTGATTACGATACCACAAAATAATCAGCTTGATATCAATTATTGCTGATGGTTTGTCAGGGATTTTCAGCAAGAATTGATTTTTCAGCGAGAGAATGGTTTTGTTTTTAGTGAAGAGAAAGTGGTGGAAAAGGTTAAATAATAATAAAAATAAAATGCCCTTACATAGGCGAGATCGCAGAAATTAATACGTAGAAATTTGGATTGCTTAAGCATCAAAATTAATAAATACGACAAGAGTAAGGGATTACATAACAAAACAAGTAGTGCGTGTAGGAGAAACTGTAATGAAAAAGTCTCTCAAGTCCGGAACTCGAACCCGGATCTTCCACTTGCCGAGTGGCTGCTCTATCCGAATTATCTTGACAGAAAATTCAGACATGCCGATCTTGGAGACTTTGTAGGCAATGGAGACCAACCGAACTATTTTGGAACTTTAACCAAAATTGAATCAAACATCAAAAATATCCTCCACTGGAGTTAGTGATGGGATAGAAAGATTGGAGATAAAGCGCACGATTAGCTTGATACTCTAATCACAACGAAAAATAAACATGGGACATAATCAAACGCAAAGCAAGCTACCCTCACAGAGAGATAGAGGTAAACGATAGAGAGGCTGAAAGATGCAACGGGAGAATGTGGCGAAGGTAGCGGCAAAGAGAGGGAGTGCGAATTACGGACGGTAGAGATGGAAAAGGAATGAGGAAGAGAAGAGGGAATAAGGTGCAAAGAGAGGCAAGAAGAGAGAGAGATGAGAGCAAGGGACGCAGGCATTGGAAGGAGAGGCATATAATATATTTGCAGCGAGGCTCGTAAAGTGAGGCCGCCACCAAGCACCGAGGGCGGCGAAGGGAGGAAGCGGGAGAGAGTTATATCCGAAAGAGAGAGAGAGAGAAGGAAAAGTGGGGAAACAAAAGAAGAGAAGAATAAAAGAGTGCGAGTCTTTCATCGGTGGGTAACGCAAGGTTACACAAGGGTATAGAGGGGTGGCGATGAGGGATCAGTAACCCTAACCCCCACCTCACCCCCTTTATTTCCCACTGTGATATCACTCTCGCCAAAGCTATGCGCCGGATTAATTCAGCGTGCTCACAATGGGCATCGATCACGGGTCGCCTTTGTGGGAAGCCCGGTCACGACATTCCCATCCTGACCCCTTAGGGTGGAGGGAAAAAGGCAGAGGGAGTGGAGGGGGAGACAAATGACTTCATTCGGGAGAAATTGAGACTTTAAGGTACCTTCTTACTTTAAGACAGAGTCAGAGGATACGAAATAATTTGGAATGGAATTGATGACAATGTGATGTGAAAACCAAAGGAAAAAAGATATATGGAAAGAGGATTATTAAAAACTGTTTGATTAGGGCCAAATTGAGAATTAAACATTCCGAGAGGAATTGGTGAAAAAAGGGAACAAGAGATAAAAGAATAAAAGAAAAAATGGGTGTATGGTAAAATCGTACCTCTCTTCTTTTCAGGTCTCGAATCATATGTTCATGCCAAACACAAATGATGAAACAGGCTTTCGAGGATTGATTCGATACTGCTTGGAAATTCTCTTAGGTGATTTCTGTCATGGAGTGGACATTCTAGAGCGTGGACTCTTCCTGCTCATTGAACTGAAGATATTGAGAATCAAGCTTTAATGGAATACTACATTTACTACTTCCGTTAAAAGTAATGGGGCTATGGGAAGAAAGAGACCTTGTTATCTTTTTTCGATAACAACAATGGTGAGCAACAATCGGACGGAAAGAGATGCATCCTCACATGTACGAGTCGTACTACGTACTAGTATCAATATCACTGGTTTCTTACATTTCGATAATGCGTAACCACACGCTCAACCGAGCTCTATTTCGTTGCATATTTCATACTCCAATAATTTCTGAATTGGCCCATCCATTAACTTCATTCTTTTACCTACAAATCCCTTCTGTAACTTCGATCACATTCCCGAGTAAGCGTTCCTTTCCGAAATGACGCCTTTCCTCCTCAACACTTATCCAACGAATACTCCAACTCCTCATACAACTCCTACAAATTCCCACAATGCGACACGCTCATCCAAATTTACATATTATTCGAGTCCACATAAGCTGCAGAAATTCCTTAATTCTAGGTACCCACTTCGCAGCAAACGCTCATACATAATTGAAGGAAATCCTGCCCATCCGGCTTACCGGAGGCCCAATTGAGTAGATTCTTGGTTATGACCCGAGAAAATTCCACCATCTATTCAACGCGTCAAATGCGCTAAATCGACGTTCCAGGGAGACCATAATATAAGAAGAGATTATAGAAAATCATTCGGTTGGCAGTATGTGAAGGAAAAGTAAAAAGGGAAGTATTGGAGTCTTGGAGAAATAACATTAGTAAAGAAGTAAGATAGTAAAAAGGGGAGAGTTGTAGGCCAAGAGAGGAAGGCGTGGTGGGTGGTGGGAGAGAGAGGGCGGATAGAAGGGTAATAAATGAATGAAGGTAGGGAGTAAGAAAGAAGGGCAGGATTATAAGAGGAGAAAGAAGAGCGCGGGAGTGGAGATAGTGCAGGAAGATGGAAGGCGATGAGGGAGAAGGGGCGGAGCCGTTGATAAAGTGGGGTTTAATGCGAAGGCATTAACGAGGGAGAAAGATCCTCCGAGGGTTGTGCGATGGATATTTGGGCACCCTTCGACGAGTTCTAAACGCCCCTTGGAACAGAGGAAAGTCCAACACGTTACTCCGAACGGATCATAGCTAACTTCTGGCATAATTTGGAAGTAATAACGCCGGGGGTAAGAAGCGATTTCTCAGCAAATATTTGGTCTTCTTTTCCGCCACTTGTCTTTTCTTCATTGTTTTAGTCTTGAAAAGAAAAACCGCTGCTCTTACCTGCACTGACCCCGTTATGCTAGTGAATAGCATCGACTTTTAACCCATCTCTTCCTAGAAGCTTTAAAACGCTATTTAGTGTCCATCAATTCAAATAATTGCTTTCTACGAAATGGAGGTAAGTAAGTGGCACATGAGAAGAAAATAAGGTAGAAGACATTTAAAGCATTGTTTTCCAGTTTTACTACTTCCCCATAACCCAATGGAAGAACCTGCCTCTCTACTACGAGCCATTATAAATATCAAATATTACTACGATCCATTATAAATATCAATAGATATAATTGTAGATAGCGACTGTGGTCGCCTACTAGTGAAAAAAGCAGAATTTCGATAAATTTAAACATACTATCGAGTTCGATGACTACGTTCAATCAGTATCCGTGTAAGATTTAAAAAATGTGCAATGTTTCCAATTTCACGATCCTCTGAAAATTCCACCGTATGAAAAACTTACATCTGACCAGAGATAAAATTTAATTTACCAGCTATCATTCAAGAAAACAAACAGGGAATTGCTTTTTAAAACTGTGAACAATACAATAGAACTATAATAGAGGAATTACATACTTTAATTCTAAGACGCACAGTACGAAAGTATAATAGTGCATTTGCACATCATCGCATAAGATATAGAACTGGAATTAGTTCTATGAATGTCAAAGAAGCAACATGTAATGCCAGGAGTAAACTTCCTTCCAAGATTTTGATCCCATCATCAATTTACTGTTTACTCACTGTCTTACGTCCCTGACGATGGAACGGACAAGTATTTGGATCCACTGCATTACTGCTGTATTTATAGAAATATGTTTCATCTCCATGCCCTGTCTTATTAAGGATGAACTTGGTTTCTTGATATACTGTAAGCTATTACGGTCTGGTAAAATTAAATAATCCAAACCGAAAGTAAAAATACTAATTTTTCTGGCAAGTATTGAGGAAATTACTTCGTAAAGTAGAACTTCTACCGCAAACACAGGTACTCGAGTACATCCACGGCAGAAGAAACAATTTCTCTATTAGTTGTTCTAGCGGTGCCGAATATTTACATTTTATAACGTCCTGCTTGAAAAAAGCCTTTCATTTTCGGCAGTAACATGCCTTTGCGAAGGGAGCATCCGTGAGGATTACGCGACAGAAATCACGGCGCGAATGTGTGGGAATGAGAGGGTGCGTGAGCTCGACGTAAAAAGTATCAGCAACGGGCGAGAGGGCAGAATGGGAAGTGGAGGGCGAGGGATCAATATCCACATAACCTTAAAGAAAACGAAGGGAACGAACGCTTCGAAAGGGAAACGGATCTGAAATCGGCCGTCGATAAAAGAAGAAGGAGAGGAACTCGCAACTGCTCATGAAAACATGAAAACGCTTTCGAAAGCGATCCTAACTGCGTGAACTGAAAACATGTTTCAGTCTCACACACGAGAGCGCGGTCAAAGAGCGTGAATGATTATTCCGTTCCGAAGGACTTTACACCTCATTTTGTACAATTACGAGAAGGAAAAAGTGCGAGCGATGCGTGGGAATGCGTCAAAAGAGGTTATCGGAAGGAATTAATGTAACAGCTTATGAAGACACATGACGGCGGGGCAAACTTGCTCCCTCATTCAAATTTTTGATTTCTCTCTAAGTATAAGACACTTGGTTGAGGAAAGATATCTATGGTAATAGATACGAAATTACTACTATAATTAATACTTCATATTACTACAACATACTATATATCAACTACCTTCACAACGGTAAAAATATTATATTATCTGGTTACTCAAAGTAACAACAGTTTACAATTTCTTAACGAGTTTTACTTATTACTGCAAATTTCGTACTATAGTGATAGATTCGTTTCGTTGCTTATCAAATAATTTAATACTCTCTCTAAAAATAAGATGTACTGAGAAAGAGTCAAAGTAAAATTCTTTTAAAAAGTACTATTTTCAGTTGTTATTTAATGGTGAATACACTCCAAAGACTTCATTTCTCACGGTCGAAAACATTCATTCTAGTGATAAAAATTCGGCCTTTCCGACGCAAAAATTTTTGAAGATCTATGTAGGATAGGGACTATTTTTGGCTTTTATTCCCAATACATAAGAGAAATGTCGGCATGAAAATGAAAGGATAGTAAGTACGATGTGTACTATTCTGTGATAGAAGGATGGCTTAAGAATGTGTAAGTGCTATGTGATAGAAGAATGGCTTAAGTATCCATTGCGTGATGAATTTTCAAAAAGGCCGAAGTATTCTCTAAATTCCCACGCATTCATACGAGTGCTATTCTTCAGCTATGCGGAAAAGAAACATTATTTTTACGAATAAGCTGAGCTCGTCGTAAAAGAGGACGAGGAAGGCTTCCAAGGCGAAAAACTCGTGAAGTTTTCCATTATCACACCAGTCGCTCATAGTTGGTATTCCAAAATTACTCTCTCCGCAACGAAACCCACCGTCGCAAAATGATGAGCTTTAGTTTCGGGAACGATTTCGCTCGTGGCGAGCGTGATGAAGAAGGAAAACCCGATCCTAACATGGAAGCAATGGAGAGGAAGGCGAAATGTGAATGAAAAGCCGAAGCGATTAAGAAAAGGAATGGGAGGAGAGGAAAGAGAGTTCAATGATCTGGGAGATTGCTCGTGTATGCGAACGAGGAGAAAATATACTCGGATGGAAAATGCGAGACGATGCCGAGGGAGACAGAAGAGAAAGAACGATGATGAGAATGGAGGACAAGAGGGATAAAAATAGAGAAAAAGAAAGAAAGAGAGAGGTGCGAGATTAGTAAAAAATGAAAAATGAGAAATACCGGAGCGAATGAGACGAAAAAAAAACTTCAGCAGGGAAACCAAAGGTATAAAGCAAGAGAAGGTGAATACTCTAAAAAGTAGAGAATTTTGCACTAGAAGAAGCTTAAAAAATCCATCTCTGCGTTCATGACGTCGTATCTGAGAGGAGTTAAAAATGGAAGAACTCACTCATGCAGAACAAATGCTAACGCCCCGCAATCATAAAACTAGAGGTCCTCAACCCGCAGCCCGCCATGCAGTCTTTAAACCAATTCTGACAGCCCTCGCTTCCCAGAAGCTAGACACTTTTCATGATTTCTTTCATTTTTTTCCTTCGTTTAATATTAAAAATGAAACAAATAAAACTATGATCGGGGTCTATCTTCCAGGAAAAGGTAAGCTTTATTTATTTCAGGTAATATCGCGATATACTATAGCAGAAATTATTTGTGATGAGTGAACAAACGTGAAATTTTCCGCAGATCGCGTTCTCAAGTCTCCATATGCTATTGCAGCTCACGAAGGAAAAGTTTTCTGTCCCAACAATATACGATACCGCAGTCACTACGATCATCATGGTGGAATGATAATCTGAAGGCCTTCGGATAGCCAAGTGGGTAACACGTTCGACTCCGCCGAAAACGGTTCCGGGTTCGATTCCCTGTGGGGGCTCATGTGCGAAATGACCTTAGCTGTCGAAGCACTTTTAACAATACTTCTATTACGACAATCCGAAGATAGTGTGGTTGCAGCTCTCTAGGCAGTCTTGTTCCAAGCCAGTCGATTCATTCCTTCATAATTCCTTCAACCTTAAAACTAACCATTATCTGCTTCCCATAATCCAATGAATATCTTCCTATCAAATTCCCTCCTTTCACTATTACTTCCAGTACTGTCTTCAGCAGACCATCGTGACTTATTTTGTGCTAGATCAGATTTCCCATTTTTTTCTATGAATATTTCCATCGTTCTCTATGGGTATACTTCGAAGAAAATCTTCATCCAAGTCCATCATTCTACCATAGCACCACTTCTCCACTGTAACAAATCTTCTCTTCTATTCTGCCATTTCAGTCTAACTTTCACAGTCATAGAAAAAGTCATCACTTAAGAAGCTTTTAATGAAAAGTTTCGTAAGATCCATATGGTTATCCTTTATATTAGAAATATAAATATATATACAGAAAAACAGTAGTATTTGATACCAGTAACGAAAATTTGCATAATAGTACAAAAAATTACGAAGAATATTTATCAAACTGAGAAAAGGTTAAAAATTCCAAAAATATACACCCGTATATAGTAAATTAGCTGGGCAGAGGTCACGGTCATACGCACGGACTAAGGGATATGATACGCGATAATAAGGTTTCGGTCACGAACTGCGGTAAATCTCCAAACCGGTCGCTGGTGACCAGCAATAAGGAGAGTGAGGTGGAAAACCGAAGCAGGCAAAGAAGAGGACGAATAAAAGGAAACAACACTAGAATAGAAACTCAGCTTATGCGGAAAAATCGCACCTATTTCCTACTTCTAAATCATTTTCCGAAAACCAAATCATAATCAGAGTGCAGTTTCATCCGAGTATTCCAAGACCATAATCTTGCCGGGAGTCTATTTTTCCCCTCGAGGTAAAAAGTAACAAAATCCCAGGA
The DNA here is from genome assembly GCA_000376725.2 of Ladona fulva. Classification (NCBI taxonomy): domain Eukaryota; kingdom Metazoa; phylum Arthropoda; class Insecta; order Odonata; family Libellulidae; genus Ladona; species Ladona fulva. The sequence continues at coordinate 1,400,889 of KZ308233.1, read as the reverse complement.
AGAATAACGGGGAAAATGATACACTCACCGGTTGTTTTCACGCATTAAATTGCGCTATTATACCTCGAGATAACGACGTCGCCTCGAAATCCGCTCTTCGTTGATGGAAAAGGGGGAGTTTTAATTTTATCGACGAGAGTAAATTATAAGACGAAGTTTAGAGAAGATTGCGCAGCAAGATGTACGGCAATGGGAGGATGGCCAAGCGACTGCCTATACTGGACTCTTAATCGATGGATATCTCTATTGGGACAGAATCAGGACTCCACGTTACAAATGATTCAATCCCCTTGGATGCACTTCGTCCGATTCCACTTACTTAATTCGACCATCCCAAGGGACCGAAAACTGTAATCCATCCTACGGTGATCTGGACGGATAGTTCAGACCAGTTTATGCTCAAGGGAACTGAAAATTAGGCTATAATGCACCCATCAATCAGCTAAACGGTTGGGGTGCAATTCAGCTGAACCTTAACTGAAGAACTAAGTCCAGCTGTAGATTGTAGCCTCTGGTTGAAAGTTATCCGATATTCCTCCCATTTTCTCTTTATTTGAAAAAACATACACACGTAACACGTAAAAACATAAACATTTCGCCCTCCAAAGAATAACTTCAAAGAGTACCAACTAACCTTCGAATAGGTTTTTACATACTTAACAGTAATACGTTTTGAAACAGTAATAGTCCCTGATGTGAGAAGTAAATACGTACGTCATCTCCGAAGACCATAATACCACAATATTTATAAAATAAATTATAATAGTTCCAATATTTGACTTTCTGGTAGTATCAGTTGGAGGGGTAAAAGTTTGTCATTCATTCAATCCACCATACATTCATAATTCCATCATTCATTCATTCTTTCACTTAAATTGAGAAAGGTTGAGTTAATACAAAAAAAGAAAGAGTGAATTAAAACCCATTTAACTTCATTTTCCATTTAATATTCGATTTCATCAAAAAATTTTGCCAGGGATACGTACGAGTTATTTGATGAGGATTCGGTGGTAAACATGAAAATTCTCAAAGGTAATTGTTCTTGTACTTTGCGAAGTTATGTTTACCCTATGGGTGAACAGAGTGAACAGATAACAATTGTTAAACGTCATCTGTATATTTTTAGCGCGAGAATGGATTTCAGGGAGCTACCGAAAAACTTTCCTTCATGAAATATACCGGAGACAGAAGAGAATCCTTTGGATAAAATTGAAAATAATGCGAATCTAATAACATAACAGTAATAAAAACCTACTTAGATTCTCATACACTCAAATTCAACAAATTCTTGATAATTTCCACTGATAATAGTTGAAACTGATTCGCTAAATTAGGGTATTTCATACAACCACTTATGCTGAGAATTCATCAGGCCACTATAAATTCTACGCAAAAATTACTACGCCTATGGTATCTTTTTAGGTCATAATTAGCAACGTCAGTTTATCAGATCTACTCATACGAGTCCTTCCCAAAATACCTCTTTCATCTCATAAATAAAATTGAAAAATCACAGATACAAGCGCATAGTGAATGAAAAAGGCACCGAAAGCAATAAATTTTTATATCATCAAGTTTAAAGAGACTATTAAGGTGAACTTACACCGGTTACGTTTGAACATACAGTTCTACCGCACAACGGACACCAACTCTTTACTGCCGGCCAAGAGTTACTACTGCAAGGTAAGGCAATAGACTCCACACGGGCTCCGCCAACAGCGATCGTATCGCAAATTTCATTGAAAGTAATTGCTGTCGCGGCGTCAGTAGAAAGTCAATTACCACTTGGGTAAGAGAGCGCTTTTCCCGAGGAAACTTTTAAGTAGACACTCGATCTCCGATCGCATGTGGTTTAACTATGTCAGGTTACTGAGAAAGTGTTGCTCTGTACAAACATAACGATCCCTGGAGGCACGTATCGGTGGGGAGAAAATTAAGCGCGCGCGCAATTCTGAGACGTTTTTCGAAAGAGGAGATCATTCCATAACCGGACGTTCGCCCACGATATCGAAGTCGATTGCAGCTCACCTCCGCCGGATAATTTATTCCGTGGACGGTGACGCCAAAGCTATTTCAGGATCGCATCATCTCCCATAACAGAATGCAACCGTAACGCGAATGCTTGTCTCATGCGTTCAAAATTCGTGACAATAAAGCGACGAGGATGGCACGTCGGAGGGCTGCAAAAGGTCTCGCGCAGGGAGAGAGAGATAAAGATAGGAATTTCGAAACAGTGGAATAAACATGGAAAGGCTGAAGAATTTTAAGAAGACACCAAAGAAGGTATTCCGATTATAAAAAATATCAAGAAGAAAATCCAAGAAGAGAGGGAACCTTTTTATCTTAGATAAGGAAAATTAGATACCCCGAGATAAGAATTTCTGGTAAATGTCGAAGTGAGGTTAAGTGCATATTTTGATTTGCTTCACCCCGTTAATACTCTGTAAGAAGTAGTTGAAGAATAATTCGCTAGAATGTGGATAATTTAATTCTTACTTGTTCGATACGTTTTGGTGAATACCGCTACTAAAAAATGGTCTACATTACATTAAATAATGGAATGTTTTTGTTAAAAACTTTCCGTTACATAAAAGTTTTTCATTAGGTACTGTTTGAGCTTTATATCATAAATATATAGTAAAGTGTATTTATTTTTATTAGTTTTGTACTATAAATTATTATAACTTATTCACAAACAAGTGAGTACCAGATATATGTGGAATACTAGGAGATATCTCTAAATTTAGCGATTACAAAGATAAAGCTTTAACTAACAGTAAGTAATATAAACAATATACAGGAACTCATGATAGCGGATCTGAGCAGAAATCGGCCGTATGTGTATCTTTTTCTTATCGGTAAATGTATTACTTGTTTTGACATTTTGTATTGAGCATAAACGTCACCAAGCATCCTCCTATTGAGTTCATTCATTTAATAAAATCAAAAAAGTCAAAGCAGACATATCATCAAATTAATTACACTTAATTATTCTATCCAAAGGCAGTCAAGATAAATAGGTCATGAAGAATTAGTAAAACAAATGGAACATTCAATTGAAATTCTGTTTTGCAGAAAATACATAACTAAACGTAATTCGACCGACTTAAAATATAATTCCTCCGTTATAAAGTAGGAGGATTTGCAAGTAAACATAAAATTCAATCGAATCGTTCATCAAAAATTAGTTCGTAGTAGAGAGAATAGTGAGAGGAAATTATAAAATTTTACTTGCAATGAATGTCATGACTCCTCCCTCATCAAAACAAAGGAATTATTTTCAAACTCTTTTTGCTCTTTAGTTACGCAGTTACACGCAGGGTGGGAGGAGTAATAAATGACCCCAAAAGATTTTAGCACACCGGATGCATAATTTATATTTTGTGTACTTCCGCATTTCATGAGGGATTACTCTTTAATTATTTTCCTTCATAGTCAAAAGCTCAATTTTTGTTTGGAATTTCCCAGATGTTATCTTGGACTCTTTCATGCCGAGGGCTATAAAAGCTTGCGCCCTAATTGCGGATTTGACCTCCGCACTTCACCCTGAAGGCCTCAAAATTCGGACAACATCACAACCGCCTTCCTTTAGGCACACAAGCATCCGCCTTCAGCCTACAAATGGATTTTTTAATATTTTAACCTTATTAAGAAGTGAGGCACGACAGATTCGGAAACGATCCAGCATAAGCAGACTGTTGATACAAGTTCATGCATTATATACTGATATAAATGCGAATTCAGTGCAAATTCATTTATATTTACATTTAAAGAATACATAAAGATTACATTTACATTTAAATCATTCCACTAATTACTTCCGTAATAAGTGCAGTGAGCATTGAAATTTCTTTAAATATTTCATTTTCAAATATTATATAATCATTATTTCTTATAAAGCATAAAAAATTAGTAAAAAAGCAGCGGAGCAGAAAGTAGCAAACAAATTAATTATCAACAAAGCGTGGAATTTCACGAACATCTTAAAAGAAACTAGAGGTGAAGATGTCAACTTGTTGACAAAACCAGTCAAAAAAATCCGTTGTGGAAGTAACGAAGCGTTCTTTCCTTTAAGAAGTGGCTCAAAACGCTAGGTATTGACAAGAATACTTTCGGTTCTGACAATTACGGTATAGCATGCGAGGATGCTAGATTATAACGAGGTATCATTCTTTTCTATGTCTAACCTAAATAAAAAGCAAGTGTAACTGCGTAACCATTCTCTAGATTTACTTCACCAAAATGTTTCTTGTTTAGCTGTCGAATCACTTTTGAAATTACTACTACTTACAGTATTTTCATGACCTGAGCCTCTCCTTTAAAAGCTATCTGTTGCCACACTCATCAATGACGTGGCCTACATCTCCGAGGGTCTGACCCTAGAAAAACTATCATACTTTCAGACATCAGAAGACATCCCTGGCAGAACACGTTGCGAATCTTCGCTTCCGTGGAAACTCGAGGGAAATCGGATCCGGAGGCTTGAGAATAGGTCGGGACAAACTCGTATCTAGATGCTCCGAGCGATAATGGAGGGGAATGGAGAGTTATGCGAAGTGCGCGGGCGACAGAAGAACAGCAACATCGACGGAGCATTCACATCCCCGAACACATTTCCGTCGGATCGTCACCAGTTGACCCTCATTCATTCCATATTAGGGTCAACAATGCGGCGGGAGACAAGCCGGCGGGCAAGAGCAGATTAAGTCAGCGGCGTGACAGTCTGCTTGTTCCCTGTTCCATTCGCCCGCCTTACTTTCCCTCCCAACACACACCCACACACATTACAACCCGAAATCCTCATCAAACCACCTAAAAACTCATTCCGTGCTCTAACCCGAAAGGGTTGCGGCCTCGTTCGCGATTACGTCACGCGTATCCCGGAAACGAGATCGGATGACGGTAGGCTAGAACAGGGAGAAGGAACGGGAGATGGAAAAAGAGTGAGTGGCAGGAGCAGAGGGAAGGACTATGAGAATCGTGAGCGGGAGGAAGAGTAGAAAGAATGAGGGAAAGATAGAGGGAAGAGGATGGTGCGAGTAAAGATAAGAGATGTGCGGGCTGTTTGACGCTTGAAGGATGAGAAAGAATGATGCGTGGGATTACGGTGGCCAAAAACAAATGGTCCAGCAATAAAACCCCGCGCCGAACGCAGAAATAACTAACGGGAGGAGGCTTAATCAAGACGGAAGATGGAGTCGATACCTTCTGACGTCGGTGGCCCTCGAGCTGGGAGAAGGAAGCCGAAGTACAGAGTGCCTGATAAGAGAAGCACGGCTGTTTGGAAGGACGTAGGAGGGTCATTTTGCTGAGACTTTTAAGATTATTCGACATCCTTTTTGAAGGAAAAAGAAAAATACGACGCATCGATCCGTTTCCATCTACATTAACAACCTAACTGAAACATTCTATTCGATGCCAAGTGCTTTCTAGGTCGAATTACAAAAAATATACCTCTCTATCAAATAGTTCGTATTTGTTTCTGCCTAAAAGAAGTTGTTTTCAAAATCAATAGTTAAATAATATTAAACTTTAAACTGGACTCCCGAATAACAATCTGGGCAACGCGTAAGACTTTCATGAAAGCGGTCACAAGTTCGATTCCCGGAATATGGGAATCCATAAGTGTGAAATGACCTCAGTTGTCGCAGCATTTAAAAAAATAATACTACTACTAATTTTTTAAATTTTTGCTGTCATATCTATAAAGGCATTCATAGATAAAGGGACGCCAAAACATAATCAGATCTATAGAGGTGTATAGCAGCTCAAGGTTTAAACCACAAAATTCCATTGGAGAAATTTGATTGAAACCCAAAAGTCTAATTTGCAGCTCCAAGTAAATGAACGGAAGGTATACTTGCCACCAAATACAACAAACGAAATTTATGAAACTAGGAGAAGATTTTATGTATGTATGTACCAATCGACTGCAAGAAGTCAAGCCCTTTACGTTTGCGAAAGGCGGAAAAACACAGGGCGGGAATAATGAACACGTGTTTTAATAATGGTCACGTGCGTTAACATTTATCTCGTTACTTATGCTTCCGTTATAATTTATAGTTAACTTCCATGAGCAGTTACTCTCTTGCCTTGAAAGGGATTAAGTCATTACGGCTCCCGGGGATAGCGAAATTTAAGGAGGAGTTGCAGATAAAATGGCCTTTGAGCTAAACACGCTATGGAAGCATTTGTCATAATTAACTGCATTTTGCTAGAGGAAACGGAGAACTACGGAGGACAACGATGGATAACAATCTTTCGAAGGGTCAGTCTAATTTCACTCGTTCGCCTTCAAACTTAAACATGCGTGTTAATTTTGAGTAGATATATAATTTCCAAACAGATTTATCTCAGCCAACGTTTATATGTAAACTAATATGTGGGATAATTACGACCAAAGCATCACATTTTGTGAAAAGAAAAATCACTTTATAGCTGCTGGACTGATACGAAATCTTCCGTCCGCAAAGGGAACGAAAATAACAATAGGTTGCTATGAACAAGCTTCCGAAGTTGTGGAATAAAGGGAAGAGAACCTTCTAAAAATAAATGTGCGCCTCATAAAACTCATTAAACTACACTTATTCTCCAAGAAAGAGGCATTAAAAGACGAAACGATGAACAAAGATGAACGAGTCTAAAAGAGAAAAGCGAAATCTAGATAAAAAGACGCGGAAGTTAAAGGGGACATCCGGAAAAGCGCATTGATGCGGGAGAAAATCCAAAACCTAGAAAACAAAAGAAAGATGAAGGCGGAGAAAGGGGAAGGGAGATGGGATGTTTCCGTCGAGTTATACTGAAAGGAGAGGGAAGAAGGGAAATGAAGGAGGAAAAATAGGCGGATGCGAAGCGGAACTGGAAATTTATTAACCCGTAATGAAGAAGGGACGTAGGCTGAAGATAAGAGGGAGTGCCAGACGCATTAATTATTCTCATTAAGCGTGCGTTTTCCTTAAATTGAAACATTCTCATAATTATCACGAGTAGAGGTACGCGCAGAAACATAAGTAACTCTAAATTAATACATTTTCAAAGCCACGTCAAGCGGTGAAACGTCAAGCATTTCCGTGTTCATATGTTACTATGCTCATTCGTGCAACAAAATGTTTAAAGCAGTTTTCTCATTACTCCCGTCAAAATGCCATTGACAGCGAAACAAAGCTACAATAGTTTCAACGAAGCCCATGCCTATAAGGTTGTGTAGACTGTTCTGAAAACATTAGCATCTACGGTAAAAGATTACTCTGTGGTAAATAAACTAGCGTTTACGTGGAGAAAGAGGGGGCATGAATTTAAACAAGTAAAAATCAAAGCGTTATTCTTCAAGAATGGGAACGCAAGCTATACCCCAAAACATTACGAGTCCACTGTGATCATGTAGAGCTACTAGACCTTTCCACTGCGTCAACGTCAGCTGATAAACATTCATGTTTCATGGAGAAGATCAGACGAACTGCGTATTGGTAAGTGTTACTAAGGCACGTGAATACTCAGTTGGGATTGACATTTACGAGGTCTACACTGAAGATCTTGCTACAAACTGCTAAATCGTTACTTTTGTTTTGAGGGAGTGTAGTTCTTTGCCGCAAACCATTTCCATTTGATTACTCATTGGATGTACTGTATTGATTAATTATGCCCATGAATATTAAATCATATATGTTAAAGATTACATAAGTATTTCTAAGTTTTCTATGACGTTTCATTGGAAAACGTTTTATTTGCTATATAATGTCCTTCTTAAATATATATTATACTTAATTTAATGTTATATATTTTATTTACTATAGTCTTATTTTTATTTAGCTTAACTTTATATACATCATTGTTTATGTTTTTAGCTATTTAACTGCCAATATATTTACTCAATTAATTGATTGTGCATTTGAAGTGATTAATACATATTTCTATTCTTGTTATGATTCTTTGGAGTTGTTTACCTATTACTATCGGCATGTGCGCGCAGGATTTATACACCCACTTCTTGGTGGATGTTTTCCTGCTGTAGATAATTTTCCACTAATAATCCATTACTTTTTAATTAACACAGTTTCTTTAACTATTCCTAATGATATCGCTTTCAAACTAACAACTGTATTTCTCATGGCAATGGGTCAGATGGAAAGGATGACTTTTTAGAATCAATTTTACCCAGGTAAAGACGATTTATTATTATTATTATTACCAATGTGAAATCACATACAGCAAGGAAATGATGCTATCATTTATAAAAAAGGAACGAAACCTTTCCTACGAATTTTGCGAGCCTCAACTCAAGGGGATATTTCTCCCCTTTAAAAGGTCCAGCACTCAAAAAATCGATAATAAAGGTTGGAAAAAAGCAGTTTCCCGCCTATAAATCTTATTCCTAAGAGAGTGCGATACGGTCGAGTTCCCTTAGAAGTCTTAAAGGGAGGCGGAGCAATTAAAACGGGAAGTCTAAAGGTTAGTGCCTCTTCGTAGTTTCACCGCATACGAGATACGATAGCTCGTGCGAATTCGAACATTGCTCGCAATGGACGAAACCTGAAGAGAAGCGGCCGAGAAAAGATTTCGAAGTCGTCAGCAGGATTGTAGAGTCCGCAACTGGAAGAGCAGGAACGGGATAAGGTGGAAGAGAACGGAACTCGACGGAATCGCCGTGGGAAAGTGGATGCTGCAGAGATGGCGGGGAGGAAACCGGACGTCGTCGTAGATGTCGCCTTCGAAAACGGTTCAGGAGGGAAATCGGCAGGATTTTCCCATCACTACATAAAGAGTTATCAAAAAGATCGAATCATTAAGATATAGAAGTAAAGCTGCCTCGGGTGCGCAAAATATTTCGCATGTTTGCTCTCGGGTGAATCGCGAGCATTAAAAACGACGGGTTTACCGTACCATAGGGCCAGCAAAGAGGCAGTGATGTGAACTTCCTCAAGGCAAGGCAGATTTACTTCAAAGATACGATGAAATTTGAAAGAGGAAATTATCAACGAATGAGTCCATATTTAACGCGAATATAATATTCTCACACTCGAAATGGCATTCCTGGCTACATAAAGGTATGATTAAATCAGTAAAGTAGAACACGTGGCTAATTGGAGAAAGATACGTAACATAAAATGTAAATAGACTTATTAAATTGTAATCAAACCCAGTATAACGGACCCTTGAATTATATGGGGATTTCAGGTTAATTATCTCATTTATTTCGGTAAACTGTTAGGCGAGGCAGTTTCATACGCTGGTTTATTTGTTTTTTATCTATCTCTAAGGCAAAAGATAGTGTAATTAAAGTTCTACGGGTTATTGATTTCTAATAGTCCAGTATTCCAGTAGAATATTTCCAATCTGACGTGCGATCAAATCTTCTGGGCTCACTGAGCAACGAAAAGGGCAAATAGTTACACGAAAAGTTAAGTGAATAACAAAATTAAGAGAACAGTAGCTTTACCCTGGTTTTACATGATTTGAGACCATTTTTATAAGAGCGCAAGAATTGAATTTGAATCGTAGCAACCAAAGTTTCGCCATTTTTATAGTAATGTTTAACAATAAGGACGCGTTGTTGTGTCGTGTAGCGCTCCATGTTTACTAACTCCTATCTGTCTCCTATCGATCTGTCACAATCATCGACCTATCGAATCATAACAGCCAAAATGGCGCGCAATTCAAATCTTGCACTCTTATCGTAACACCCAATAAAAGCCAAAAATTCTTATTTCCATAAGAGATATAATTCTATGTGCCCAAAAGTCTTATGATTGCCTCACTTCCACATAACCTCTAGACCAATTCAAAAACCAACGTATATTCTTCTCTCGTCATCTTTCTTTGCAAGCTTTGGTTCGCCCAAAAAATCGGCGAGATCCTCAAAAATATGAATGCGCAACATGGGACTTATTCTGCCGGCGGAAAAATACGTAATTTCTTCGACTCCGGCATTCCATTCATTCTGCGAGTCAATTTCGAGACATTGAAAATTCAAGCGGGACATGAGCATTCGCTAAATTGGGAGAGGAATGAAGAGAGGCAAATAATTCATAATGGAGAGGAAATAAATCCCAACGGCGGCTGAATCGTGAATGGACCCTTAATGGCGCCTGCCGTTAAACGAAGGGCTTTGACTTCGAGGACGAATTAATAATTTCGAAAATGTCGAATAACTGGTCGGAGGAGGGAAAGGATGCGAGGATGAAGAATGCTTTGCTAACAGCGCGACGAGGGAAAGCTTTTGAGGTTTTTTATGCATACATAAAATGTATATGGTCGCAGTTCGTGAATAGCCTTTCTCTCCCTATAACGATTCACCTGTCGATTCCATATTCCGCGGTATTTAATGACCATAAAAGAAGGAATTGAAAATTGGACCGATTTAAGGATTTAACTCCCCACACTAATTCCTGAGGCCATAAAATAATCATGCCCAGCTGAAAACGGCAATTTTGACAGGGAAGCAATCATAGAGGGCTTTATACCGGAATAAAAAGGATGGTAATTCTTCTCAAGCATAGCATGGTAAAACAGTTATTGTCAAAGAAAATAAAATTTTACATCATGCGTTTATTGAAATCAAGGGATAACAGAAGTTCCTGATTACTTTCAGAGCAATTTTATAGTTAAAGTCAAAGATAAGCCGTGATATCATGGGATTAATTCCCTCAAAAAATATTCTCCAATTGTGCGATAAATAATGGAATTTTTTGCAGATGAATTTAATTTTTATACAAAGAGTGATGGAGCGGAAATCTTAGAGTTGACAAAGCTAGAGAATATACAAACTAACTTATGATGGAGTTATGAAATCAAGTATGGAATCGTCAGAGAAAAAAAACAAGAGCATATTTTCAAGTGCTCCTACAGTTTGCCAATGAAGCACATATAAATGATAGTCATATTATTACACTGAGAATATTTCCGAAATTTTAATTTAAAACTTCACAGTACCTATTAGTCAATTACTTCCAATAGATGCTTAAAAATAAAAGAGAAAACACGTTCCCAATAGAACACCTTTTATAAATATTGACTTCAGCCGTAAATTTTTCATATTTATTAGAGATAGAATACTGGATTCTTAGAGCGACGGAAATAGCATTTAGACCCCTCTATAAATATAATATAACAGTATAGCAAATAGACTTTCTTGAGCTTCATGAACCTTTCCCGAACTCCTAATTCATACTCAGAGAGCAGGAGCGCTCTCTAGGAATCGAACCGAGATTTCATCCTTGATTTGCATAGTCCCTTCTATAATATCATAATTTTTGATAAAAATCTACTCGAGATTACTTAGTAGTAGGAAGTGTGCGTTTGATCAAGAACACAGGACCATTTCCCGAGCAAATCTTCGCAATAAAGTGATTCACATAGGAGGGGAACGAGCCGGACGGACCGATCGATACTTTTGATTTCAATCGCAACATCGAGACGGCAGTAATGAAGATAGATCGCGATCTTCGCGGAGGAAAATTAATCAAAGGGAAGCGCCTCCGCACCCTCCCGCGGCGGGCGGAGAAACTAAAAACCCCCGCGTGGTCCGGAGTCGAGGCAGAAAGACGAAACATCTCGCTACGCAAGTTATTCGTCGTTCATCGCGATAAATCAGCCGTCTGCATATAGGGCGGTCGAAAAAGAAAGAGGGAATAATCAATCAATTTCTCCGATCAGAGTCGACGGGACGAAGAGACGTCGAGGCGGACAGGCAGCGCCGCAGCTGCGCCCGATTGCCGCTCTCAAAAGGGGCAGCCATATCCCAAGGCCTCCCCCGAAATGTTTCCAAACACAAAATGGAAGAGTTATTTCTCCCTCGCGTCCCTTGTCCTTCGCGGGCGGGATACTCGGGAACTAAGAAAAGAAACGGAGCGGCGTACGTCATCTGCGAAAGATCGCAATGCCCTCACGCACTTCTCACCCCTTAACCTCCGGAGACTAACAGACCGGCCAATCCATTCCACGCATCCCTTTCTTTCCGCAGATGTCTCTCTGTGGCGTGCACACTTAGCCCTTGACATCAGCGACATCTTCCAAACTCCTTCCCACAGCCTTTCTCCACCCCACCCTCCGAGCATCGCACATTTCACCATTATCTCGAGAAGGATATAAGTTTTTGCTCATTTAGTCGCTTCCTCCTATCTGACGGATGCCGTTTTAATAGAACAGAGACTTGACGAGACAATGATTGCGTTGTTTTCACTGGTGCTTCCCCAACGAAGTGACGTTCGCACACTTTCGTGTGTTTGGATTTCCGAAATGTTTTCTGTTTGGAATCAAACGTCGTCTTTTTGTAACGCAATTTGTTGCTTGCGAATGTGTTTATCTGCATTCTCGATAGTGGCGCTAATTGGCAGTTAAACCGGAAGTATTTCAAAAAAGGATAGTCGGTGCTTGTGAGGATCCCAGGAGCATGAACAGTTTGCTCCTCTGCTTACGGTCTCATTGTCTGCTCTCACGATAGGAGAGCAAGTGAAAATGCTCATCTCATCTCGCATCGAAAACGCATCTCGGCAGCTGTGATTACACGTGGAACGGCCGCAGTTTCCCAGAGGCCATCGGCGGAATGCTTCGATTGTGAAATGGGTTTGGAGACACTTCCTTACCGTCAAGTGAACCTAAATAAATGCCTTCCCAGATTATTCAACACGAACCTCATTCCCTCACTAACCTCTTATTAATTTATCAATTACTGCAGGAAATTCTGAATTCTATAAAGTTAAAAAAACATACACGCTGAGAGTTAATAAGAGATGACGGGATGGATAATTGAATACACAATTCAACTTGAAAGAAATTTTTCGCAAAGAAATTAGAGATTACCTAAACAGCTAAAGTAAGTAGCTTTCTATGAAAAAATGAGATAAATGAAACATACCGAGCGATAAATGAAACATACCGATATGATTGATCATGATATTCTTAACTATAAATGCATAAGGTTTCTCTAGGAAGCGTGCCGAAGTTAACGTTATAAATTTTTAATGTTGCATCTATCATAAATTATGAATTATTTCCTACTCTATTCGGGATATATCGCTCAAAATTTTAAAATCAGCACCCAAGTTCCATTCGTTCAAATTTCATAAACTTGTACTCGGACTCGATTTCCCACGAATTTCAGTTCAACCCGCAATTTTTTCTTTCGATCTCCATCCAAAAGGACAGGTTCAAGAGACTTTAAAAACACTCCGTCACCTTCGCGATCAATTTATCACGCCGGTACAAAAGAAAACGCGGGGAAATGACTTCCATGCGAACGTTGTCTTTATTACCGCTCCCACCGTCCGAACGTTAAAACTCGAGAACAAAAGTTGCGGAAGCATTCTCCGGAGATGACTTCTGCAATTCTGCTCTCCGCCGTACTCACACCTAATCGCTTAACGACAAAGTGATGAAACATAAACGGGCAGAGAGCAAACCGCTCGTCCCTCGAGGCGTTGGGCCAAACAGGGCTTGTTTCCTTTTGGACCGCGGCGGGCTTATCGTGAGAGGGAAAACACACGAAAGAGCGGCTCCGTCGGTAACTACACCGAGGGATTCCACACGAGAGGAGAGATTGGGTTAACTCGAGAGTTTGCTCCGAGGCGCATTCGAAGCGAATGGAAAAGCATATCGGCAAAGCCCTTCCCTTGCCCACCCCTACGTTCCCCATCTCCTCCCTCGGCCATCTCACAACAGCTAACTTCCCCTTTCATCTCGCAAACTCCTTCCATTTGCCTTCCTACCGAAAGCAGCCTCCCCCATCCGTAGTGCTGTTTTCGTTCTTCCTTATGCTTCTTTCCCTTTTATCTCTCGAGTTTATTTTCCTCGATATTTTAAAGCGCGCCGAATTATTTTATCCCCTCTCCGACTCGTCTACCTTATTCTTTCGATGGGCTTTTATCAATTCGAGTCCGCTTTCTCGGATAAACAATTCCGGCGCACTCAGAAGTTTTTGATTGATTTTACTGCCTTTGCCTCTCAAAAGATCCGGGGGTGGATGAAATGAGGAGAAAGATGGACTGCTTCCTTATTACTGATCTTGTAACGCTGAATCGGCATGAAACGAGATAAACAGAGCATAACACTGACTTTTCTAAATAATGGAACGCCGAGAACACTATTTATATTTTACTTATACAAGAATTTTTATTACTTTTGGATTAGATCGTATATCTAACGGTTGAATATATACGAAAATGCCACACAACAAGGAGGATATTTTTCAACAAGATACTAAAATTAAATTTGGGAATGATTTAAGAATGAATTCAAAGCAAGTTATTCAGAGACCTATCATCAACCTTACAGGTAGAAGATAATATGGTTGGAGAATTGCATACACCAAAACGGGTTGCAATAGTGATCAAAACTGAGCAAAGTGTATGGTTACGTATTCAATCTGTTGTAAGCACCGCCATTATTCTCCAATGCTCAATTTTCATCAGGTCATTTTATAATTTCATTAGGTATTATTTTCCAATAATTTCTTTAGGTAATTTTATGAGGAATTAATAAGAAAACATCACAATTAGACCAATTGTTCAGGGTACAGGAGTTTACTTAGAGCCTATATGTGTGCGCCTTAAATACCAAGGATAACGTATTTTTTCAAACTCGAAATTGATAGATCTTCAAATAAACTTCAAAAGATAACTGGAAAACCTATATGTATGAAATTAAATTATTTAACCGCATTCTATAGTCTTCCTTCTTAAAGATGTCAGTTCTCTATCGGGGACAACTAATTTGGAGGTAGGTTTCCCGAAACATCTTTGTAAAGCGCGTAAATTCTCTGCATTCTCGGCCCAGTTGGATGTAGCCCTATTCCGAACCTAGAGACCCACAGAAGTGTCACCTTCGAAAACCCTTTCGGAAACTTAATTAAAATACATAAACTTAGATGGATCAGTGGACCTACTAGTTTTAAACTTGTCCTAACGAAGCCGATTACCCATCTATCTCACTCTCCATCTCTCCTTAGTTACCGCTCTTTTGCGGTGCTCCACCCCCACTACGCCCACCTTTTGTCCCGACTCTCATACAAAACCCCGTGGGACTCCACTAAATTAGCGTCGAGAGGAGCAGAAGCGGAATTGGAAATCTTCCGCGGACTGCCTGCCTCCTCCAATTAACGGAGTAAGGAGTGTGAGGGAAGGCGGTGGGCGTCTGCGTTGGAGAGTAAGGGGCAAGGGGACTGGCTGGATTCGAGGGTACGGGAAGAGTGATAAATCCTCGGGGCGCCCTTCCGCAACAGATACGAGGGAGATGTCGCCCAGCGAAGCCCCTGTTCCGACCTCACAAGATCCATCCGAGGACGAAATGGTAGGACGCTGCGAAAGATTTCACGGCACGCGTGTATGGATGGAAAGGCAGTGGCTCCCCCCTCGATGAACCGTGCGATTTTAATCAAAAAGTTATCAAAAAAGGAATGCCGAAATTATTCAAAACTCATTTTCCCGAGAAAATTAAGCCAGCACCACATGGGAGCATGAATAATCGAACGGAGGGTGCGAGGCTCGCCTACCGGTGGAGGCGCGTTCTTTCCGCAAGGTTGTTTTTGGGCCCCTGTTAATTGACGTGAATGAAGGAAATATTTCGTGGTTATGCGTTGGCAAAACATTTTTGGAAAATATGATCTCTTTTGAGGTGTGCTTAAACATGAAAAGATTTCATGGAACTTTTCTATTTCCCTTGTTTCAAGGGGTATTAAGGTACGTATTATAAGCATTATCTATATTTTGATAAAAATATATTGAAAATACAATAAGGAGACAATCAGCTTGGGATCCCTTTATCACACGTACATCACAGGGTTATTTCAGATTAAGAAGAANGAAAATAGAATAAGGAGACAATCAGTTTGGAATCCCTTTATCACACGTACATCACAGGGTTATTTCAGATTAAGAAGAAAGCAATGCCGCAGAATTCGTCAATTTGTAGGCTTATCAATCATTACATCAAATTTTAAGATATCTTTCTTTTCTTCTAAATTAATTGAACGATATCTTTTCCTGTGCTACACACAACAGTGTTCCTTTTGCTGCATTAATTTTCACTTTATTTAGTAATATTCCATCACAATAATTAAAGAATGAGATTAATAGTAACTAATTTGTAACAGCTAGGAAAAATAATAAAATTTCGTCGAGAAAAAAGTCGTACTCCAATTGAAATCCCCGCCGTGGCATCAAGTATTACCGCCTACTAGAAAATAAGAACCAAATAACTTTCATTAATCCTCGTAATAATTACTTTACTCACGTTGAAGCAATTATATTACCTTGTAGCGGAAGTGAATCTCGGGTTCACCGCACAAACTACGAAAACATCTACTCAAAAATCTCCAACGCCCCCTATAATTAAACGGTTAAACGCAAGTCGCTTCCTCAAAGTCTCAATTCCACCCCCTGTCGATCTATAATTAAATCGCGAGCGATAGATCTGAACGCTCCCGAAATTTTCGTTTAATTAAAAGAAGCAGGAAGAAGAAACCTCGGTCTCGATGCGGAACTCTCCCCTTTCGCTATTTTCTACTTGGGCCCATGAGACATCCGCCAGCGAAGCTTTTAAATCCTCCTCCCCCATTCCGAAGACTGCGAGCATCTTTCCTCTTTTGTCTGAAAGAAGATGCCTCTCCAGAGGAAAACTCCCTACCCTTGCCCTATTACAAGCAGTGTACCACTCCTTCCCCGTTCCCTCCTCCCCTTTCGCATCTCCTGTTACTCCTCCCGCTTTATCCCGTGCTTGGGGACCCGATTCATCACTTGCCTTGACGAGGTCTCGAACCTTGGACGTCCTTGTCTCGTGTGGCCGACCTGCATTTACTCGCCATCTTTCTCTCCATCCCTCCCAACCCTATTTACGGCTCCCGAGCGGAGAGCTGTTTCTCTGAGGTCAACCTCCATTATGCATTCGATTCTGTCATCTACCACTTATGTAGTTAAAACATTAGGTCCTCCTCGAAGTTTTACGAGAGAAATGGTTCCACGAACCAACTGAGCGTTGGGTTAGAAGGATATGTGTAGCATTCAAAGGACCTCAGAGAGAGGCCACCCTATAGAAATCATATATTTTTTTCGACAAGAGGAAGATTAGTACAGGAATTTACATCGACGGCCTTGCTTCAAGCAATACTTGCATAACGATTACCATACTTCCTCTTGGACAACACAGAAACTGTTTGGAAAATTCATTACATCTGGTGCTTTTGCACCCCACGCCGGAAGGCGGCTTGCAGGGTACTTACGTAGATTTCGTTTCTGTTATAGCGGTGGAAAGCTTGTAGAAATTAATAAGCCGTTAATTTAAAATGCAAATGGTGTAAAATAACTCGAAGCTATAATGCTATGAAAGGCCGATAGAGCAGAAAATATACGCAAATTCTTATTCCGCGCAAACTTCAAGTTATTTCGCCATCAAAAATTTAAGCTTCAAAAAGTAAGAAATTTACTGACGAAATTCAATAAGCCCTTCCCTTGCCCACCCCTACGTTCCCCATCTCCTCCCTCGGCCATCTCACAACAGCTAACTTCCCCTTTCATCTCGCAAACTCCTTCCATTTGCCTTCCTACCGAAAGCAGCCTCCCCCATCCGTAGTGCTGTTTTCGTTCTTCCTTATGCTTCTTTCCCTTTTATCTCTCGAGTTTATTTTCCTCGATATTTTAAAGCGCGCCGAATTATTTTATCCCCTCTCCGACTCGTCTACCTTATTCTTTCGATGGGCTTTTATCAATTCGAGTCCGCTTTCTCGGATAAACAATTCCGGCGCACTCAGAAGTTTTTGATTGATTTTACTGCCTTTGCCTCTCAAAAGATCCGGGGGTGGATGAAATGAGGAGAAAGATGGACTGCTTCCTTATTACTGATCTTGTAACGCTGAATCGGCATGAAACGAGATAAACAGAGCATAACACTGACTTTTCTAAATAATGGAACGCCGAGAACACTATTTATATTTTACTTATACAAGAATTTTTATTACTTTTGGATTAGATCGTATATCTAACGGTTGAATATATACGAAAATGCCACACAACAAGGAGGATATTTTTCAACAAGATACTAAAATTAAATTTGGGAATGATTTAAGAATGAATTCAAAGCAAGTTATTCAGAGACCTATCATCAACCTTACAGGTAGAAGATAATATGGTTGGAGAATTGTACACACCAAAACGGGTTGCAATAGTGATCAAAACTGAGCAAAGTGTATGGTTACGTATTCAATCTGTTGTAAGCACCGCCATTATTCTCCAATGCTCAATTTTCATCAGGTCATTTTATAATTTCATTAGGTATTATTTTCCAATAATTTCTTTAGGTAATTTTATGAGGAATTAATAAGAAAACATCACAATTAGACCAATTGTTCAGGGTACAGGAGTTTACTTAGAGCCTATATGTGTGCGCCTTAAATACCAAGGATAACGTATTTTTTCAAACTCGAAATTGATAGATCTTCAAATAAACTTCAAAAGATAACTGGAAAACCTATATGTATGAAATTAAATTATTTAACCGCATTCTATAGTCTTCCTTCTTAAAGATGTCAGTTCTCTATCGGGGACAACTAATTTGGAGGTAGGTTTCCCGAAACATCTTTGTAAAGCGCGTAAATTCTCTGCATTCTCGGCCCAGTTGGATGTAGCCCTATTCCGAACCTAGAGACCCACAGAAGTGTCACCTTCGAAAACCCTTTCGGAAACTTAATTAAAATACATAAACTTAGATGGATCAGTGGACCTACTAGTTTTAAACTTGTCCTAACGAAGCCGATTACCCATCTATCTCACTCTCCATCTCTCCTTAGTTACCGCTCTTTTGCGGTGCTCCACCCCCACTACGCCCACCTTTTGTCCCGACTCTCATACAAAACCCCGTGGGACTCCACTAAATTAGCGTCGAGAGGAGCAGAAGCGGAATTGGAAATCTTCCGCGGACTGCCTGCCTCCTCCAATTAACGGAGTAAGGAGTGTGAGGGAAGGCGGTGGGCGTCTGCGTTGGAGAGTAAGGGGCAAGGGGACTGGCTGGATTCGAGGGTACGGGAAGAGTGATAAATCCTCGGGGCGCCCTTCCGCAACAGATACGAGGGAGATGTCGCCCAGCGAAGCCCCTGTTCCGACCTCACAAGATCCATCCGAGGACGAAATGGTAGGACGCTGCGAAAGATTTCACGGCACGCGTGTATGGATGGAAAGGCAGTGGCTCCCCCCTCGATGAACCGTGCGATTTTAATCAAAAAGTTATCAAAAAAGGAATGCCGAAATTATTCAAAACTCATTTTCCCGAGAAAATTAAGCCAGCACCACATGGGAGCATGAATAATCGAACGGAGGGTGCGAGGCTCGCCTACCGGTGGAGGCGCGTTCTTTCCGCAAGGTTGTTTTTGGGCCCCTGTTAATTGACGTGAATGAAGGAAATATTTCGTGGTTATGCGTTGGCAAAACATTTTTGGAAAATATGATCTCTTTTGAGGTGTGCTTAAACATGAAAAGATTTCATGGAACTTTTCTATTTCCCTTGTTTCAAGGGGTATTAAGGTACGTATTATAAGCATTATCTATATTTTGATAAAAATATATTGAAAATACAATAAGGAGACAATCAGTTTGGAATCCCTTTATCACACGTACATCACAGGGTTATTTCAGATTAAGAAGAAAGCAATGCCGCAGAATTCGTCAATTTGTAGGCTTATCAATCATTACATCAAATTTTAAGATATCTTTCTTTTCTTCTAAATTAATTGAACGATATCTTTTCCTGTGCTACACACAACAGTGTTCCTTTTGCTGCATTAATTTTCACTTTATTTAGTAATATTCCATCACAATAATTAAAAAATGAGATTAATAGTAACTAATTTGTAACAGCTAGGAAAAATAATAAAATTTCGTCGAGAAAAAAGTCGTACTCCAATTGAAATCCCCGCCGTGGCATCAAGTATTACCGCCTACTAGAAAATAAGAACCAAATAACTTTCATTAATCCTCGTAATAATTACTTTACTCACGTTGAAGCAATTATATTACCTTGTAGCGGAAGTGAATCTCGGGTTCACCGCACAAACTACGAAAACATCTACTCAAAACATCTCCAACGCCCCCTATAATTAAACGGTTAAACGCAAGTCGCTTCCTCAAAGTCTCAATTCCACCCCCTGTCGATCTATAATTAAATCGCGAGCGATAGATCTGAACGCTCCCGAAATTTTCGTTTAATTAAAAGAAGCAGGAAGAAGAAACCTCGGTCTCGATGCGGAACTCTCCCCTTTCGCTATTTTCTACTTGGGCCCATGAGACATCCGCCAGCGAAGCTTTTAAATCCTCCTCCCCCATTCCGAAGACTGCGAGCATCTTTCCTCTTTTGTCTGAAAGAAGATGCCTCTCCAGAGGAAAACTCCCTACCCTTGCCCTATTACAAGCAGTGTACCACTCCTTCCCCGTTCCCTCCTCCCCTTTCACATCTCCTGTTACTCCTCCCGCTTTATCCCGTGCTTGGGGACCCGATTCATCACTTGCCTTGACGAGGTCTCGAACCTTGGACGTCCTTGTCTCGTGTGGCCGACCTGCATTTACTCGCCATCTTTCTCTCCATCCCTCCCAACCCTATTTACGGCTCCCGAGCGGAGAGCTGTTTCTCTGAGGTCAACCTCCATTATGCATTCGATTCTGTCATCTACCACTTATGTAGTTAAAACATTAGGTCCTCCTCGAAGTTTTACGAGAGAAATGGTTCCACGAACCAACTGAGCGTTGGGTTAGAAGGATATGTGTAGCATTCAAAGGACCTCAGAGAGAGGCCACCCTATAGAAATCATATATTTTTTTCGACAAGAGGAAGATTAGTACAGGAATTTACATCGACGGCCTTGCTTCAAGCAATACTTGCATAACGATTACCATACTTCCTCTTGGACAACACAGAAACTGTTTGGAAAATTCATTACATCTGGTGCTTTTGCACCCCTCGCCGGAAGGCGGCTTGCAGGGTACTTACGTAGATTTCGTTTCTGTTATAGCGGTGGAAAGCTTGTAGAAATTAATAAGCCGTTAATTTAAAATGCAAATGGTGTAAAATAACTCGAAGCTATAATGCTATGAAAGGCCGATAGAGCAGAAAATATACGCAAATTCTTATTCCGCGCAAACTTCAAGTTAGTTCGCCATCAAAAATTTAAGCTTCAAAAAGTAAGAAATTTTACTGACGAAATTCAATAAATAAAAAAGGCTTGAGGTATATTACCTCTAAGAAAAGGTATGTTACCCCCGAAAGAAAATAGAGTGAATTTTAAAATTTTAATCCTGAATTGAAAGTTAAAAGAGTATTGATACTCAAAATTTTAAAGCTGTTAAATTACAAATATACCAACTTGTGAA
Source organism: Ladona fulva (assembly GCA_000376725.2). Taxonomy (NCBI): domain Eukaryota; kingdom Metazoa; phylum Arthropoda; class Insecta; order Odonata; family Libellulidae; genus Ladona; species Ladona fulva. The sequence continues at coordinate 1,379,548 of KZ308233.1, read as the reverse complement.
ACATATAAAGCTTGGTGGAACATCTCCATAATTTATTACAGAAAGTAAAGTTATATGGTAAAATATATGGTATAAGTGTGGTATAAATGGTACATTGTTGAAACATGAATAATATAACATAATCTTTAATAAAATATACGAACTTGGGCTACATATGTATGCATGATAACAAATGCTAAAAAGCATTTTCAATTCTTTGCTAAGTATTTACAATTGTTTTCATAGCTAGTTGCTTTATTTAATTCAAAGAGAACAATTTTTAGAAAGAACTCTGATTTAACGAATGAAATTTAGTTTCATAACTAAATCTTGAAAATTTTTCAACGCCTGCAATAAGAGCATTTCTTTCGGGGGTATATACTAGGTGCGCCGCAGTGTTTTTCTGCCTCCAAAGGGCACAAATTTTCTCTCCTACACAGCAATCCTCTTTACCCTATCTCACACACTATCCATATCATTCTCCCTTTCAGCGACAGCCGTAGCTTAGCTCGCATCCCGATACTCTCCCCGCCGATCCCACCAAACTACCCACCTGTCTCAATTATGCTCCTGGCATGAAATAGGACAGAGCGCATGCATAAAGCACGGTCAGACAGCAACGGAGATGGAGGGAGATTTGCACACAGAGAAAGAGGGATGAAAGGAACGTAGATCAGGCAGGATTTTTATTACCCCAATAAAATGCAAAGAATAAAGGAAAGCATGAAATAGAACAATGGGCTAGAATGGAAAAATTTCCCATGCAGAAGGGGAAAAATTTAGAGCGAAAGAATAATAGGGAGAAAGCATAAAAGGACACGAAAAAGGATACAGAAAACATAAGAAAAGGTCGTAAATAAATTAGCGATGAAATTTAAAGGTAGAGGAATTGTAAAATGAAAATTTATGAAACTATATGTGAAAGTATATGGAAATGGAAACCGGAGACTAAAAAGTGAAGTGTGGGTAAAAGTGGATTCTGAATGAATGAAAACAAAAATAAGGATGGAAGATGAGAACACTGAGGAAGATATGTGGGAAGATATTTAGGGATAGAGTGCCCAGCGAACGTATTAGATAATAACTACAGATACAATCGATAACAATTGGATGCGGAAAAGACGACAAGAATGGAACAATCATATCACAAGAATGGGTTAATGTAGAATTTTAAGAATCGCCAGAGACAAGTTAACAGTAGAAAAGAGATCACGAGGTAGGACAGCGAGAGGATGGAGAGAATCTTTTTAAGTTTGAAATATACAGGCAGCAGCCTATGCACAAAGCAAGAAGAAAAAGAAAAATAAAGAAGGAACAAATAAAAAAGAAAGGATTGAAGGTCCGGATAGTGGTCTTTTGTGCAGAAAAGAAATGAACAAGGATGTGAGGACGAGAGGGAAAAAAATTTACTTGCTCTATTACATAAGATGACCAACATATCTTTCGCGAAGACCGCATTCTGCACTAATTTTTTTACTACTATGGACGAATGTTGGTATCTACCACGACACGAACCATTTATCATTTAATTATGCTTCTCTTTATAATGTCGAGAACAGTCGGATCGATCACGCTAAACACTTGAATGAGAAAGTTAACCATTGAAGGTACTTCAGTTGCTTAAATAGATATGAATTTACACACGCATTTGGTCGAATTTCCCTCAGTGATCGACCTGTTGACCATGTTTAATCTATTATCCCCGAGTAATGTATGCCATAAAAGGATTACGAGAGGAAAAAAGGGGAAAAAAGAGAGCGAGCGAAAGTGCAAGGGAAAGCGGGAAGGTATTTCATAAAAATGTAAGCGATGAGGACTCTTCCCAATTAAATTATGATTGATTTAGACTTGGACGCTTACAAACGAAGCCATACCATAAATAGAGGCATATGCCTCATAATCCTTTCTCTCTGTCAACAAATGCCTTTCTACCCTCCCACGGATAGCTCCCCTCTCACTTCCCTCATACTTTTCTCTCCCACCTCAAAAAGCTCTGCGGAAAATTCTCCCCTGTTCAAACTTTGCTCAATACGGCAAACAGCATCGATTGTTGGCCATTTTCGGGAGTAGCTACGTGAATCGAAAAGAAAACAACACGACTAACAGGATAGAATATACATACATACGCATACATACACAGTTTGTTTACTTCTCAAAAGCAGTTTCAGGAATTTCGCATTTCTGAGTCGCATTATTTGAGGAGAAGAAAGAAATCTGCAATTTCCGTTAATTAAAGGTAAAAACATTACTGGGACCCTCTTGGAAAGCCGTGTCGTTGAACGACGCTTTCACACGAAAATATTTAAGGAAGGAATGAAGAGGAACTGGATAAAGACTTTTCCTACGATACTGCTTTTAGAAAAATAGCAGTCTTTTTAATAGCAAGATCTTTGGGCAAGTTAAGGAATCTATGCCATTATTTCCGACTGGACAGCTATACTATAAAAAAAGATATGCTTGGTTTTAACAGAGTGAACCTTGTAAGCAATTGGCTCCTTCAATCATCGGCGTGATAAAATCTCCAGGAATAAAGAACTATTAATAACTAGCCAACTAATGTCAAATTTTAATGGTTGAGATAAAAATGCCAACAGATTAAACCTATTTTAAAATTAATCACGTATTCTGAACTTTTACCGACCCCAGGAAATGGCAGTCGACCCTTAAGGACCAGATAGATCATCTTACAACTGAAATAGTTAATCATCAAACATCCCAAAAGGCCCATCGAAGTATACTTTATCGCATGAAAATAAACTCTCGCAAAAAAATTTACGAAAAACAAAGTTTTGCACGGTAGGACAAATCGGGGCATTCTAGGATAAAGAAATGTTCAAACCAACTTTGACGGGGATTCCATAAGAAAGGTAATTTCCCCCTTGATATAACTCTGGAGTAACATAAAGTTAACGTATTTCGACCGACATGTTGCAATATGTTATTAGTTTAATCCGACAGGCGAATCCTTCAACTCTTCGCTGGTTTACAAAAAAACAGCACCGCAGAAACGTTTCACCTCTTAGAGACGAACGCTGAGTCATGTACAGTGATAGAATTCAACGTGCGAACGAAGGAAACTAACAACCGAGCGTACGACTCCAAATATTTTGAAACCGCACACACGTTTAACTCCAAAACTTTCCATTAAATCCGACATCGACGGCTTCCGCGTGCCAAACATAAGCTATCTTTAAGTAACAATCCAGAGTGCACAAACATCTGTCACCTCCGACTCGTTGTAAAAGCCGAGAATGATTACAGTCTGCGATACGGGCGAATAAAATCGACTTGGGAAGCCGAAACCTCTTTCACAACCTCGGTTGACGACTGAAGCACACGCGCATAAAGAACCGGACTCTGCAGAATGGAAAGCTCGCTTAAAACTCAAACGGGCACATCGTAAAAAAACAATAGAATGGGAGAACCGAGGCGGCGATAGAAAGCATCGACGGAAGTAGCGGCAGCCGAAGAGAATGACGCTCTCAAAAACGAAAAAATTCTCCCTCGAAAACGTAAGAGACAGATCCTCCGTCATAGAGAGGAAATCCATTTCCTGACACTCTTTTTCCCATGACTGCCACCCACGGCCTGTGTCCCGCACGCCGTCCTCCCCGAGATACGCAGCACGTATACTGTTAGATGGAACAATAAGGCACGCCAAAAAATGTGTATGCATTCGTTTCCGAGCGGTTAAGCAACGCTGCATTCCTCAGACGGCAATTTCTGGCTCCAGTTTCCCGTCAGAGCTCTGCACTTGTCGGTATTGAAAATTGCATCGCTCCATTTCAAAAGGCTACGCAGCTTATGATAAAAGAGGTATGGATGTTATCTTTCTATTGCTAGTAGCTCGTACATCTGTCATAATTTAAGCATGACTCTTACTGTGCTTTAAAAATAAAATTGCCCTTAAAGAATGCCAATCTTGTCAGGTAATAAATAAATTATAAATTAAATAAGAAAATATTAATCATCATCATAGTGTCTGTAACCAAAGGTTATGTTGGAAAAAGATAATAAACAACATGAATTCAAGTCACCCCGTACCGCCGAGAATAGGTATCGTTTTACTGTGGGAATTTATAGTGTAATATTTGAAAATCAACTTGCTAACTTGAACAATTCCCTCCGAGTGAAGCCTTAAAATACGTCATTCATAAGAATTTTTATACAGTAACATTATAATTTCCATAGGAATCCAATCCAATTAGGGTTAAATTTTCAGTTAATAACATTCCCGGGGAAACTCCGAAACCTAAAGAGCCTACAGAATACGTTATTGATAAGGTCTTCTATTGAAAACGACAATGGAAAATGCGGATGAAATATAAAAGTATGCTTTACCTTATTTTTGTAGGAATAAATCGAATATATCTCAGTAATTTAATAATTGTCGCACTCAGACTTGGAAACAAAGAAAAACTAAAACAAAATATGCGAAGGATAAAATCAAATGTATAAATTTGCATATTAAAGTCGTCCAAATTCATTCTGATACTTATTTCTTTCATACAAAAAGAAGCTTTTGTTGTATAGAAACTTTTTCATTAGCGCAATTCCATTAACGGTAGAAAATGAGGCTAATAATGGGAGGAGAGAAACAAGAAAATAGTGCTGTCCGAAGCGAAATTTTTCCCGATTTCCACAGGCCTTGTGTCTCGCATCCACCTTTATAATTCCCACAAAAAAGTTACTGAGGAACACAGGTACGCAAGACACACCTCTAAACACAGAAACATTCCGCGGCTGATAAGAAGGATCATCATTTTTCCACCATGAGCACGACCGCCCTCGGCACGACGCGAGACGGAAGTCGCAATGAAATCTAGAGGGAAGACAATGTTAGGGTCGACAGCATACGTTATAATAACGCGCCATGGTGACAGGAAGAGAGAAGAATAGAGGAATAATAAAAGAAGGCGGGAGAGAGAGAAATAAAGGAACTCGTGGAAGACATTCGTCACCCTGCGCGAGTAGGTACCGTTTATTCAAGCTGTCGAGTCTGGATACAAAGCGAAGATGCTGAATCACAAATGCTCGGCGATCCGTTAGCGAGAGAGAGAGAGAGAGAGATGGGGCTTGAGGCGGTTGAGAGGAGTCGGCGTATTAAAATTGTAACTGAGATTCAAACGAGCTTTATATTCAAGGTTCGAGCAAATCGAATGAGGAGGAGGAGTAGTTTATGTGCTGCTGCTCCTCCTATCCATCCTAACGACGTGAGTGTGAATATTCACGTATCAAATCCACATTGAAGTTGATTTCCATTAGCTTCTTACTCACGAACAGATGTGAACTCTGTTGCCTCTTTCTGGATGACTGGGAACTTACCTAAGGAAGAAAAAGAGAGAGCAATTAGTGTGACGGACAATTTATTTCTCGAGTCAAAACTGTTGGATGTCAGACAAATTATAGGCATGCTAACGATATTTTGCATAAACATAGTAGATAAAAGTTTAATAAGCATACTTCATTGAGATATTCGCCACATATATATCTACTTACTTACAGAAAGAAATAAAGCGTAAATTCGATTTTTAGCCACCATTGGTCCGTTTCTGATATTGAACCAGTCACAGCCCCTAAGCGAAGGGGTGACTGAGTTAAGAGCTGAACTTTGAAGCTCTACAAATACAATTAATTGTTGCATTAAGAAAGTCAAGTGATGAATAATTCCTATTTATGAACAAGGAATGTGAAGTACATTTCTAAATTTTACCGATATAAAGAAACGTAATGCAACCAGAAATATTTTTAATTACAATTGACTGGGATTTGCTAGTAAGTATGCTGTGGGCGCAAGATATGGGTGGCCAGGGTTATACGAGTATGCTATTTTCAAATAATCATCTGACAAATAAGTAACCAACACTCATGGTAAATAACGTAAATAATCTTAAGGCAACTTCGAAAGAATTTAGACGTAAATAACCATCTTAAAGCAAATCTAAACATTTACCTAGGTAGGTATTTAACAACTCAATACCTCCATTATGTGCTCTTAAATGTGTGTTGTTATGTAATTCTGATTCACTGTTAGGGATAGCCAGAGAGAAAAATATAAGAGATACGTCAGTTTAGACAGATATTTAGGAAATTTTGGGTTTAATCAATTTACCAAAATTTTCTTCCAAGTTTTGGAGACGATAATCTATTCGTGTATGCAAATGGCATTCTTTTCTCTAAAGGAATAGAATGACTTCAAGCCAAAAACATTAAATAAACCTGAATACAGGAAAATACTTAAAGCTCAATATGCATAAATCCTTTCAAGCAGGAAATGTGTGCTTTCAGTCGGTACAACGCCGGAGCAAATATTCTCTCCACTCAAAATGCAGCATAACTAAACAAGAGAAAAGAGGGAAAAGGCTATTGGAGGCAGTTCGCGAAAAAAATCATTCCTCCCATTTATGATGAATTACAAGACAAGATGAGAAAAATTTGAAGAATGGGACGCCTTGTTTAATTTTATACTGTTGGATCTCCTATAAAAATAAGATACTCTTGAAGTAATCTGTAGGAGTAAGCTGGGAAGAAAACATAATTGGTGGTATGTACCTGCATACCATTCTTACTTTGATTTAATTGCTTTTGCCTAACGTTTGCTGGCATTATATTACACGTTTAAGGAATTTTTCCTGTAAATATTCGACCAAAAGGTAATTTTAACTGTAAAAGCTATCCTAAAATAAGTCCCAATTTTCTTTTCAATTAGCATTAGAATAAATTCGATAAAAATTCAATCTTTACTCAAAAATTAACCTCAATATCGATTTAATCTCGGGACATGTGCGAAAGCCTAGCAGTTTGATACACGAGTTTACCCTACAATTTCACGGCTCTTCCAAGAATTCCAAAAACGACGTTGGTTATTTAACAAAGATGAACGACCAGCCCACTTGCTAGGTTTGAATTGCTAATAAGATGGGGAGACGGACAAACATATCGGAAACCCAACGGTACCCGTGAATAGGTCGAGAGCGTCCTCTACCTTCGCCTATTGCGGTATTGCATGGTCGTCCACAATGGGCATCGTGGCTCATTAAAAGAGATAGCAGATGAATTCCATCCTAAACGAGGAGAGGGAAGAAAGCTTTCCCATTACCTTCCGGGACTCTCTATCCTATTCTTCGATTGCTTATCGTTAGAGACCACACACGAACCTTTCCCATCGATGGATAGAGCACGCATAGTATGACAATGAAACAGCTAACCTACGTCCGTAAGATGAGATGAGGCAAGGCAAATCTTGGAATAACATGACTTAAGGATGGAAGGAAGATATTGAAGGAAAGGGTCAGCTTTATGACACGGAACCTTAGCATAGTTGTTTTTCATTATACCAAAATTTGGCCCACAAAGAAAACCTGAATGTTTTAACCCAAGGGGTGAGCACGACTGATTGACCAGATGTATTGTGTTTCCCAACTAACATCCTCAAGACGGATCCAAAGCAGTCATGGTGCTTTTCTCCGCTAATTAAGAAACGAGTGTACTGCTTTTTCGAAAGGAAACCATGACGTTCAGTAACAATTTGGTGGTCCTGATTTTACATCAGATGCAAATTTAATTCATTTTATGTACTTACAAACTAGGTAGTATCTATCTATAAGAGCAGAAGAAAAACGTTTCCCCTACTTCAAATGACTTCCACAGAACTGTAGCAGATGAAAAACAAATATTCTTCATTTACTTCACCACAGAACGTTACCGCGAGGCTCGAGCCCTAATTCAAAGCATGGAATCAGCATTCCGGTACCACTAAAAATATGCACCAATACAAGGCCGCAAAGTAAGTGCTCGCCTCCTGCATTGATTCATGAGTTACATATTTGTCTCCATCGAAAAACCCGACCTCCTTGATCTCATTTCACATGCGCAAACATCGGTCGTGTGCACGGGACGTAAACAAAAGGCGACGCAAAAGAAAGAAAAATCGTGCATTCCATTGTCTGCGCATAGAGATAGAGAGGGGGGGTCAAGAGGCAAAGAGATCTCTCGGATACTGCAAACGAACACGGCAGTGCGTAATTCTTTTAACGAATAAAAGAGGCGAGGATAGGGTAATATAGGGTGAAAAGAGAGAGATACAGGGAGAAAGAGGAGAGAGAGAGTTCGCAAAATCCCTCCCACCACTCGTCCGGGAAGCTGCGACCACCACGAGCGAGCCCTCTGCTTCATCCCCATGGAAACCATCCGCCCCCGCACCCATTTTGAAATACTCTCAGACCGTTCTGCCGAATCTCCCTGCCCATTCCTCCCATCTCCGATTTATGCCCTCGTCGTAATCTCCTCCCAGCCAAAAACCGCACCCCTCCGGCCTCCCTATCTTCACCGCCATCTGCTCGCTTCCCATCCCCGCTCGACCAACTAACCATTCGTGAGGGCAAGGAAGATGCTGTGCGGGGGTGGAGGATTGAGGTCGGAGGGACTGATCTGCGAAGGGCAAAGAATTGGGCGGGCTTCGGGACAGAGCGGACGGCGGAGTTATGCGGTCGCGGGTCTTCGGGAGACTGAGGACTTAAAGTGAGGAGGGGAAGAGGATGATCAGCTCCATCTAGAGGAAAGAGAGAGAGAGAGGTCATCCTGAATACGATACAGAGCCCCAATGAAGATATACGAGCGACAATATATCGAGATTATTTTCGTGTGGAAAGAGAAGAGGTAGCGTGGGACAAGAGGATTGGGGTTGAATCGCTCCACTCTTTCAAAGAAAACAATGTACGTTGACCGTTTGGAATAGTTGTTTAGGTGCTCTTTCAATAAACAATCTACCGCTCCCTTTTCATTCCAGTATGTGATCTACCTTTCGCAATCCTCTAGCGGAGAACTAAGGCCTGTTTTGCCGTACTGTTCTTTGCGTAAATTTTCTTTGCACTATCTAATGGTAATAAATAAAACATCGCGGTGGATCACATACATACCGGTAGGCTACAAACCAGAAAGGAACCATAGCTTTTATTTGTTACACCCAACAAAGGATACATACCGGTACTGGATACTGACCGGTACAAAAACATTCGGGGGCATGAACCTCGTTCCGCAAAAATGCCGAACCGGAATCTCACAATGCAACGAGAGAGCAGTTCTATAAAAGAAAATTTCGCATCGGAACGCAAACTCGCGGCGAACGAATATTTGGGTAATTTTGGAGGGGTCGCGGGTTAATTGAGGCGGTGTCGGTGAAAGCATCGAGCTATTCGTTACTTAGAATACGTCACCGGAGATGATGGGGAAAGTAAGTGATGCCCATCATCGCTGCCCGTTGGGCAAGGGATTTCGGTTCGAATCTCGACCGAAGAAACGCTCGTTAGCGACGACCGCGAATCACAAAACCGCTCATCAACACGGGTCAGACGCCCTGATTAGCAGTCCAGATGACGCAGCACGTACGCGGGTGCCGAATAAACATGCCTTCCCCACTGATGCGTTTTTATTTGCGTATACGATGTCAACCGCAGAGGGTAGATACGCGATATTTTTTCCGCAGTTTCCCGCTATCTTGTACTAAATGGAAATAGGACGATGCCCATTACGTGAAAATCGATGACTTCCGCTCTCGGGTTTAAGGGCCATTTGAAAAAGGACTCTTGGGGCCTATTTTCGAAACAAAATTCAGTGGAAAAAATTGCGGGTAAAAGCTGTAATTTTGCGGACTAGCCTCGCGCGAAAATTTCCAGAAGACAGATTAAATTAACGTCTTTATTTTACCGTTTCGAAAATCACATGGGCAGAGGAAAATTGAATAGACGAAAGCAAACACGTCACTGGAAATTGGAATAGCCATTAGCTTCGAAAACAATTTCTGAAGCGCGCAAAACAACGACCAATAAATATGGAAAGGATCTTTCAGAACGTCGAAATCCCGAGTAATCCGCAGAAAAAATAAGCGGGAATAAGCGTCGTTAATGGCGAGCAACCAAGCGCGAAAGATATATAATTAAAAATAAACCGAAAATCCGGGTAAAAAGGCCCTCTTTGTCATATCCCGATCATTCATCGAGGGAAAATTGCCAGGATAAAAGGGGGAAAATAAATAATTACCGATAACATCAAAAAGGCCCTAAAAATTAACGTGAGAACGTTCCCATTTCGATTATCTCCTTTGGCCTTTTTAATTTTTCATGGAATTCGATTGTACAAGGATTTGAGAGGCTCCAAGCTGAGTAGCAGGCGCTTCGAATTTTGGGAGAGGATTAGAGGACCACACGCGGGAAAGTGGAGAGGTGAGCGTAAGGGTCACACGCGCCCTCCTTCCAATCCTTATTTCCCTCGCAACCATGGAAACAGAGAGGGCAGCCTTGACCCGACCAACACCCACTTACGGCCAATACCCGTTTTGGAAGATCTCATCCGACCCCAAAAGAAAGAAATACGATATAAGCCAGATATTTGTTCGTGAAAGTTTGCGCAAAGATCTGATTTATGCTGTAACGCGGGAATAAGCCGCTCGGGTCGCGATCGTGGGAGTTAGGTCTGTATCTGGGGTACTGTGAAGAACGATCCGCCGTGGATTTTGAATGGTTGAGAGGTTTTAACGAACATATTTCGATTCGTTTTTTGGAACTGGTGGCATGCAAAAATGTAAATATATTCCACGTTTCTTCAAGCGTATCAGTTAGCAGAATCACTTCAATATCGTTACCGTTTACAAAAGCATTTTTATGGCACATTATAGTGTGTATTTATAGAAAGAATATTTTAGTAACAAAACGTTCGGGTGCAGGTTCGGTTCAGCGGCATGGACATAAGATTATCAGTATAATTCGCATCCAGAATCCAAATATGAGTTGATAATGGTAGAAATTTATTTCAAATACGCCACTGCCATACTTCACAAATATGAAAGTATTAAATTATGATACGTTGAAATAAGCCAAATATTGAGACGAACACTTTTGGATAATCAGGTGCAACATGGAGGACAACTTTATTACCAACATGAAAGTAATGGAACACTTACGCAGAACAAAATCATAATTTTAATGAAAAGGGAAGGGAAGAGCGAATATAAAGTAACACATTAAGCACTGATTGATCGTCGTCCAGGCTCGGTATGCTCTTCAAAAGCTTTCTTCGATAACCACCGTCTCCTAGTGCTTCCATTCCCCTTTCCAGTAGTTATTGTTAATATTAAGAGCTCTCGTACTATAGTCAGCGCTTGCGCATTGGGATTCTCCCTGCTGCTAGTGCCTCAAGAGAGAGGTTTAAAATCCCAAACACTATTTCTGTAAAACGTAGAACTATAAAAAAACTACTTATTCCTTGATACTGTAAAGAGACTAAGCAAAGATAAAATCCACTTGCAGAACTGATCGGAGTTGCTTATTAAACACGTATACATTTCAAGCAAATTGACAGGTAGTTTTTTACGAACTGAGAAAATGAAAATTAGACGTTTACCCATGCCACATAACACACTTTATGTGGTACGGGTAAACGTATAATTTTCATTTTCTCAGTTCCTTATGGCTTCTTACCACAAAGTATCGCCAGAATCTATTGATAAGGTAGTTTTAAAAAAAAATTTATCCGTGCCCGAATTTATCTTCCGTATTTAGTATCATCAAACTGATATAGGGGGAAACATTTACAAGATAAGCACGCCTTTTTGTGCAATGAACGGAGATTTTAACACTAATTAAGAATGCAAGCATATGAATAAAAAATTAAGCACAATATTCCTTTCTCGTAAAAAGAAATGATTCGGGTGACCTTTGACAAGCCATTCTGCTAATTTCACGCAGCCGTACAAACAAGGGAGCATACGGTCGTATTCAGGCTACGGAAGATTCATTCCAGTCGATAAATCCGGAATATTGGATGAATGAGAAAATGATGAAGCGACATTTTCGATTACCGCGTCGTTATAATTTGAAATTGTTATATCGCGTGCGCTTCTTTTATTCTAATCTAATTAGGGTTCATCTAAAAAACACCATTGGCGGCGGCGTCGGAAATTGAAAGAACAAAAAACGCGCGCAATGGCCTCAATCATCGAACCAAACGCACGGGACATTCATTCCACTACCGTGCTCACAGCCCGCACCGCCGCGAAAATTACTCATCGGAATTCAAAGTGCCGTGTTTACAAAGAGCGCGGAAAAAAGCCATAAATGAAAATCGACCTGCTCTCACGCTACTGATTCGCTTTTTCAAGTTGCTGCGGAAAAATTGCTCGGGAGGGCAAAAATAAAAAAGCGGGAGTGAATTTGAATCAGGTGGGGGTCGGCCGCACTTTCCCTTCCGCGGCCGTCGAAAGCAGAGTGCCCACGCGAGCGAAAGCCACGCCCCACGGCGCCTCTGACGCCGCGGCGTCGTAAATGAGATGGAAAATACGCAGCTTCCCATCATGAACCTTTCTCGCCTCCGCCTAATACAGGTACGCCCATATTTACACACGCTCAATTTACGCGCGCACGCGAAGTTGCTTTCGGCGGCATTTTTCGAAAGATATCCGCGAAGCTTTCGCCCCATCACAAAATGAATTGAATAACATTAACTTCCTTCTATTGTACATCTACAATTACACCAATTAACTGATAATTGATACTGATAATAACTCATCTTATAAAGTAGAGTGTGTACGTGTACGTATGTTTGTCCGCCTAAAACTCGAGAACCAGAACTTGGAAATGGCTTGGAACTTGGCTTTCAAACTTTCGAGGTTTATAAATGTTCAGATTAGATAATACGTTATTTTTACCTAACTGTCCCCGGGTTCGACTTCGACTTAAAACTATTTCCATACGAAATACACGTAAAGCTCACTTTTATCGCTTTCAGGGTTTATTTAGTTTGCAAATATAAATTCTGATAAATAGACGAACATTTTGTGAAAACCGGTCCTCCTAACGACTAATTCCATCGTTGAATCCGAGCTTATGTATTTTAGTTCCCTTTTATCGCTTGTAGAGTTTGTTTCTTTTACAAAATTAAATAAGAAATAATAGACGTATGAAATCGTGAAGAGCAATAAGAGGAAGGAAATCGAATTAAGATTCTTATTTTGGTCGTCAAATATTGTAATCTGTTCAAAATTGCATGAATTTCGATCAAATATACGAAGCTTTTCTGTAATTTTGAGGTTTTAAACTGACGACTAATTCGATCGTTTAATCTGATCTCATACATTTTCATACTTTCTCCGCTGAGAATCAAAATGCAATTGATCTATTTAATAAAACTATACTACTATAATAATATGTAAATGATATCGTTCATTATACTCTATTGCTGAATTAAGCATTAACGAATAAGAAAAAAACTTTCTTCAAAAAACAATTAAACTTAACTGAAATAGACAAGACATCATAAACAATTAGTTTTCTTAATTTTTCATTTTTACATTACAATTATTTTTAACAGAAAAAAATCCGTCCAACTTAACTTGTTAGATTGAAGATATTGCAGAATTTTTTTCCTCTTTATGTAACCAAAACTGTACTTTTCTGCTGATAGAAGGTGAATAAAATGATTATAACACTATAATTTATAACACTTGAATAGAAACCAAATAAAAGGCAAAGGACATTGGAGTTTTCATGCAACGTTGTAAATGATTAATAATATCCAGAAACACGAATATCTCAACTCCAAATAGATTACTGAACACTGCTAAGGGAAAGGCGTTATCTAAAATGTGGACCTTGCAAAATCGACTACATTTGTACAAGAATGCCGACCCATGTTATATTCATAAAAGAATCGAATACGCTAAGAATACGTCAGCTCTAACTGATTAGAGAGTTAAAATTGTGTATCTTAACAAATAAAAGACAGACCCATGTGCTGAATGAAAAAGCACCTATAACAGAACTGAATATAATAGGGAAAACAGCGACTGCAGGGTGATCCGACTCAAGTCTCTTTGCTGATGTGATTTGTAGGTACATACAAGTAAGTCCGTAAATACCATCCGTGAGAGTGTGGCCAACTAAATATTAGTCACCGATCGCTAATGAAGCACATTAAATAAAGACAGCGGAAAATTGCAACCGCACCTGTGGATACCAGGTAGTGAAAAATGTCTTCCACCAGAAGACCTTCCGTAAAAACGGACTTCATCACGTCTGTCAAACATGCACGGGTACGCATTTCAATTGGATTGGAAAATATGAAATAATGAGCCGTCCCTCTCTCGCAATTAATTACCCAAAAGAAAATAAATAAGAGATCGCAACGCCGGAGATTTTACACGTCATTATCGGCGTATATTTTAATGACGCGAAAGTTTATTTTCGTACGCACGCATCCTTCATCAACACAACCGAGAGTGTGAATAAATTAGCATTATTTTAACTCGTACCCGCCTCGAGCTCACCTTTCACTCCCAACTCTCATCGCCCGTCTCGAGAAAGCAAAACACTATTGAAAAAACGCCGTTACTAAAGCGGTGGCCGACCCCACCCCTCCTCCGCGCCACCGTTTTCCTAAAGATGCGCGAAGATGGAGCGATTTCATTTGTCCGCCAGAGAGAGAGATGAAGCCTTCAAAGAGAACAAAACGAGGCAACGACACATGAAGTCGTTCCGAACAAGAGTCACACCTGAGAGAGCCAATTCAACTGCGCGATCAGTCACGGCTTGCCCACGGAGGACTACGTGGAGGAGATGTGCGTGGGGCGGCCGTGGAATCCCGTCGACAACGACCGCATCCGAGAGAGGCGCAGCGGGGGCAGGACATGAAATGGGGACCTCTGGGGTCAAATGGAGACGAATAAGAGGGGGACAAATGGAGGCCGAGGATGGGACTGTTGGGGACGATGGTGGGAAACACGAGGGGGGCTCGCCGGAGAGGATGATGACAAACGCACAAGTTGGGGAAAAGACGTGGGACTAGTCAGATATTCAGACAGAAAGGAAAGACTACAGGCAAATGATGGACAAGCCGACATGCACTCTGGAGATTGATTTACAGATAGGAAACTGAAAATAACAGGAGGAGAGCGGATAGGCGCAGACGAATAAAACAGAATTACTCAGATCGGAGACTTTTGGTGGGCCGCGAGGGGAATTTCATATACCATTGGATCTAGCAAGTACCCCTTAGCAATACTCAATTCTTAAAATTCAATCCATAAATAATTTGGTTTATTCTGTGTTTTACACAAAGAGTGAATTTGAACGATTAACTAAGTAAATATGGAACATTAAACGTAAATGGATTAAAAAGCAATGCAGTATAGGAGAATATGATTATTACTCCAAAAGAGAATAATTGGCGGCCATAGACATAAAAGCATACCATATTTATGGCACGCTTTTATGTCTATGGTTACATCTCTGGGTTTAAAATTTATTTACCACATTAGGGAGATTTTTAGGAACAATTTAAGATCTTCAGTGGGCTGCAGGCCGAACTATCCTCATCATAACCAGATGTCATCACCAGATAGATGACAGGAAAGAAAAATACTAATACGAGAGATGTTCACTACATTATAGGGGCAAATACAATGAATTTCGTGGTCAAGAAAGCAACAGACGAACAAACAGAAAGCAGGCAGCGAAAGTAGGATATAAATTTTCTAAATACAGGAGACCAACCAAAGACTATCAAGAAGCTACTAGCTAAGCAAGCTAACAGCACAATGTAAAACTGAGACTAATAAGCGTCCAAATAATTTATAGACAGCAATTTAAAACTATCTCTCACTAACACACACAAGTCTTAAGAGATAAGAAAAAATATTAGTTAGAAGTCATACAAAAATCTACTAAATTCTCGACTTATGGTAGTTTTACGTCATGAAGAAAATTACATCATGAAGAAATAATGTGCATGTAAGACTTTTACCTCTACCACAGAAAGGTTATTTGACCTGATGATGACCCAAGGGGTCGAAACCATAGTCGTTATATCAACTTTCTGTGGTAAAGGTAAAAGTCAGTTTTTCACTTCGAGAAGTAATACTTTGACCAAAGGAATGAGGAGGAATAGTGGTAACCACGTCGAAGTTACGACTTGAGGATGACTAAGATGCGGAAAATGGAGAAAGAATAAATCACGAGGGTGCCAACAGCAAAGGGAAAGAAAGCCAGAAATTGAAATATAGGAAGAAAGAAAGGGGACGGGCAACGGGGACGAAAGGAATTGAAAGGGGAGGATGCGGGTCGCGTGGGCAGGGCGGCCCAGAGTATGGAGCGAGGAAGGGCGGAGTCTCTGGTGAGAGAGCGCTTTGGATTTTTCTTCTTTTTCTCAAACTGTTCCATCCTCGAAGCGTCTCACGTACGAATCCCACACACGCGTGCGCGGCACAAGAGGAAAAAAGAACCCACTTCGCGTAGGAACTGAGGTGAGAGGAAGAAGTGGGAAGAGGTTAGGAGGACTTCTTCTTATGAGGACATTGGCTCTCCTCCTCAGTATTAGGGTAGCGTTCGCCCTTGCAGGTCACGCCTACTCAGATCCGCTCCTTTCTACTTTGGATTTTCCATTTTGATGGAAAATAGGGCGGAATGGGATCGAATGCGTAAGCGACTACAACGCACGAAAATTGCGAATTCAATGGGTCACGTGGTAGAAACTGATGTGAGACCGGCGGCTGGATTATGTGTATAGGAAGTGAATGTTATGGACTGGAAAGTCACCTTCGCCAAACGATTGTCCACTTGAACGTCACAGAGTTCTGTGGGTTCACTC
Source organism: Ladona fulva (assembly GCA_000376725.2). Lineage (NCBI taxonomy): Eukaryota > Metazoa > Arthropoda > Insecta > Odonata > Libellulidae > Ladona > Ladona fulva. The sequence goes on along the minus strand of KZ308233.1, from coordinate 1,362,934 downwards.
CCTGAGTAAAATCGACGAGATAAGGCGTGACTTAGAAGAAAACCACGACAATATGAATTACAAAGAAAACTGGTTTATTTTCTTTCCTGACAATTCAATCGCATTATGATGTTCTTAAAATCATTCTATTCCAAATTCTTTCTAAAGAAAACTATGGCGTGTAACTGTGAGCTGAGGCGAGGTTATAAGATAAATATCTTACACAGAATTTTTAAAAATCAAGAATACAAGAACTCTGAAAGGTCTTCTTAGCCGCTTCTCATATACCAGAAACCCTAAAATTTCCTATAATTTCTGGCCAAATCATTAAATTAAAAGCAGTTCCAACTAAGTCAGTCAATGAGAAGGGAGGGAAAAAAATCACGAGAACTCGTAGGAACTCGGAGCCCCGACGTTTGAAATCGTTGACTGACTTCTACTAGAACTCAACTACGTCCACAGAAACTTCTCTTGAATCTCCACGATATAATATTTACATCTCTTTTCTGTGGCGTAGACATGAGAAATAAAATCGCAACTACCATGGATGACAACTAACACGTAAAGAAGGAAATACCAGTTCTGAACTGGATTCCAAGGGATGTGAAGAGACCAAGAAGAAGACCAAGGGACCGATGAAACAGAGACATCATTCAGTATTTAGGGGTAACATAGCAACGAGAAGCTCAGAATAGAGAGAATTGGAAAGCGCTTGTGGAGACCTACATCCGACGACGGATTGAAAATGGCTGATGATGATATATATATTTATATAACTTGTACATCTAACTAACCTGAGCACTCTCTGGTGAGGCACTCCATGCTTACTTAGGGATTAATCTTTCTGATTTTGCATGAATGAAAATAAATATGGAGGCAGTTCGAAATAGGAATAAACTTCGACAAAATAATGGAGGATAACGGAGACCAATAAGAGTGTGCTTAGTTTCACAATTTAAAAAAATTCTAATTATAGGTCCAAAACTATCATCATCGTATAGACCTATGATTGGTGCAATTGTTGTGTCGGAGATGCAATTAATAATAACAAGTTAACTGTAAATTACAGAAACCGATGTATACATATCTGTATATTTTTCTTGGAGGAAAACAATAAATCACTAGACCCAAGACATTTATAAGTAGAATCTCTTCCGTGAACTAAATATGCAATTTCACTCGATATATAACGACGAATTTGTAACCGTGCCAAATTGACAGATTAAAATTACATCCGCTGCGAAGTAGAAAGTCTTACGACTTCCTGTTGACTGCAGGTTGTTTTCCGATTCGATATGGAAATCGGAAAAGGTACAAGTATTAGTTGATAAAATATCATGAATAATATCATCTTCACAAATATTCAAATTTAATAACAACCAAAAGGCAGGATCATAGATGCCAAGGTGCACCTTGAAAAGTATCCAAAAAGTTGCTAAACTCAGCAAATAATATCGACAAAAAGTAGCTGAAAAGTAATATAGCTTTCATTTTTTTATTTCAAACATACGTTACAGTTTGATTACTAGTCCGGTGGTAACAAATCCCCATTCCTCTCAATACAAAAAGACACTCAGACAAAATACAAATACCATAAGTTTACATATGTTATTTCCCATCCAATAGATGATTATCCAAACATTAAAACAAATTTTAGTCTAAATAAAAATAATTATATTAGTGCAAATATTTTACACCTGTTTCTGAATTCCTTTACAGTTTTTGGTAAGGGTTTAAGTGCTTCTTCAGGCAACATATTCCATTCCTTTATTCCTCGATTGATGAAGGAGTATTTAGCAATGTCTGTTTTTTGCTTTCTCAATTTAAATTTTTGATCGTGATCTCCTTTCGCTTTGTAACTTGGTTTTTCTATTCTTCTTTTTAATTCCTCCCAAGCATCACCGCCTGTTCTAACCTGAAATAAGCCCACCAATCTGTTGACTTTCCTCCTCTTCTCTAATGTCTCCCAGCCGAGGATTTCGAGCATTTCACTTACGCTGTCCATCTTCTTGTGCCTACCCAATACATATCTGGCTGCCTTTCTTTGAACTTTTTCAATTTTACTTGTATTTAATTTGTCGTGCGGATCCCAGACATTAGTTGCATACTCTAAAATCGGCCTCACTATTGTTTTGTACCCTAATTCCTTCGCCTCTTTACTGCTTCCCTTTAAATTTCTCATTACATAGTGGAGAGTTTTAAGAGCATTCAACACAACTTTATTTACGTGTGGTCCCCAGTGCAAAATTTTCGTTAATGTGACCCCTAAGTATTTACATTCATCCACCCTTGGAATAATTTCTCCATGTAGTTTATAACTAATCTGTCTTTTCCTTCTATTGTTTGTGAAGGTTGCCAATTTAAATGGAATAAGAGTTCAAAAATAACAAAAATTAAATGTATGTACGTATAGCAGAAATATTATGTCCTAAATCAACTGAATGTAATACGGATTTAATCTTACAATAAGTCATAAATTTTGTGCAAATAGGGTAGAGGAGGGACGTGATGGAACATGCTCCATAAAGTGCGAGATGTCGCTAAAAGTAGGAAAAAGTCGCTAGAACTAGCGATAAAATGGCTAAATTGACAACTATGGGTTGGATATTGAAAAGTAGGGAAAGGAATTGCAAACGAGGAAACCTGCTTATCCTGGAGAGAAACAAACAAGGGACCAGAGAAAAGGCAAATACTTCGCACGTAAAGGCGAGCGCCATAAAACCGAAGATTAAACCGAATGAAAAACATCTACGAAACTGGGACTCGAACCCAGTACTTCCAGTTTTAAAGGCAGATGTTTTAACCACTGTAGTAGGGTCTTGGTACGGGCATAGAAGTTTGACAGTTAGAGCATCTACCTAAAAAGTTGTAGATCTGAGTTCAAGTCCCAGTCATGTTGATATTTTTCACTTTTGTTTTTCCTTGAGAAAAAAGGGAAGTAGATGAGGAATAGAGGGCTGAAAATGACCGACCGTCAAGCGATTTAATGCCGCAGTATTCCGTAAGTAGGTGGAGGAAGAGTGGAATGGAAAAAGGAGGGAAATGAAGGGGATGAAGGCGTGGGTGGAGGAGATGGAGGGCGCTGTCGTGACCTCCATCCTCGTTAGGAGAGCCAGACAGGGAAAACGATATGCGTTTCCTAATTTGCAACTTCCCGACAAATATCACGTTGGTCTTGAGCTAAATTTATTAGAACCCTTGCATCTTCTTTTTCCGAATTTAGACTATAGTTTTCACAACGTAAAAACGTATAAGAGAAAGGAACTAACCCTAAGACAGAGTAGCATTAGAAAAATTACGTCTTGTGATGCAAGGAAACCTACGGAGGAAGAATTTCGCAGAACAGTACTGCTTTGTATGAACTTGTTCTGCAAAAAATGTTAAACTGCTTTCTTTCTTCTATCATCTAATGTGCAGAATATGTCACAAAGCCTTCAGTAAATATTCGTCTACCGATCCATATTCTCGGTAATTTAGTTCCTGCAGTAAAACATAGTTAGATATTCCTGGTAGCGCTGTGCTAGTAGAAATGTGGCAAAATTTACATCAGAAACTGTTGTCCATCTATCAGAGAAACTCTGACTTGCACTGAATTTAGCGGCAGCCAGCATTTTAGCAACTTGTCAGAGATTGTATCCTTCAATGAAATGTCAGAATTTATAGTAATAATATTGCATATATTTCCATTTTGATCATTATTATATACCTCAAAAGAAACCAAATAGTCGATATTGGTACATTTTTATATAATCATTGAAATGTTAATTGCTTAAAATTGTATTTTGTTATAAATTTTTAATATATTGCAGAATTTTGCTTCTCATTCGTCACCCGTGGATACACACATGTCAACACGTTGACGAAACCGGTCGAACGGAAAATATATTGTGGAAGTTACGAAGTGTTTCATTTGAGATGAATATACAGCTATGTTAGAGAAAAAAAATTCCTGAAAATAATTTTCGGCTAAAATCTGAAATTACAAATGCCTCAAAAAACTTAAATTTTCAGTCAATTTTTGCCAAAAATATCCTTTCGGAGGGTAAGGATATCAACACTGTTAAAAGACGCCGTTAACAAGATTGCTTGTTTACTTAGTAGCCAATTGAAAAACTTCGTGTAGCCCTCAAGAGGGCAGAGCTGCAGAAATACTCATTGTTTTGACAGGTCTCAAGAAGGAAACCGCCGGAGGAAGAGGCAAGTTAATTAATACGCTATAACCCATGCGAGGGACTTAACCCGAAACAGCTAATCACAGAACACTAAGTCTCCGCCATCGAGGACCCTTGGTATCATTCGCTTTAAGCACTAAATAGACTCTACGGGAGGTAGTTAAAGAAATAATACACTACGAAATGTTTTAGCGGATACTAAGAAGTTATTTTGTTGAAAATGAAAATAAATATAGAGATGGTTTACAAGACGTTCTCCAGCAGTTGCATTACGGGTAACTTAGACAGCGAAGTGTACGTATAAGCTTCATAAGAAAAGAGAGCATGAATGTAGAGCAAAACCCCGATGATAAGAGATCCTTAAAACTACAAATTGTACGAGTGAAAGAGGTATTTTATTATCGCAATACCATAAAATAGAAAAGCTTAAAAATCGGCCAAAAACGACAAAATTCTTCTCAATAATAATCTTTAATTTCGAAAAGTTTGTCATTTTAACTAGTAGAATTTCAATTCGTTTCCAAAACGATAATTTGGCGTGAAAAAAATTCGTACTTAGTGATAAATTTTGCTTTAGAGGCGAAGTTCTCTTGAGTTACAGCCGAATCACAAGATTTGGCCGCATGCCTCTAACAGAAAGATAGTCAATAGTCCCACATTCCCCAACTCATGCAAAATATCACAATTCAAAGACTACAAATATTTAGTGAACGGAAAACAAGGAGTGAGAACAGAGGACTACCAAACGTTACGAGGTATCCGACTTGGAAGTTCTTTCTAAGACGACTTTATTCGGACGCAAATAACGCTGAAAACATAAGAAACGGAAGGGTTGATAAAAATGGGGATAAATACGAAATACTCACTGTACCATTTCCTTTAAAAGACGCGGAACGTTGGTGCAGCGCGCCTAATTCGAAAGCCGCATAGAAACTGCATGGTCTCGCTTCCGCCTCCTTTCGAACGGGTGCATTTGCATTTGAATTGATACGTGTGGGTGGGCGGGAAATGAACGAAGAGATATCGAAGCGACGCTCGCGATGAATGTTACGTAAACGAAAAAAAGGGAAAGTGTAAAAAGTGGAAAAATAGGGAGAATGAAACGGAGAAAATCTATGGACAATGGACATCGTCATTGACGTGGTCACGTGCGAAAGAAATGGTTCAGAAGGCACGCATTGAGAAAGAGGATCGCCATTTATAACACGATCCATTTCCGTTAAATAGAGCGCGATCGAGTCGAATAGGACGGGAATGAAGTCGATGGAGAATTCGATCGAACGGTTTCGCGTGCGTTGCGCCACTACTTTTGCCGGAATGAATTGCTTGGAAAGGAGGCAGATGAATTTGCAATTCATAAGACGCTTTTTCTCTTGGGCAATGATGCAGAACGAACTACGAACGAATATTCTGAAGGGACTCGAGATGAATGGAGGGAAATATCTATTTCTTAGAGGAAGAGCTTACTGACTCGGTCGCTATCGAAGTGAACGTGTGACCCAAATTAGGGCGTGATCGCCCGCGGATCACGTAACGATTGTTTCCGTAAATTATGCGTGTAATTTACCCTAACATGGAGTGAAATTTGTAAACGTCTTTAGTATTAAGTTGCAAAAGTTTTTAATTCAATGCCTAAAACTCAATCAGAGAGGAGGAGACAAGTGGGTCACAAGTCTCGATGCCCGTGCTCTTTGATGGCCACTTCAAGTACAATATATCGTAATTAGGTAATAAAGGTAGTGTGAACGCGTCAAAGTTCTGAAAGCACAAGTCAACTTTAAATTCTGAATATTAATAAATAGAGGATAAAAGCTATTTTGTTTTAGTTTATTTTTTAAATACAAAAAAATATTTTTTGTGAAATATATTTCCAAACAACATACAAGACAATTGCAATAGTAATTATGTACAAATAAAAATTATACAATATTCCCTTCTCTACTTCAAAAATGTCATGTAAACAGGGTTTAAAATTGCGCTATTTAGATCGATTACACATTATATACTTTACATTGTACACCGGTTAGCAAAATTTCATCTCTATTGATTCATATTAATAAATTTGGCCGACGAAAAGAGCTGGAGAAATGTAAATTTTATAACCAAAATCTAAATTGTTGCAACAGTATATAGGGGTTTAAAAATAAATTCCACGAAGAGCTTTATCTTATGTTTTATTTAGAGCAAAACTTCAAAGGAATTGCTAAAAAACGAAAGTGTATTATTCTTATTATTTTATTCATTACTACATCCACTAAGGAAAGTATTACTACTAAATCGAGACACAGCAGCACATGTATTACTTACTACGTAATCTCTTTCTCGGATGGCAAGAATTAGTAAAAGAAAGGTCTCAAAAAGGTCTCGGATGGCAAGAATTAGTAAAAGAATCTCAATGAACTTCCTTCTACAATCTTAAACGATATTGAGCATTACGCTAAACGATTTCTCCTATACATATTGAAGCTTTATTTTTTGCTAGATATAACTGAATTCGCTAATAGGAATAAAACCTGGAAGGACTAAGAATGAGATCACGCCAAATAAATAGCGCTAACATAAATTATTCCGCGTGAAATGAGAGGAACATGGGATGACATTTGATTGGCATGGCATAGAAACGAGAAAGCTATCCGCTGAATTTCTCCTGCCTTAGTGTTACAAAAACAATAAGTCTGCTTCGTTATCAGTCGCAAACATCAGTTTGACGGCTGAAAATCCAATCTTTAATCTATCGCTCGTGCGTTCAATTTGTATGGAGTGCAAAGAAATACTGAAAGCACTTTTTCGGCACGCGAGCCATAAAAGGTTCCCCGTCAATAGAAGAGAAGAATTTATAAATGTCAAGATAAGAAGAGTTAACAACTTAGATACTAAGAAAGAAAAGAAATGAGTTATGGGCCCTAAGAGAGTAAAAAATTATCTCTAAATATGCGTGCGTGGAATACAAAAATAGACGTTTACTTGTAATTGAAAAATTACGCAATTCAGAATTCAAACGATTCAGCTCCAGGAAAGAAAATCATAGTTCATAAATAGGAACGAATTTCACCCAAAGTAAATGATATTCTCGTAGTTAAACGGTTCGCATAAAATACAGTTTAATCTATTTCAGTTTTCCATAATTAAAACTAATTTCACAATCAAATAAAGTTTCAATTCCCTCAGACAATTACACAGAGAGGTATTGCGCCGTTCTCTAACGATTTTATGCTCGATTACAATTGACGTGGAGATGTTCCGCAGCTTCAACACTCGCAAACACGTGGTCGCCGATGAACAGATGAGAAATTTAATTAGTTACGGAGCAAGACAACACCCGCGACACATTTTAGCACCAACGCATGAATGGGAACAAACGACAGGAGGACACCCACCTGATGCCCGCTGTTATCCGAGCCCCTATCGGACAAACACGTCGCTAAACTCTTATTTGCTCCCCTTCATAACTTATTAGCGACGTCAGAGTCACAGCGTCAATTACGGAGAGCTGTAAAAAAGCACAGCAAATAACCTCGCTACGATCCCATTGCGCTAGTACGTGTTACAATTCCGTGCTCTGAAGAAAGAAGGAATAAAAAACTCACGTGGAAGCAAACACACACACCGTTGCAACCCGCGTCCACCGAGGGCGTCACGACTATCACGGACGGGACGAGAGCGGTAATAGCAAAAGATAACAACGGAGCAGACGGCACGGCGTTAGGCATCCAAACAGGATTCGAACGCGAGTGAGCAGAAAAAGGAAAGAAAGACGCGGAAGTCGGCGCCATCTTTGCAACGTAACTGTAATGTACGGGACTCGACCCCGCGAACTCTCGGGGAAGAGGGAAAACGCTCGGTAAGCCGGGAAATCCAATGGTACGGACTCGGAGACAAACAAACGCCGAAACTATTCGCCACGGAGATATTATAACCTTCCGCCGACGTCCATAGCGATGAAGGATTAGACGAAACGCCGGGAGAGTTGAACGGTCGCAGGTGTGAGGCGCTGGAAAGCACCGGACGGTCGAGAAATAACTACGGCGAAGAGTTGGGAATCGGCCGACAAACAAAACGTCCCTCCCCCGCCTGTAGAGAGGAGGGCTAGATGCTGAGAGAGGCAGCCGCGAAATGGAGGAATGCTGGGAGGAGGCAGACGGCATCTGGGAGGGTGAGGAGGGCCACGGGAGAGCGATGCCATAGCCTTCGCGCGCTCATTCCCAACGATCCTAAGTAACACATGTTTGCAAATGTCGCTCCGGGGAGATGAGCGCGTCGTTTGCGGCGGATGTTGGGCCTTCGAGAAGGTCCGTGGGACCGGAAACGGAACGTTGAGCGTGTCTCGGATGTTTGAGGAAAGAATATGGACCACTGAGGAAGGGGTGTTGGCCTCTCCGGGTCGCTCTTTCCCCGCGCTTCTCTATACACCGGGGGATGAGGAATCTCGAACCATAGTTCCATTGCTTCCCAAAGAGGATGTAGATGAAGATGATGTTGGAAAAGGTCGGGTCGAAAAACTCCGCGAGCTAATAGCGACCTAGAGATATCGGGGGAAAGAATCAGTTTTGCGCGAACGGCGACGCAGTTCCTTACCCACAGAAAGAAAACGCGGGTGCCCCGAGGGAATCCCCAGCGAAACGCTCTCTCTCTCTGAATCTCCTCACCTCTTCCTTTCCCCTTTCTCCGCGCAGAGCTATTATCACACGTTTTTCCGAACTGGAAATCGTAACCGAGGGAGATGAAGAAGGGGTATCCATAAGTAGGCCACGAAAACGGCGGGAGCGATAAAAAAACGGGAAGAAATTAAAAAATGTCAGACGACGTCCATTTCCATTCGTTTGGCTTTCATTTGTGGCCGTCGAGATTTTTTCGTGCCAAACGACGGTGGCTCCTCGCGATTGTACTTCGTGGCGCCCGCGACACGCATATGGTCGCCTAGCGACGGTTTTGAAGGTCGCCCTGGTCTCCAGGGACGTGGAGACGAGCACCGTTCGATGCAGGATGTCGGAAATTAAGACTTATGTGGTCCAAACCGGGAGAGGATGAGCGTGAGTTCAGTAAATTCGGTCAGAAACCGACGAGGAAGGCCTTGCATGAGCTGAATCGGATCTCACCTTGCGAGGAATTTGGCTCATGCATCCCAAAGAGTAACAGATGGCGCTGGTCTTCGCTCCTTGGAGACGCAATAGCGCCGAAAGCAAGGGAGGATATCACGACGATCGAAAGCTTCGTTTGGTTGGTAAACATGACAGCGGACTCCCCTTGCTTCATCGGATGACGAAACTTTTGAGTAAAATCCGAAAGGAAAACTTGGGTGTCCGCGTTTAACACCTCGAGCAGCAATTAAAAAAGACGGGCCGCCCCGCTCCACACGTAAAGGACCATTTGCATAATCCCTGAGAAATATTACAGTTTGTTCGAGCGATAATGGGGCGCGCGAAACTGCCTTTTTTTCCACTCAATTTTCTTCGATGAGGAATCGATATCGATAGCGTGACAAATCCTGCATCGATTCGATAGCTCGACTTTTATCGATTGATCGCAATCGTTGACAGATACTTTTTAATTGATATGTCCGTGCCATTAATCGAGCCCAATTAATGTGAAGCAAGTCGTAATTCCCGCTCGTCGATTTTATTTCGGATTAAATCTAGCTTTAGCGTGGCTCCAGGGTACGCACAGCTGAAAAAACTCCTGCGACAAAGAAGATGAAAGGGAACGAGCATAGGAATATGCTCAAACCCACGCAAAGAGTTGACAGGAGGGGAAAACCGTAACGGTGAAAGGGAATTCAGCATTCTGAAAAAAGTCCCATAGACTTCCGCTGCTCTTTCAACGCGATTCTCAACATAAAAAAGTGCCTTTCTACCTAACTATAAAGACGTATCTAATATATGCATAGCAATTACTATGACACGCATTACCATACATTTTAGAACGATTTGATCAATAGAGTCTGTTGTAAAAGAGAGCTTTTATGTCACCATTTCAATCGCAATAAAGCAAATTATCTGTTAATCAAACTGAAAAAGAGAAATGACTTTGAATATAAGTGTTGCTGACGTATTTTCTCATCGAAGTTTTGGAAAGTAAATAACCTAAGGGTTAATATAGATGAACGACTCATGTACCATTGTACCATAACAAAATGAATGGAAATTTACACTGAAAAGTTTATAGAAGGATACATCTTAGTAATAAAATTACCATTGACGTGTATTAAGGTAAGTTATTATGAAATTAGAAAGATAAAATAAGATGAGGTTCATAAATGAGCTCTAAGGTAAGTCAACGTTCCACATACAGTCCAATTCATTAATGCAACCACATGGAATCTCCGCTTCACACACAGATTCTTCATTATTTATGAGCAGAAATAAAAGGCTCAGAGCAAAGCAAACAAGAAGAAAAGGCAAATATTTACTCATTGAAAAATCTGCAAAATGTTTTCGCGCTGATAAGCGTATAAATTACATCCAGGCGATGCGATATGCAATTTCGATTCTACAATTCATAATTTGTAAACAATAATGTTTTAAATTTCTCTAAAGTAAAATTCAAAAGTTAGGGTGAGGATTAAACTACAGTTTACCGTTTTCGTTAACACAATATTCATAAATGCTCTTTTGATAAAATAAATTTAAAATACTCATATAAGTGCGCTTATATCGACTGTAATATGTGGCAGACGACACAATAACGGCTCACGATCTGCACGAAGTTATTTGGTACTTAATGAGCGACTTAGTATTCTCAACGAACCCAGTAAATCGCTTTATAATATAAATCTGTATATCGTCAAAGTATAACTTATATTTATAATATACAGCAGAGTTTATATTTATTTATTTATACATACATACATCCATTTATACATACATACATCTTTATATTACAAATGGATGTATTATTTGACTTAAAAGAGATTGAAGCTTCGTGTTGCGAAGTTTCAATCTCTTTTAAGTTAAGCTCGCAGTTATATGAATCTTCACCAGCATCTTCTGATATTATCAAAACTTTTAAATATTTTTAGCTCTGATTTTTTTCTGATTTAAAGCTATAACAGTACATGGACGTTTCAGTCTGGACTTGATCGGACTGATACATGAATTTGCAGAAAGAAAACGAATTTCTATTCCTCTGATGGTGTGCTATTTATTACAGCAGTAGCCCTTTCACTCCTTATGTTACACCACGATACTAATAAATAGCAGTTACCAATATCCCCCACTATTCTCGTTAAAATCAGCTGTAATGCCCCAGAATATGCAAATGATTTCCGAGTTTATGGCATAATTTATTCCGTCCGCTTAAGAGGATACCTTCACGAGAAAGTCTTGGATAAGACGAAATATCGATCGGTGATTGGAAAGCTGATCGAGAATGAAAAAGCCCGGGTGGAGCAAACTATTAAGTTCCAATTGAAGTGTTTACGGCGTTGCCAGGAGAAAGGGGGAGAAGGGGGACAGAGAGCTGGATATTGAAGAAGGGAAAGGGAGCAAAAGAGGTTAGACAGACTCGACCCAAAATGTCGGACCATTACTTAACAAGCAGGACGCCGCTTTCTACCGAATGGCAATTTTCTCAGTACTCGTTTTCGCAATACTTCAAACGGTTATCTCAATTCCGTCTCCTCCACTTTCCTCCTTTCCCTTTCCTTCCATGCTAATCACCCCCACTTCCTTCCCCATTTTTCTCTTTAGCAACTTTCATCTCATAGATCTTCATATTCGTCATTAGTAACCTGTCAGTAGACTGGCATCCGATCATATTTTATAGCATATTCTCCCCATTTTTCTGTCATCCGCCGCCTTCATCATCTCGAAGTGATTAATCCGCCGTCTAATAACTATTCCTCTAACGATTGAAATGATTTCCCCTCTTTTCCTATGATATTCAAATTACTCGTCGGAATAAACAGTTGGCTATCGCACGTCATCTGTCGAAAAGTGAGCCTTTTTCGGCCCTCTATCTAGTTCCTCGTAATTATAATCATTATTTAAAACTTACATTTCGGAAGGGAAATTTTTTCTCTGATTTCCATCTAGCATTTTGTTTTTCACACTTTCCACCTTTAGTTGGTTGTGATTTATTTTCGGTTATCAATTTTACATTTTTTTTTCATCTTATGGCGCATTACTGTTACTTCTTCTAAACCTGTGATCTATGAATATCATGACATTACACCGAAAGCATCGTTATCCGTTCCTTTCACGCATTCTTTCCTAAATAGACTCATTTTTCTCCTAAACAGAAGGCAGCATCCAGTCAGGTTTCACTTTTGCAAGTCACGTTTTAATAAAAAATTGCTCCGTTGGGTGCAAATTCCGGTATAAAGAAATGACGCCACATATGTGGTGAACAACTACTAGCTCTACTTATAATTTGAGGATATTTTAGAGGGGATGATGGACTTTAAGGATACTGATCACTTCATAGCTGCTCTAGTTGCGATGCATTAACATATTGTAGCTATTAATAAGCCATTGCATCGCACTTGTACGCTTTAACATGCTAACTCTTCGACCAAAACGGTAATATTTTTCGTTCGAAACAATTTATAAGATTACAACGTTATATATTATACATCACATGCAGGATTATAACGTTAATCTTTGAATTTACTACGTCAAACACAAATGAATATAGACAAAACCCCTATCTTTTATTTTACAGAAATCTAACTTTGCTAACATGTTTTGATTGTTCAGCCAGCCATTGTGCTGAAAACAGATACAGTTCGGTTAATCGGAACCACACCACACACGTTCTAATTCCTTGTAGGGTTACCTCTTAATGGGGAAAAAACACCACAGTGCGAAAAGGATGGACCGAGGTGAGTCTCCACCGTTGGATTTTCTAGTCCTTTTGGTCGAATCGCCGTCTCTCTCCAACCCACGTCGACAGGCTTATTTTTTGGAAGCAAAAAGACTCGAATTCAGACAGTCCCATATACACACACTCAACTCGTCGGCGTCGAGTGAATCGAATTAAACGTGACCCGGGGATGAAGCGACGGGGATGGGAACGGACGTCTGCGACGTTACCAGTTGAGTGGGAGTACTTTTCGAAATTTTAGAGCTCTCAGCGGAATTGATAGGAAACGACTCAAATTCTAGCGGAAAAAACAAACATCGTACCTACGTCTCCATTAGTCGATACAGTTACGTTGCGATAACACTCATCAATTTTCCTCCGCGAATTACGAAATTTTCCGTCCCCTTGTTCAAATGGCTCAGAGATGGCCTCATTTCGTATTCAGACCCGAATGCTCCATGAAACCACCACGTGGAAGGAGGTTAGGAAGGAGAGTTTTAATATGTACAGAGGGAGGAGGGTTGGGAATGAAAGGTGCATCACGACCAGTGGGTTGGACTCGGAAGAGTTGGCAAAAACCAAGCCAATCCAATGGAACGACGGTGCTAATTTCAATTTCAAAGGGCCAATCGCCGGTACAAAAAGTACCCACAGCAGGATGTATGTCGAGCATATGCAAAACGTCGAAGAGTGAAGTCGCCTTGGATTACTCCAAATTTACAATCGAACGAAAAATTCAAGTAAGAGAGCAAAGCTATGGAAATTTTCGTAATGAAAATGCGCAGTAAAGCTCCACTTTTTCCAAAATGGAAATAATAATGGTTTTCCGGGGAGTATTTTTATGTAATTTCTAAGCTAACTTGATTGGCACAAAAATGTGTACGAACATCAATGAAATACGTGTTATTATAGCACATGAATAACAGATGTCGCAACTATTTCTCAGGATAATTTTCTAAAAATTCTACGCAACGTATCCGTCCAGAAAAACGCAAATAGTTTACCTATAACATCTAATTGAGTTTATGCACCAAAATTTATGAGACTGACGCTAACCGTTCTCAATTTCTCTGCGAATAACGAAGGCAGAAATGTGCATGCATTACGTAATTTAATGTATATCCACGACATGTTTTATAAAACTGCGACTTTCAAGGAGACGTATTAGCGAACGGGAAGAGAATGAACGACAGGGAACATTTCAATTGGGATTCCATTAATATATTACGATTCATGTAAAACTACGGATAGGCAATGCTATGTTAGCAACAGCTTTAAGAAATAACGCACTGCATAATATTTTGGAAAACGTCCAAAGCCGGATAGCGATATCTCTTCGAGTCATAAAAAGCTCAACGTATCAGACACACATTCCGACCGTAAAGCTTCCGGCAAGGGCAACTCCTGGAGAAAAAATGAAATGTCTACCGAAGGTATCTTTATCGCTTGTTTAATTCACGTGACGCCCAAGAACATCCAACATTGACCGGATGAGTGAAGAAGTCGCCGTGCAACTGGGTCATCAAGTCCGAGACCGGACAATGAACCCCGTGCGTGACCGTCGGGTTGCAAAGGCGAAAGATGCAGTGTCCACCGAGGAGGAGGGGAATTTATCCTCGAGAGATTCGGATAGAGGAATTTTTCTTCTTACCTATGGCCTGTGCGAAAGATACAAGGGTCGAAATATATATTCCAAGGATCGAATAGTAATATCCCGGCTTGTTTAAGTCAATATTAATGTATGTGTTTCAGTGCTAATATTGCAACGCAAGCGTTTCCAAAACTGTTTCTTAAAGAGAAGTTGAACCTAGAGTCGAAATTAAAAGGACAATATGAATACTAAAAATGAATTAGTTTCTCTATTAATAGCAACAGAACAGCACACACCCCAACCACAAAGGTGTCAAATGTGTACTAAGGACACGTTAAAACCTCCTAAAAGCCGTAAAACCAATGGAGATAGAACTCCGACTCAGTATAAAAACCTTATACGTATTTCGGCAGCTAAGCTGCCATCCTCAGAGACGAACCAAGAGTTTTCACCTGAATACTACGTACTATAATATAGGTGAAAACTCTTGGTTCACCTCTGAGGATGGCAGTTTAGCTATAAGGTTTTTATACTGGGTCGGAGTTCTAGCTCCATTGGTTTTACGGCTTTTAGGAGTTTTTAACGTGTCCTTAATACACATTTTACACCGTTGTGGTTGGGGTGTGTGCTGTGCTGTTGCTACTTATACAGGCCTTAGCTTGATCTCCACTATATTCTTCTCAATTAATGATGGCTATAAGATATCGACACTCTTGAAAAAGTATAAACTAATTATTAACATTTTCTTCCCAAAAATCTCTTGATTTCTAATTTTAAGTTCATACATCTCCTATTAAAGATATGACTTATTAAGTTATAATTTACTCCCTTAAGTTATTATTTATAGAATGGTTCATTTCATTGAGATGCCAACTGCGGAAGCATCTTAAATCATTACCGTATTTACAATTCTTAGAAAGATTACTTCAGAGAAAATAAATCCACCCCGTTTGGAACATATGAGATCAAAATAAAAAAATCTACTTTAAAGCATATCACTGGACCAGAGTCCATTTATAATAAATGGTACCATTTTGAATCAGAATAATAAACGAAATCATCATCACTTAAAGAAAGTAACGAAGGAATACAACTCTTGACTACAATATTTCTGAAATTGTAGACAAATTTTAGGATTATTTTCGGATGAAGGATGAACACATTTCCACCAAAATTGACAGAAAATTATATAATCAATCGTAAAAATTAACTAAAAAGATATAATACTATTCCACATATTAGCCGAAATTCTACGTCTACAAGCTACTTGATCGCATTTAAGTAAAAGTTTAAAAAATAAATTTGACTTTAGAAAATCAGGAGGAATTCCGGTAAATAGATATTTTCTAGGCAACACGGTAATTTCGACATAAAATTGAAAGGGGTTTGCAAAAGATGGCCTTAAAAAAGTACTCGAATGCTCATCTCTTTGTAAGTGCCAGCCGGAGTAATTGAAGATCATGATTTGCTTTGGGGACCGTAATTATTTCGCACTTGCAAGAAGTGAATTCAGCGCTGATTGAGGAACGAATGCATGCATAAACGGGACGTGATTCAAACCCGCAGCCCGAGCGTCTGTAAGCAAACGAGTTAACTCCGACCGCACAGCAGTTCGCACGTACTCTTAAGTCCGTCGGGAGTGACATACAAACGACTTCATTCCGAGGAGCATTCATATTTGAAAAACCCATATTTAACCTCTCTAGACGATGAAAAGTTTAGAAAGAGCGCAAAACGAGAGCGAAGGGTAAAGTCTGGCGAATAAACTGCCAGACAGTGTGTCGACGCGTCTCCTAAAAAGACCGTCACTTAAAAACCGTCATAATTCTAGAGGCAAACGAGATGAGAGAGGAATTTAACATGCGAGCCACTCCGGTTACTTCTAGATCAACGCGAGAGGCTAAGAGTAGGGAGTAGGGATGTTCGAGTATCTAGTACTCGAGAATTCGACGTTTAGCATCGTTTCCCAACTACTCGGGGTCTTTGACCAAGTACCGAAATTCGAGTTCCATATTCTGTGGTTATTTTTAAATTGAATAGCTTATATTTATAAATATTGGCCAGCTTGCAATATACAAATAGCTAAAACGTACAACGCAGCTTTAAAACTCTAAAGTAATAGCGGAACATAAGAGGAAACGGAGAGGATTAGCAGCGTTTTAAAACTCATATTGAGATAAAATTGACTGCTTGCAATGGTGATTAAATAATATCTTCATCAGTGACCGTCTACAGAAGATAATATAAAAATCTCAAAAACTAAGTTACCTAGAAAAATCATGATAGAAAGATTCATCATAGGTTGATTTTTAACATTAAATTAATTAATTAAACATTAAATTGTTTCGATCATATATAAATTATATGATTACGGCGTCTTGACATTTTCTGTTTGTAGGCATTATTTGTTGCGAAAATGTATGTTTTATTTATCCTAACTTTATTGCTAAATTACGAAGCAATTTAAACCCAAATACATAATATTGCCTTTAATTTTAAAAGTAATATTTAAGAAAAAGTAAAAGATATTTAAATTTCTAGTTGACAGTACGTAATGCATCTAGTACATGATTACTACATTACTAATATAATATTAGTACGTAACTATTCCTTAGTACTATATAATTATGAAAATTCTAACAGAAGTTATTAAATTTAAAAAGTCTATTTTGGAGAACTCGAATAGGGCTAATTCATAGCCGACTAATCGATTATCGAGGTAGTTGGAATCCCGAGGCCCGGTATCATCATGTATATGTACAATAACTAATTCTCACCTTTGCCATTATAAATACTATTAACAGAACTGAACACTATGAAAGTCCATTTTAAGTATACGCTATAATGCCCGCCCCGAGAGTTTTTGGTTCCCTAGCTAAGAGGAAAGGTTCATTCTATGTTCTGAATGAAAAAATCAACTGAAGATTGAGCACGTCGCAGAATCAAAATTTCACGCGAAAGGAGTTCAAAAATGAAAGCATGCGAGAGGTCTTACAGAACAAATCAAATTACAGTAGGATTCGTGAGCTAGAGTTAATCGATGGACCGCAAACCCGCACGACCATACGCATAACCAAATTTCGAGCTCGTTAGGGCACTTTGGTGTTTCGCATCGCCATCGGAAAACAAAGCCCCTTCTCCACTCCACGAGAGCGCGTATCGTCACGTCCGTACCAATACACACGTGCGGGAGATAACGGATAGTGAGGGGGGCGGGCATTATGTGAAGAGAGGCCCAAAACACAAGTTGTATTTACGAGGATTAGCTCTCACTTGTCATGGAAATCCTATGGACGGTATTTATGCAATAAAGAAAAGCCAAGAGAGAATAAAAGTTGGAAAATAGAAAGTGTGGGGGAGGGAAAGTGTAGCGCATAGAAGAGTCTGATAAATCGCCATGGAGGAGGAATGCGCGCCGGGCGATTAACGAGTGTGTTTACGCTGGATAATAATTAATGTCGGAGTCTGTGTACACAATAGGCGCCGAACGAATAAGGTGCGCGGTTACGAAAGCTGTTACAAGTTAAATAACAATTTCAGCGGATAGTCTCCATGGACATGCAAGAATAACTAGTTTTCAGTAGGAATGAAATTGTATTTATTGTCTACGGCGAATCATATATCAGTAAAGCTAAAGGTAAAACACTAAAATGGCTTACTTTCAAACATATTTTGAGGTATTACACATAACTAGTGTCCAAACGTTTTAGAAAGTTAGCGATTGAGTGTCATGTAACTAAACTTTTAGGGCATACACTAAATCAGCAGCAAGCGGGTCTTGTACTGCCCTCTGACCACTTCTGCGTTTAAATTTAATCTCGTCCGCTAATTATGCTAACGAACTACTTAATGCCTATGAATTTAACTGCTATTTTAGGAGCGAAGAAGGTTAACTACTTCCTGCATAATCCCAAAGGCCGATACGGTGCACCGGAAGTAAAACCTTGAACCCTGTTTCTTGGCGCACTAGCAAATAAATGAGAAATTATTAAAATTTAAAGAACAAAAAAAAATTCAGTTGTTTTCTTTAGCAATCGCTAACACGCCGAAATTCGTATACTTCATAATTTCGGGTCCTGCGCTAGAGCCCCCCCAATAGGCAAGCCTATCTTCTAATTCAGAAACCACGACCGGAAGAAAACATCGAGGGAACTAACTGGTTTCGGCAACGATGACTTCCCCATCGATCGCTTATCTCCCCTTCATGTACAGCCTAACTCCGGAACTCAATCTGGGGGAACCGTGGGTTCGACGTCGGGCGAGTGCACTTATCAATATTATTGTGCATTTCCGTGCAAACGTCAATAATTCTTCCGACGGTGGGAGGGGTGTTTTTGGGGTATCACCTAGTCTCCGGATACATCGATGACGATGCGGCCACAAGCGCGTTGCCAAGGTAGCAGCCGGTCATTCGCCTCCCGCCAATACGTACGCTCTTCAGTACACGCATCTCCGCCCCTCGTACTACACCGACAATTCACCCTTCCTGTCCCCCATCCCCTTTACCCCGCCTCGCGTGTTCGGTTTGTTCCCCGACCATAGGCATTTCCCCGCAATGCAGAGCGGGAACCCATTGCGTTAATACACGGGATTCCTCCTTTTGGATCCACTCGATGTCAAAAAGGGAGGGATAGGGAGCGGAGAAGGTGAAAGGGCGACACGGAAATGCCGAAACCAAGACCTCCAAGTTCCGTCTCAGATTAACAAGCGAATGTCACTCCGACAGAAGGACTTCTCTCCTTACACGTTTGCCAATTATCTGCGAAGTAACGTTCATTTTGGCCTTTTCTATCGTAGTAAAATCAAAAACTTCGGCAAAACATCCACGATAAGCTCGCAAACGCTATTTGCGAAACGTCTTTCACGTAAGCAGAAAGAAATTCTCTTCCTTTTCGATCGTTTTAGTCAACCATTATAAGTAAACTAAGAGAATTGCAGCTACAACACACACCAGAGGAAATGGACACGAATTTGTTGATTTTCAATATACCCGGAATGAGAAACACCATTAACATGCGTATTTTGTGGCTGCTATCATCATAGGCGAATGAATATCATCTGAATCTCATCTGCCCTTTATCCTTCGACTTGAAAAGACACTATTTTTATATGGAATCATATATTCTCTTCCATATTTTATAGGTATAGATACTGGTATAAATTAAAAATTTATACCAGTATCTTAAAAATTACTTCATACTACGCAAAATGAATACACCTGTGCTTCTGCATAAGCTTAATTTTAAATTATATTTGTTGCTACAGGCATGTCTTTCATATCATTAAGTCAATGATTTACTCATATCTTACGGCTGCAAGAATACCAAGGAGCTTAATTTTCTGATATTTGCCTTCAAAGATATTAACAGCTTAATATATAAAGCATTATTTCCTTGGAGCTAATTTCAACATAATTTCGGGGCCAAAAAAAGAAAATTTCACTTTAGATACAGCGCAAATAGAAGATAACTTTAATGATTGCATTATTGGATACAATGTCTAAACTTGAATACAGTTCATCTTGAATTTTACTACGGCTAAATCTATGATTCCATCATTTTAGGCACTTTTAAGACGATTAAAAAAATTATGTACCCACTAATTTCCCTTCTGCAGATCAAACTGATAGGGAGAGGTGAAGTTTAAACGGAACAACGAGCGCAAATAGAAACAGATTAACGTAACGAGAGATAGAACAGGGAGGAGGATCGGAAAATAAAACGAAAAGGGAGAAGGAACGCGAAGATCCAAGGGGAAGATCAACATAGAGTCAAAACACGCAGGGTAGCGTGACCACAAAAATCGAATATCATTGGAATAAACAAAATGTTGTTTCTCGTAATGGAATCGCAAAACGAGACGAAATAATTCGGACGCTCCAGAGCGCTCGTTCTAATTCAAAACAGAGCCTGAATAAATCTGAATGATACGTTGACACAGTCGATTTTGCCTCTCAGAAAACCACCGATATCTGAGCTTTTTTTACCTAATGTTGCCTTTTCGATCTCCCGATCGATAACTTGGTTAATGTGCTCTCTGGATTCGACGCGAGTGATGTATCTGGGTAAGTTAGTTCGGGGAAAAGGTAGTTCATCGGTTTCGTTAACATTTTCATCTGAACAAACGCAATTTAAAGCGACGGGATTGACGCGGCCGGAAAGAATGACATACACGGATTGTGATGGCTGCGCTGAGCCTAAGGACGCTCCTTTCGAATAAAATCAGATCACCCTAACCACCGAACCGGGAAATGGAATATTTTAGGTGATTATCGCTTGAAATGCAAGGTTCCTACTGACGTGAGGTTCGAACGGTGATATCAATATCATTACGGGATGACACCAGAAAGCTGAGGATCTTTCTTTGACCGTAAATAAAATATATCATTAGAACTGTAATCAAGGAGCATTAGAGTTCGAGGATAATGTTCTCTAACAATGCAGCGAGAGTTATAACGGAGAGGATGTAAAGGTGCAATTCGCGTAATTTAATAGAAAGGAGTACACTCATTTTCATTCATTAAAAGGCGAATTGTGAACCTCTAAAGAGTTAATGAAAATCAAAGAAATTTTAATCTCTGAAAGTGATTTTCGATATGACTTCAGACCAACTTCCGGTAGTGTACCTCATGTATTATTGGACGTAAATACACTACAAAAAAATCTTTTAAGATGTTTGCTTTGCACTTGGCATCGTTAATTACGTCCCCGCTCCTTTCATTTAATTAACCTACCGTTTGCTCTTTACCTTGGACCTCACGCACGTATGACCTAAAGGCTTTAGGGTCCTATCTGAGTATTCACATAAGGTATTTTCTTTAAATTGGAGGGCATCTTGCATAGTTCGTTTCGTTTCCGATTTCGCTTGTTTGTAATCGCTTTTTACTTGATTTGTGTTGATATCGTTTGGATGCAACGCATAGGCTTTTAATTTGGAATGCAAATGTCCCTGTTTCTTTAAAGCTCTTCTAGTTTTTTCATTATACCACCTAGGATCATCATTTTGCTTATTATATTTAAAGGGTAATAATATATCCAAGGTCACGCATTCCCCGTACAAACAAATTCCAGGCGTCCTCAGTATTTAGACTCATTGCGCGTGCTTCATATACAGGAAGGTTACCACGAAATCCTATAAAATCAGCTTTCGAATACAGATACATTTTGCGCTTAGGTTTTTGGTGCATTACCGAGTACCAAGAGAGGTAGACTTCTCAAACGCCTAGTTAACAAATAAAGATCCAATATAAGAGTTACGGTTTAGGCTAAACAAATTATTGTGTAGGTTCATGGATTCAAAAAATGATATGAATAAGTGTAGAGGTTATTCATAAAAATGAAAGGAAGGATTTATCTACACCAAAGCAAGTAACTCACTTAAAAATCCTACATAATAGCGTAGCGTCTGTTAGAGAAAGCTGCAAAAGGTACCGTATTTTGTTAGCCTAAATTTTAGTCCTATGTGATACCAAGAACAACGGGTAATAAAACAGAAACGGCCAAAGCGCATCTACTTTAGACCCTCTCGGATTTTTCTTCGCTCAGCTCAAAACACCAAAATTAAAAAAGTCACTTTTTACGGCATTCCCAACTGGGCTTTTTATCTTCATTGATTTTGAGATAAAAATTGAATAATCCGCTGAGTTTTCAGGTGATTTCATTTCGGCCATAATTGCTCGCGAGTTCCCTTGACTGTAATACCTGGTGCTTCAAATCCCTGATGTGCATGGAAGTGGAATTCGTTCGAATTAGCCATAAAGACGTGGTAGCGTATTCCCAACAGCTGTACGTTGTCAAGTGCGTCCTCGTGCAAGGCTGTCAATTATCTATCCTATCAAAACAGATCGCGATGGACATAGCCGTTCTCAATGCTGTTAAAATAAATACATCGTTATTAATACGAACAAAGCGAGAGAAAAGAATGACAGGAAAATATTGACTCGTAAAATTATGAGTCGCTCGACGATGCATGAGAATAGAATAAAAATTAATTCAAATGAGAGATAATTAATTCGGAAGGGTAGATATGATATGAATGAGAAATAAATCAACCATTCCTCCCAATGAAATTTATGCGAACCATTTAAATCGCCGCTTCACTACTGATAAATAGTACAAATAAAACGAAAAGAAATATTTTACTAAAATCTTTTATTCGCTAAAAAGAGTGGGGATTCGAAAAGTAGAAATTAAAGCTACGATAACGCAAAATGGACAACATTTGTCGCACTCTGACGATGCTACGCTGTTCCTAGATTTCTCTGGTAGCGTTTACATTCAAACATTTCTTTTCATTTCACTTCCAACAAGGAATTAAAAATTTGAGAGCGGCCCCTTGTATTACATATATTGATGGTAAATCATTTAAATAAGATTTCCTTTCGAAATGAAAGACCTTATTTAATGAAACTTAAATAAGTTTGTGAGCGTCCCTAAAGGGGTTGATGATGTGGGAATGAGCCTCTGACGTTTCTCAGAACACCGGACGAAGAGAGGAGTTGTGTTGAGAAAGACGTGCGATACCCATAGCATCACAACGGTGGCCGGACCTTCACCCCGTCTCACGGTGAGTGCATATATAAAGTGAATGTTAGGATCGAGCCAAATACCGGAGCCAAGATAGGGAAACAAAAAAGAGCGGACGGGTATGGAAACATTGCAAAACAAGGGTACATTCTCTGAAAATGTTAGTCTTTTTAAAGGGATCGTAGTTAAACGCATACACAGCCAATATTCTGAGAGATACGTAGCCAAAATATGTATTACCTTTGTATCAGAGATGTGAAGGTCGATAAAATCGACAAGTAGGGTTCGTCTGAAGTCTACAAAGGTCTACAAAGATTACGTAATAGTACGTAGGACAGTCGACGAAATCATCGATTTAAAAAGCTCCATTTATCTGAAGTCTAAAATGAGATAATGTGTGAGACTGTATTGATATGAAAACTCCTATTCTGAAGAATAGTTAAATATTACATAAAAACTTCAGATTACTTGATTATTTCTTCTAAATATAGTAAAAAATTCGAGGAACTGGAGGTCTCTTCAATGATCAGTTGCAAGCAGCTTCAACGTTCTCAATACTTCTCAATCAAACTTAACGAAATTATTTTCCCATCTTACGAAAAAGGGACTAGAATGTTTTTGAATGATGACTTTTTAGAGCGTTTTTGACTAATATAAATTAGACAAACCTCTATGTTAGAATATTGAATACACGGGGAAACATTAAACGGCATCGCTGCGAAATTCAAGTCACTTAAGCTTCCCATGCATACATACCTGACATGCCGTATGACAAACGCACTCCCGAAAAAAATCCAAAACCATCGATAAGATTAGTTTTCGGCCCAAAAATCAAAACTCGAAAGCGAAAAAACAAACTTCGCATTCCTCCCCGAAAATTAAATAGCCACACGTCAGGTTCGATCTGAAAGTGTCAGTCGCAGGGGAAACGAGAGAACAAAACGCAAAGACTCTCCTACATGAAAACAAAAATTACCTCCCCGTCTTTCAACGCTGCTAAAATAAGGAAAAAGAGCAGTCGAAAGCGAAACGACGAAAAAAGAAGTTGAAGATCGCGTCGATGATTCTCCTCAATTACGCCGAAATGGATCGAGTAAGTGCCCTCGATCCGACGCCGGTGATTATGCCGACATGATCTCGAGGACCTCTCGAATAAAGGGAACTGAGCGAGTACCAGTGGTGGAAAGAGAGATTTGAGTAGAAAGAACGCGTCGATTGGCAAAGGCGTGAAAGGTCACGAACGTGTGCGTGCGGAAGAATCGAAGGCTGGCGGTGACGGGTTTGCGACGGGCGAGATTTTGACATTCGTATAATCGGGTCATAAGCCTCGTAGTCGCGTGGCCCTGCAGAAGAGAGGGAAACGGTCGAAAGCGAGGAAGAGAGGGAAACAAAAGGGAAATTGAACCGACTCATCGGCGGCGCTGCTTGTCCATCTCACTCCTTGATTTACGTCGCGTTCGGGACACCGAAACCGTTTTATTTGCCGGATGAAAAATGATCGAAATCTGTCGAGCACGTCTATAACATTCATTTTCGCCCGGCAGAAGGAGAGGTTGAAGTAAGTCCGGAATTCAGTCGGCGACAAAGGAAGAGAGCTAGGTCGAGATTAACTTTGGCCGAGTTTGACAGCTTTCGAAAATGAACCGAGCAAGATTGAGTAGCTCAATTACCTCAATGTAAAATCATATTTTGAAGGTTTAAAGGGAAGGCGTAAGGAGATTTGCAGCATAGGAGATATAATTATTAAAATTAGGTTTGAGACAAATATGATTTAAAAAAAGAATGTAATTTGTATTTCTCAAAGTTGACGAGATGCAATCAATTATTAAAACGGTTTAGTCAATTTAACACGTCGATATCATATAATGAAAATGGTAAGATTTAACCTTAGGTAACAGATGAAATACAAGCTTCTCCAGCAATGAAATAATGAAAGAAGAAACAGCGAGGAAAATTAATCATTTTGTACTTACAATTAAACTAAATTAAGCGAATGACAGCGAAGGTACTTCCGATCCACATTAAGTTACTCACCTGAAAGGAAAGAAAATGTAATTAAAATCAAGAAATCTTAAGCACAATTACGCAAACAATATTTAAACTTCATAATCCGATTCGTATTGCGAAGTTTAAAAAATTACCTTGTCACTGCATAAAAGTAGAACTCTATAACTAAAACATTAAATACATCAATCATTTCGTCACGAATACGTCTTGTATCTCAAGATTGAATTATTAAAAAGAGAGAGGCGAGGTCAGTGGTCGCTCTAGGAGACTCGTCGTTTAAGAGTCCACCACTAAATTTCAAAAGCGAAATGCATTACTTCTAGATTAACTAAAATGTAATAATCTCATCGATGCACCCTTCATGACTTATTAATGAAGAAAACCCGTCAGAATGCCAAGATACCATCAGACAGATCAAAGAAACAGCATCCTCATGAATAAATTTCCTGACGAGATGAAGACTTATTCAACCGCTCGAAATCGTCCGACTAAAAATAGCTTGGATACAAAAGCCACTTAAATTCAGGGCAGCGAATGAATTTCCGGAACGATTTGCGAGAATTATCCCCCGCTACGGGCCTAAAGAGACGGGCATTCATCCCATCAAGACTAAAGCAGCGCCCGAATCCCTCCTCCCTTAACCTTGCGCCTCCTCCTCTCCTCACCCCCTTCATAGATTCCCCCCAATCCGCCCCCCAACTCCGGCGCCCCGGGCTTCGCCTCTCCGCTGATTTCACCAACCCGTTTTCTGCACAGATATACGTAAGGCCTTTCCCTTTCTCTCAAGTGGATAATTCACGAGCAGTCGGTCTCCTTTCGGGGCATCCCGCCCGCCGCCCATTTTCGGCCCGCCCCGAAACCCTCCTCCGGGGTCCAAAACGGCAGACGGCTCTGTTCTGCATGCAAAACACGACGGGAGAGGCATTAACCCCTTCGACGGAACGGAACGGAGACGGTCCGCCCTTGGGAGAGAGGGGAGAGATGAGTGAAGGTTGCCCAAGGACGGAGAGCAAGACGGGCACTCTCACAGCGGCAGGTGAAACTCGCCACCTACGACTCCGGATCGCGATTCCCGGCGATCTTGCTCCCGTCCTCCTTTTTAAGGGACGGACACGAGTGCTGTTATCACGGACGGGTACGTGACGATCATCCGTGGAGAATGCGGACCCTCTCAAGACGAGGAATCGCACGCACGGGATGGAGAGGCTTATCATCCCTTGTTAGGACACGATCAAATGACGCCTCGATATATGACGTGCGTCTAGCGATGCGTAGAGAGAAAATAAACTCAATAGATGCCGCCATTTACAGAGGAGGCGCTGTTAAGTCGTTGCGCAGACGAAGGCAATGGAATAATACCACTTTTATCAGATGGTTACAATATGTATGTTATCACAAGGTTACAACGTGCTTTAATAGAGTTTAACAACCTTATTATCACGTCCCAGTTTAACGTACAAGACAAAAGACAAGGATAAAGTCTTACATTTACTTAAAGATAAAATAGTCTTACCTTAAGTCAACGAACGTAAGAAACCAAGCAGAAAATTCGAAAATTCCTCAGTAACGTATGTACTACAATGCACGCCGCTCAATGCTGCAAAATGTTTCTTAATTTTTTTATAAATATGATGCGCCTAGGTGAATTCTGAAGAGAAGATTATTCTCGTATTTCGTAAAAAGCACTGGATATATACTTTGAAACGAGACACTAGATATATATCCAGTTCGCAACTACACGATAGAAAGTGACTTTTTTCATTATTCTATAAGAAACTGGCCTCCATTGAACACATTCTTGTTATACGCTACTAATAAGAATGTTCAGTGTAATAAGGGAGGGAATACATCTACAGAGAAATTTACATACTCAAGAGCGAATTCCAGATTGAGATGTAGCTGATATTTGGTATTTTCGTTGAACCGGAGCGAAAACCGGAACAAAAAATAATACGGTTCGATGCCCTGAACCCAACTGATTAATGCCCCAAAGGCTATGCCTAACGTAATATTTTTGTATCGAGGTATTTGGGGAAAACCTTCCCTGAAAATTTCATAAGTCTTAAAAAGTCCTAGGATGAAATATCATTCAAAACAAACGTTGAGATGATGAGGTTAGATGGGTTAAAGCGCTCGATAAGAAAAACTGCGAAAGAACGAGAGAAAAGTAACCAGAAGAATGCATGAATCACTCGATTTAATCTCCTGGAATATGAGATTAGATACATATTGCATCCTTAAATGGGTTCAGCTTTGACGATTGGAAGAGGAAAATAGTAGCTTCGATTTCTTTAAACATGTCAAGGATACGTAACACCCGAAGCAATGCACAACTTACTCGAGCTAGTTGTCTCTTCCTCACATTAAGACGTACAGTGATAGCCTCGAGAGATGGAATAAAGGCATAGTACAAACATCCCTGGCAACTAGCCTGAGATGCACATGACGGATTACTGCGGCAGTGAGAGGTATTTTTTCAAAATAGAAAGCGAACGCGACTTAGGATTCCCATGGAGTAGTCTGTTTAGTCTGCAGTTACGCGTATGAACGATCGACGAGAAGATCCTACACTTTCAGATTGAAATGTTGAGAGGGAAACGAAAATCAATGCCGTCGTATATATTACTGGCGTTTGAACGAGAAAAAATTCACGACATTGCGATTGAATGAAACATTTTTCATGGATGGAAGAGAGCTCTTCTCAACCTTCATAAACGGAGGGACCCGATTTTACAAATCTGAGGCCAGATTGGTATCCTAGCGCATGATACATAACCGTTTGGAGCTTAAACAGACTCTTTGGAATTACCTCGACACTAATGCGAGCGTACAGTATT
This sequence comes from Ladona fulva, assembly GCA_000376725.2. NCBI lineage: Eukaryota > Metazoa > Arthropoda > Insecta > Odonata > Libellulidae > Ladona > Ladona fulva. Next base: position 1,335,024 of record KZ308233.1, on the reverse strand, counting down.
GAGCAACCGAGCATTTAATAAAAAACCCTACTTTTAGCTCGAACATCACCGTATCGAACGTACCCTTACCTGTCTCTATTTCACATAAAAACGCTACACTGACAACGGGTTCCTCATCAAGTATTCAAATACGTCCTCACGGTGACAATGCGTCGAATGATAAATACTTAATCCAACTAAACCGAAGCCCCAAGCGTGAGGGCATTTGTTTTCCAGCTTTACCTTGTGGAAATTCGTACAGAACGGAGGAATGTCTAAAAATAGCAAAAAAAAATTTTTGTGACTACAATGATACTTCAAGTCACTGATCGTTTAAAAGATGAAACGAATAACTTAGTTATAGAAATTATGAAGATATTCTGGGCATCTTTAGTTTAAAATTAAAGCTCCTTCAATTAACGCAAGATAGTCATACTTCAATTAACGCAAGATAGTCATACGAGACAAATTTATAACAAATAATATCTTTTTGCAATTTTCGTTTTACATTCATACTTCATATTTTACATGCCCTCTTTACGTAGTTTTAGAATGTGTGATAGATTATAAGCGTTTTCTCAATATGGAACATTTTTTAAATAGAAAAGATTATTGTTGTCGATTGGTTATATTTTGTGCGTCGAATCGCTATACTTTTTCATTTGAAACCTGAGGTCAACGCGAAATTAGTAAAGTCGGCGCCTACCAATATTTGAAGGAATAGCGTATTAACTTGGCAATTAATATGTAGCAAACACATTCTCGCGCTGTTACGGTCCTCTTCTTCATTAATAGGTAGCAGTATGGACTGTGTCTACATCTTCAGTTTAACAACCGAATTAAAATTTCTAACCAGCTTTGTGCAGGATAGCATCAATACATTAGTTAAATTTGTTTTAAAAATTGTATGCGACAAACAGAAACCCGCGAACTCCTCAAGTGTAACCCTTGGATCCCCATGGTATCGCAAAAGAGAACGAGTGGAGCAGATTATCTGACATGAAGTATAATTGATCGATTTTTCTACATATTCATCACTGTGTTTATTTTAATTCTAGATTTTTTTATTCAAAAATCTTTTCAATCATCTATGAAGGAAAAGGCCTGGATTCCCAAAGAAAGGGAAGGTCCGAAAGAAAGAAAGACCGGGAAGAGTCATCTCGGCTATCCACTCCACAGAACGTGATTAATTTTTACTTCGGCCCGATTTCGTGAAGCAACGAAGGGGAAAAAGTCGCGATGTACATGCCTGGTGATCATTTTTCACGCGCAAATGATGAAGTCACGCTACAGAACGACAATAAAAGAGCGAGAGCGAATGCGCTCCTCGCAAAGACGAGAGAATATACCCATCTCTTCTTCCCTCTTTGTATTAAGGACACCGAAACCATCAATCAGAGTGTATGAGCGCTGGAATGCGCACTGCGACTCTGCGAATTCTCCTGTCGCGTGACTCTTAGCAGGCGAAATCGTGGTGATGGAACGTAACGATCCTCCGAAAAATCTGCTCCTATTTTTCGCCTCGAGGGAAGGGAGAGGAAGGAAGAATGGGCATCAAGCAAGCGAACGGCTTATTTTGGACGGCAACCAAAAGAAAAAAGGAAGGCTTCGATCCGGGATGAACGATCGAGCCAATGTCCTTCACGGGAGGAAATGAAGGAGGTCGCGGATCGGTTGATGCATTTGTTTACGCGCTGAAGAGTCGTTTCTATGCGGCAAAAAAGAACATGCCCAGCGGAGAATAAAAGCCGACGGTAATTCCTATATTCCCGGAGAGATACCACCATATCCTGGCACCGCTAGCTCACGCGTCTGCCGCCGAGGCACGACACGTCCACCGGAAGGGCGCAGAATATCGAGTGGATTCGGGTTGGAAACAGATTCGATTCAAAATGAATGGCGAATGGATACGCGGCGAGACCCTCACTTCGTCTCTGTGGTCACGAAAAGCGAAGTGAATTGGTTATGTCACCGGCATATCCATCGTAAGCGTGATGATGCGAAATCTATATGTAGTAATGCTTCCGAAGCGATAACCATCGATACTCATCAGTACACAAGCTACATGAGAAAAACGACATCAAAGAGAACCAAGAACCATTGACAATGTCGATTCGTTGCCAAAAACGATTCCTTCAAGACGTCTCTTACTTTTGGAGGAATAACGAACCAATTATTTAGCATGATACTTAATACAACGATCCTAAAGCAAACGATAATCTAAAAAGCTGGCTCCGTAAGAAGTTTGTGTACGTCATCTGATACATAGACAATCTTTATCCTTCGATTAATATTTTAGAATGAAAATATAAAGTTAACTGATGTTATAAGGAGCCATATCATTCCTTAACAAATCAGAATTTAATAAAGAAATTATTTGCTTTAGAAATAAGGACTCCAAGAAATTAAAGCCAAGACACGTCGCTCACGAATGCGATAGGAAGTCACTTCACTTAATCTATACAAACCAAATAAAAGTTTAATACGCCGCAGCGTAAATTAGTGGCGAGTATTCTTTTTTTAAATAAAGATATTTTGAAGATTTCGTATATTGAGAAATTCTTAAATTTTTCTCTTAGAAACTTTAATTTACAACAATTTCAAATTCAATCACAACATGCCTGCATGCTAAGGAATATTTTTAGTATGGAGAAAAAAGGTAGTTTAATTATCTAATAAAAGCGATACTCAGCGCTTTTCGACGAGGATTGATGATTATTTACCGAATTACTGACAATCATAGTAAATATTGTTACATTTCATATAAACGTATATTGCAATTCAAAGTGTAACTCAACAGCATTCCTCATGGTCAAGTTACGACGTTCAACAACTTTTAACAACTTCCCAACTTGTAATCACACGGAAGCTCCGCAGAATAACACGACATATTACCGTCCCTATTCCAATTTGTGAACCTTCTGAATTCCGCCGCCGAATCTCTAGCCCATAGAGATAAATTCTCCAGGACTTCAGGCAGCAGAGCCTTCCCTAATAGTATTACCTTAGGGTGAGTTTTACAATATCAACCAACTACATTAGGAAGGTTGGCTCAGGAGGAGTCCGAAAATTCTCCACTAGTTCTCCCAGAGAAAAGGGAGGGTTTCGGGTTTCCCTACCCTCAACATTCTCACCGCCGGAGAAGGGGAGAGGGAGCGACGGGGGTGGATCGATAAGAGGTCCGCGATAACTGATTGCCGAGGGAGAGGTCGCGGGTGTGCCCAAAGGGGGAGAGAGGAGGCGGCAGCCCCGCCCGTCCCACGCGGGGCGTGTCTCCCCGCGGACACCACCGCGGCGATTTTTCCCTTCTGGAGAGGGCAGGTGCGTTCGACAGAGCCGTGGGATACGCGTCGCTTTCCGCAAACAAAAGCGGAGCGCGACCGAACGCCCTCTTACCACAGTGGACAAGGAGGCGAAGGAAAATTATTCCGCGATGTATAACAAGAAAAATCAATGGCGGTAAAGGAATGAGAGTCAGAGGGTAAACATGTGGCGTGGGGGTGGAGAAAGAGAGAAGACCACTGCGAGCGGAAAATCCACGGAGGCGAGGAGCGAGAAATTTCGTTAGTGGGTCGCCGATGAGTTCGCTTCTCGAGACACACCTCGAAGCTTTTCCGTATTATCGACGATCCGCTGCAGCGTTTCTCTGGAGACGAAAAAAATGCGAGCTACAGACGGCGTCTCTTCCCGAAAGGGCGCTTTTAGAGGCCCTATTGTGGGGAAAATGGGAAAATGATGTACTGAAGGGAGATAAGTGCATAGATTTTTATCCTCTCTGGGCATTTCGTTTGTATTTAATAGTCCGTAAAGAAAGCTCTGGGCGACATTCAATGTAAAATGTATGATAACAACGGAGGATAAAAATCCGAATTTGAAGTCCATTTATACGTAGCCTTTCTGCCTATGGATTTAATATTCCGGAATGGCTGCATTCTGAATCTTGATATGGGATTCAAAAATGAATGGAGATTTATGAATAAATATGAGTAGTTCCTTTCAGATATGAAAAGAAAGTAACTTCAACTACTGAAGATGAAGATACAGATAAAGTTACATAACAATCTCATATGCATGGATTTTGTATTCATCGACTATTTTTATTTAGAATTACAGCAGCGAGATATATGGAAAACGAAAGAAATTGAAATTCTGCAGTGTATTCCGCACATTCATGATATCTCCTATTTAACAATTTTACCACTAATAATATCATTTGGGAAGGTAATGGAATTTTCCAGTCACCAATATGTATTTCAATCAAAGCGAGAGCAACAACTTTTCAAAGTTATTCAGTTTAATAATTAAAATTTCACAATGAAAATACAAACAGCATTCAATTATAAAGACCTACAAGGTAAAGATATAAGCGTTATTCACAACAGACCGTCATCGATAGGAAAGCATTAAGATGCATTTAGTATAAACAAATGCAATTTCATCTCTCGTTTTCTTAACAGTAAAATTATGATTTGATGTACTCTATCTTACATTCTATTGCTTATTATTTTCTGGCTTAACAATGCATTGATTAAAGCAGTAGTTGTCAGGAGAATAAAGGTACAAAACACTTCAGTGGCGCCGAACAGCGCAATAAATTGTAAAAATCACCATGGTAAGTAATAACGTAAAATCTATCTGCTGGAAAACCTGAATGTACTGCAAATTACCAGTATGAATTGACGCAAGTTAGACGTCGCTTTCGAATGTTTATTTCAAGTAGAAAATTGAACTGCATCATCATCTTACAATCTGCAAGATCTCTACCCGCAATCGTCAGCTGTCAAACGAAACTAATCGAGAGCCTGGCAGACCCTCGTTGGCAAGCATGTGCAGTTGCAAAAAGTAGAAGAAAAACTGTTCGAAGTATTACTCCGAAGCAAAACAAACCATGCATTGTGGTTAAGCTAAATGATTTCTAAAACTTTGAAACGCATCCACAAAAAATCGCTCGATTTCGAAGAATCTCCATTTTACACAGAAAAATGCTATAATGCGCTACACGAGAGTTAAGAACGGATGCAATAAAGCCACCTCATTCCCTCCAAGACAGAATGTTAGAGACGACCTTGGTAAATGAACGCGACTGGAAGGGCAAAAACTGGAGTTTAACAGCTTTTAACAACACCATTTCCTCGCAAAACGCTTTAATAGCGGAGGATGACGCGATCGCTGAATGGTTTCAGCGCCAACACAACGTCACAAACTAAAGCAACTTTGAAAACGGGACGAACTTATTGCAAAGCCGCTAATGATTTCGCACCTTTTTAATGGCTCATCCACTATAAATTGATTGAATTTTTTACGGATTTTCGTGCATTTACCGCGGAGAACTGTCTAGGTGAGCAGCAATTCTCGATGCTGTTTACAAAAGGATTACGATAAAATAATTCTTCCGGTCGCCTGGGTGACCTTCCCATACATTTTATAATGGAGAGAACGAGGGAAGAAGTCAGGGAGTTAATTAAGAGGGAAGATAATGCGGTACACCGAGCAGACTGAAGATGCGGAGAAACTTTGGACGCGATCCATAAAAACACTTCCAGTTAATGGAAAAGAAATAAAAGTAACGAAAACAGTTGAGAGGGCGAGGAATAAAAAATCGAGAGCTGGTGAGGATGTTGGGAGCGGGGAAGAAGGGAGGATGGGGTAGGGTTGTTAGAGAGATGTGGGAATGGAGAAAGGAAGGGGATGGATGCTTCAGCAGCTCTCGCTAGATGGCACCAAAGATGGCTTAAAAAGGAAAGGACACCCCGTCTTCCCACATGTTGGCAACCTTTGACCTCCGACGATAGATAAGTGTCCAGACGCACAGCGATTCTGGACTCCACGAAAATGATAGCCGTAAAAGGATAAGCGTAATTCAAAGATACATTCAAAACCTTTAACTTGTTTCTATCCTCGGAAATGTCTTTTTGTTTGTAAATACAAATATCGTGAAGCAAATGACATTAAACCATAAGAATTTTCCTGTAAGTTTTACCCTGAAAAGAAAGATTTTAAGAGGTTTCACAAATCTTAGAACACCACTATTATCATTGAGATACTTGAGATCACGTTGTGATCACTAGGTAGCAATACTATATAGGTACTATAGGTAGCAATATAAGCCATTGCCAAGATACGTGGCAATGATTTAACCTGAACGGGTTCAAACTGAAAATATCTTTGAATAAAAGTCACCTAGATGTAGTTAGAAAGAAACAAAAAGTCGTACAAAGATCATATAAGTATATGAGAGACAAAATGAGCAAATTTCCTAGTAATAAGGAGGGCAAAAATAATTAAAATGATTAACCTTCCTAATTGGCCGATTCCAAATAAATTTCTATTTGAAGATCTCTGATTAAAAACCAATTCTCGATATTCAAACGTCTAAGAAATAACAAATTTAGTCTCCAGAAGAGGTTCGTTATATACCATCAATATACCATCGTTATATACCATCAATATGAAAACTGTCACATTCTCTTCGTATTTCACTTATAGGAAATGCATAAGTTAAAAATGGCTGATTTATGACAGAGGACTGACCAAAATGTCTTGAAATAAAGCTATAAAAATGAAATAGTAACGCAGACTCGACTAGATCTCAACTTGGCTGGATCTCCAAGGATAACCAACAGATATTCTAAGATTTACGCTCCAATATGAACATCAATGCTTGATTTATGAATCACGTTTGATGGTGAAATAAGAAGTACCTTTGGCCATAAAAATATCTAGCAAGAGGACAGGAATTCTGGAAGTTAATACCGACGTCTAGATTTACGAGGCACTAAAAATATCGTAATAATCACAATCGACTAAATGAAATAAATATACGAGAAAGATTTTTGAATGAATCAAGTTGTAGTCTCACAAATTTCTCGCAGATGAAATGATACGGCGATAAAAAATATTACTGTGCATTGATATTTTTTCTTGTGAAATAAATTAAAGTAACAATACTATCTTAACAAATGACGCGAGTAATGTCATGATTTTTATCAGTTCCCAGAATATTGATAAATAATGGGCTGTGATTATTGATTAATTGTTTAAGATTCACATTTCTTCCGTCCGATAATTACAATAGATAAAACTTATTAAATATATTGCCATATATTAAAGTAAAAAAGGGCTCCCGATAGCCAAGTGGGCAACGCGTTCGACTCCAATGAAAGCGGTCCCGGGTTCGATTCCCGGTGGGGGCCCACGTGCGAAATGACCTAAGCTGTTGAAGCACTTTTAACAATACTACTACTAAAGTAAAAAAAGCTCAAACGACCTTAAACTTGAATATTTTCTTCGGCACTGTTGTACTCTGTTAGAATTATTTAAAGTGACATACTGATCTTTACCTTATTTATCAACCAAAGAATCGTTCTCTCTGAAATTTATCAATCTGAGTCATCAGAAGAATTCAGTCACTTCGCTCCCCGGATTTGGTTACATTTCACCACATTCGTATGAACGACAATCATATAATAAGTTGATTGTGTGTAAATTATCCGCTTAAATTATGAAGGCCGGTATGAACATTAAACGCTTCATTTTTAACAACCAATAAATTCTGCAGGTGAATGAGGATTACTTAGCAACATGGAGTAGTTTGGCATTGCTTACTTCACTGATCTATAATAATGCGAGTAAAAACAAACACGTCAATACAATAACCATACAATTAACTTTTCGTAGCTTTCATGAACGAGCCATCAGAATAAATGCCATAGCGTTAATCATACCTTTTTCATTTTACCAAAGCCATAAAGGTAAAAGAGGCAATAGAAAATGGAAGATATATTTTTCTCTATCCTGTTCCGAAAGACAAAAGAAAATATCTAGCATTCAATCAATCTGGACCACAGACAATCACATCCAAAAAAAAGTGGAGGGATGTCGAGGAAACCGAGGCTTTCCACAAATTGCGTCCCGCGAAAATTATCCGCTCATCAAAAGAAAGAAGTTGATTTTTTGTGTCTATCGGAAAATCATGTTTTCCTCTCGAAATAAATCGTTAAATAACGGCGATACAGCGCGGCGGCGCGGATGTAATTCCGCGGATACATATTCCCACGCGCATCGCTCGCCTCTGATGCGAGAGACGGGGGATGTTATTCCGTTGCATTACACAGCGCTCAATATGCCGACTTTCCTAAACAACATCCGGCAGGAAGAAAAAAGAAAACACTCCGACGCCGACTACGAATAAAATGCATGAAAAAGTGAAAAGGAAAAACAATTCTTTGGCGGAGGTAAAAGAAAGAGAAATCGAACAATGGATTAAATAGATTAAGCTGGAAATGAGAGGTTTTTGCGAGAGGTTCCCTTCGCGCTTTGCGTCGAAGGGTGAAGACGAAATGGCTCCGGAAAGGTCAGAGCTGGCGCAAATATGAAATTGCTATAATGCGATCAACGCTTTCCTTTCAAAGAGCCGATCAAAGGCGCAAATCACCGCGCTTTTAAAGTGCTGAATGATTTATGGGGAATCGATCTATAGGATAATTGCGATAAATATTCATTCACAGAAAGAAGTTCCTTTCTTCGCATCGGCGAGGCTATCTAATAGTGAGGCCGCATTTAAGTCGAAATATTTGTATCTTTTTGGAACAACAAATTACGGCGATTTCATCTCTCTACGAACTTAATTCCTTCGCACAGTGGTTTTTTCTTGAAAGTAATTGCTAACAAACCAATAGAAGCTATAGTGATGAAAACTTAAGGTGTGTAATACCCAAGAAAGTTCGAAAGTCCCTTTAATTTTCTAAATATTTTATCTTATGGATGAAATGCTGCAATAAATACAAATGGACAAGAAAAAGTNGGCTAACAGGGTTAATAGGCTAATAGAATTAATTAAGGTAAAAGAAAATGTCATACGTGACTGAGACTCGAATCCAAACCTTTCACTTTTCGGGTGTGAGTTCAACATTTTCTAAATACCTTTTCTATCGCTATCCTAAAGAATAATAATAATAATTTAAACCAACATGTACGTTTATACATATTGGCATTAAGGAATTTGGCTTTTTACTTCTTGCGTTATATTTGCTCCTTTTATCCAGAGAGAAGGTTTCTTATTATAAGAAAATATATTATACCTGAAAAATTGATTTAATCTATCCAAATATATTGTTGTATTTTCTAAAATATATTTAGTTTTTGAAAATAATCATAAATTAAAGCATAGCAGAGTTAAATTCTACACAACGAATTTATGGTCGAGCCAGATTTATAGAATATACTTCATGGAAATCAGATTCGAGGACATACGCAGTAGTTTTCCCAACAACAAAACGTCATACCGTGGATATTCAAACTGAGTCGGAAATGTCACGAATTAATTTAAAAAGAGAGGTCTAAGAATAAACCAGGAAATTTATTTCTGAAAATTACGGTGATGCTGAACGAAGTAGCATCTTTGTCAGCACCATTTACCTATGGAATATATGACATGAAAAGCTAAAAAAAGTAGACAAGAACTGGCGAAAAGGGTGCGGAATCGAGTGAGTCAACCACCGTCGCAATTGCCAGATATATCCGCAGGGGGTCGACTCCATGGACCTCCAAGAGGAGGGACGTGAAGCGGGGTTCCGTTGGTGCTCCAGATAGAGAGTAAAACAGGAGGGCGAGGCTGCTGGTCGCCAGAGAGGACTATAAAAAGGCGGAGTTTCATGCACACGTAAAAACTTCAAATTTTATGTCCCACCTCCATCAGAGAGAGAGAGAGAGAGAGAGAAGGAAATAAACGTAACGAGTGGAGAAAGAAAAATGGATAAAAGTTATTCAAATGTAGACTTATCGCAGAGTACGACGCTGTGGAATTCGCAATGCATTGGGTGAAATAATTCGTAAAAATTATACTAAGTAGAAATTACACAGACAATTCTTCCCTTATCACCATCCTTTCCACTAACACATTTACTTATCTCCACTTGACGTCTTTTTTAGGTAACTGGTATACTCGTTACATCTTTCTTCTGTCATCGTATTCTCTCAAGTTTAGCCTTTTTTTATTTTGAGGTCTTATTTGGTTACTTTGTATTTTTTCTGCATACTGTAAAAGCATTTTTATCCTGTGTTAAATCCATCTGACGTTAAGATATAATATTAATAACATCAGTACATAAAACAACTTATAAATAATCAAGGGCCCGTTTACAGTTGATAAAGATTATTTTCAACCGAGCAGATCAGATTAAAAAATCCATTCCTATCTAAAATACATATAGACTGTTCGAGAAAGTGGAATAATCAAGAAAAAATAGAGAATTAAAAAGTAAAATTTCAAGGAAATGATAATAAATTAAAGTATATGCACGAAAAACACGCTATGCACTTGGCTAGACGCGAACCCTAAATTACGATTAACCTCTACTATGCAAATGAGATTAACTATAGAGACAGAACTACACAGGAATATTTCTGAGATTACAAGCTGATCAAAAATTAGGCTTATAATTCAGTAGCTGAGCATTTGCAAAGAATACCTCTTTAAATGCAAAAAGCAACCAGCAAGACGAATTCTCGGATGTCATATGAGAATGCATTAAAAAGTGAACAAAAGTGATGAATACGTGCTTTTCGAGTAGCCTATGAAAATGAGTTTCAAAAATCCGAAAACTAAGTTCAGGGAACGGACATCCCTGTTTTTTTCGAGAGGTCATTGTGATGGGGAGGAACCCATCATTCCTCATGCATATGCTAATGTAGACAAAAAAATAATCAGTGTCACGTTCCTGATATTATACGACGTGTGGCAAATATTGCGAGGAGAGGTCTTACAAATTATTTCTAAAGAAGGATATGAGCCCGGGCATTTCGATGAGTAATCCTAGATTCTAAATGATCCGAAATGCTAAGAAAAACTGAAGGTAAACAATTTATTTTTCAATAATTAACTGATGATAATTTTAAACGTTATATAGTATAATACGTCGCTGATCTACGCAAGATTGCATGTGGGAACAAAAAGAAAGTGAAGGAAAAGGAGTTTTTAATAAAGTCGATGGAAGTAGTCGGGACTTTGTGAAACTCCATAACATTAATGGTTAATTAACTCCATAACATAAAATAACTAGTAATCCGATACGATATAATAATACGATAGCCATGTTACATGACGATTTATATGTAAAAATAACTATTCTAAAGTTTCACAGAAGTTATTTAATGGCGACCGGTTTCAGCTAATAACAGCTATCGTCAGGCCATAAATATGACTTGTCAAAGTTAATAATAGTCAATAAACAATTCCTGTGAAACTTTAGGATAGTTATTTTAACCATTTATGGAGTTTAAAATATTAAATAAGAAATATGTAACGAACTTATTCTCTTAAACTGCTTCTCTCTCTCTCTCTGCTTGCTAAATTTAAGGAATTTCCTGATCCTTAAAGTCAATTTTTCAATGAGAAATTTGCTTTATACTCAAATTATCTATTTTTAAAGATACACACCAATGATGCAAATTATTTAATTCATAGCCTGCCGATGAGTTTCAATATAAATATTGGACTTTCGAAAGAATTTTCTGGCATAAACTAATTTTTGTTTCATTTCTTCCACAGAAGATTCCTTAGCGTATGTAAAATGACATACCCATCATTGTACGCCACCAAAATAATTGAATAGGTAAAAATATCATGGGAATTCCTGGAATAATAATAATACTTCCTTAGAGTTCATAACTGAAAAAATAGTCGTCCTTACATCCAAAGAATTCATTTCTTAATTGACATTTTCCGAATTGTACATTGGATTTTTGATATTGAGCAGGATCTGTTACCTGGAGCAGACATAAAAATATCTTGAAAGTTATCACGAGAATGCAGCGAAATTCTTCATAGTTTTCGGGAGGATTTCTTAAACTTCACACCGCGCTCAACTTTCCATAACGAAATGTAAGCTGGTCGAACGACTCCCTATCATCACTTTATTGCCACGCGGAAGCCGAGCGTATCATCCGAATAATTTGGAACGGAGAGAACCCGTGGAGAGGCCACCGCAACTCGCATCGTTAAAGGAAACTTACCAAAGGCAACCCGCAAGAAGAAATTGACCACCACACCTACCAAAGAATTATTCTCCCGCAAAGGCGATGTTTAGAACACTTTTTCCCGGTGAAAAAAAGCTTTAAACGGCCTTAAAGTGGTCGCGACTGTAATTTTTTACACCATGGGATTAAATTCACCGCGAGTCTCGCCCCGGAGCGTTCAACGAGCGTAAAAATGGAGCACAAAAGCCAGCAAAGATGTCCGAAAATGGGAGAGGAAATTACGGAAGGAGAGAGGGTGAGGCAGAAAAGAGATGTCTCGTTCTCCTGATGGATGGGGACGACCGTAATGCAGGAAAGTAGAGCCCAGCGCTTTATCTGCGGCTCGCCATCTTTAACGTACGCGCCCGCCGCCCTCTGATCGGCGAAAAACGCACCCCTCTCACTATGGCCCCCGATCTCTTTTGACGGCGCCGCCCCTCCCGATTCGGGGGCCAATGGGAGGGGCCACGTTCTCTCCCCTTCATCTCCACCGACGCGCGTCCAGGAGAGATTGAAAACGATTCCCTGGCGATCTGCGATCAATCGTCTGTTTATCCCTCAACATACTCCCATTCTTACCACTGAAATCTCCATTTTTTAAGTTTCTGATGAGTTTCACCTTGGAGAGCTCTTCCTCTTCTTCTTCCTGTCTCGTTCAGCCAATGATGTAATAATCATGGCGAATTTAGCTTAGTTGACGGCTGAAAGTTATTTAGAAATAAATTTGCATAAAGCGTCGTGCGCCTTATGAAACACGATTAATTAACATAGGGCTGGCTAACAGGGTTAATAGGCTAATAGAATTAATTAAGGTAAAAGAAAATGTCATACGTGACTGAGACTCGAATCCAAACCTTTCACTTTTCGGGTGTGAGTTCAACATTTTCTAAATACCTTTTCTATCGCTATCCTAAAGAATAATAATAATAATTTAAACCAACATGTACGTTTATACATATTGGCATTAAGTAATTTGGCTTTTTACTTCTTGCGTTATATTTGCTCCTTTTATCCAGAGAGAAGGTTTCTTATTATAAGAAAATATATTATACGTTAACCGATAGGAGTGAACGGGGATGGTTCAGTTATCTTCCTGATGTATGTCAAAATTCTATTAAATCACTTTCTTTGACGACTAGATGCATATCTTGAGTTTATCACGCAGAAAAGAGAAAGCTGATAAGAGGGACCAAAATTATCAGCTACGTTATATCATTAATTACTGTCAGAGATTCAAATGTAAATATAAACACAATGTACATACTTCGGCCGGTCCGACAATGATCGTAAAATAGATGTCGATTAATGCACAGTACCCAACGGGTCTCTATAAACAAATACTGATAGTTTTTATCAGGACTTTACGATGTGTATGAAAAGAGCGACATTTTTATATCTCGAGCTATTTTCCAACATGCCCGTTGTGGTTACATCTCGCATAAATCTTCGACGAAACAAAAATAAGGTAAATTTTGAATGGCAGTAATCACGATCATTGCGGAAAATTTCCCCTCGAATGTGTTGAAACATATGCACTTTCTGTTTTATTTCTTAGGTTGGTGAGTATAAAAACTTTAAGAGACAAAAATAACTTTCAGTACTTCTTAATCAACCACCACACGTCAGAGGCACCTCTAAATGCCACGCAAAATGTTCTTCGAATGGTGTTCAATCTCTCATGTCAAGCCAAGTAATAACTCACTCTGACACTGCAATGTGTGAAAGCAGTTCGCAGACGGGTGACAAAATTATCATCTGAAATCCATTATCTGGGTATGGAAAATAACACGATACCAGGCAAACTACATTTGGAGTACGATAAGGCTCGGATAAAGGCTCCCTGATCAAGGTGTTACTAATGGCATCTCATGTGCGACTAACTGAACACTTAAGCGAATATCACTACCGACGAAAACAATTCATCTCGTGAACCGTAAATGAGATAAATTTAAATAAACTGAAAATAGTACAGGTTATAAAAATACTTTTAAGCCCTTGGAACCTCAGATGGAATATTCCTGCTTTTTCGCATAGTTTCCTGAAAGAGGACGAGACAAAGAAATGAAAATAGACATGAATACCTCTTGCCATGGGTAAAAACAATCCGATTGTTTTTCAAGACAAATATATGTAAAGCGAATTAAGTGTAGGTGGGTTTCCTTAAATTTCAAAGATTTATTGCGAAGAACGGTCAAATATTGTGGATCTTAATTAATCGTAAATAACTAGAGAGCAAACGCGATCCCTAAAATATAAATGGTAAATAAAAACCCAAGATAGAAATGATTTACGAAATATTATGCACGCGATGAGAAGGCCAACTGAAGATCCCCAAGTTTCTTCGATGAGCGGGGATATCTCCCTAGAATAGCGCAATGCAGCCTTTGAGCTAATTCAACCACATATCACTGAACACAAATAAATATAAAAAACAACTTCCCTCCCAAAATAGTTATAATGAAGTCTATTATCCCTATGTCTTTTTAAATGTTTCTTGTAAGGGATAGGTAACGTCACCCTTTTTCAATCTTCAATAGAATCTTTCTCTTAGTCACAGATAAAATAACCAACGGCAAAATTGCTATAACGCCTAATGCGTTTCACAGCAGTAGTAGTATGTAGTAGTAATTTTAAAAATGAATCGACAGCTTAGGTAATTTTGCACGTGAGCCCCCAATGGAAATCGAACCAGGAACCTCTTTCACCGAAGTCATTCGCTTCATCCACATGGCTATCCTGAGGCCCTGCAATGTACATGATACGTATGTTCTCTAAATTAATTTTCGTGATTTTATTTACGCATTAATCCTCTTCATATCATCATCTGAAACAGAGACAATCATCGATACTATTTGCTCCAAACTATTTTATGTTTGTTTCATGATTTTTTAATTCGAAGAAGTTTACATCTTAGGGTAAGGCTCTAGTGATATCCATAAAATATCAGGTAAAATTTTAAACTTATATTGACAGCCTTGCAAATTGTACTCAAGATTTTTGTCTACAATGCGTGTAGTATCAGTATAACATGTAGGAAGTCTCACCCAATTTATGAGATCAAAAGACTCTTGGGCTATGGATATAGAAACCGAACGTAGGAAAACGATAAAATTGTTTCTCGAGCTCGCTTTATACACCAAAGCAACTATCTAGAAATAAGCTCTCGAGTTTTCAAGAAACATTTTATTTAATTAACGTCCAATCTAAAACATTTTTTCCTCAAGGATTTCAGGAGAGAGAAGGAAACAAAATCATGAGCACTAGGACTTAGCAAAACTAGAAGAAATAACATAAGGTCCAAAAGGAAGCTCTAAAGATGAACTTGAGCTAACGTAAATATAATTCCTAGGGTGTTCTTATGAGGCTCGGAATACGAGAAACACCCTTTCAGTCTATCAGAATCCTCAGAGGGAGAGAGAGAGAGAGAGAGAGAGAGAGAGAGAGAGAGAGAGAGAGAGAGAGAGCGTGGGAGTGGAAATGGGGAATGGAAATGAAAGGAGAAAAGGTCATAAGGCGAATCTGTTTGCAGAGAGAGACATGCAAACTGAAGGCAGATGCCCCAGAGGCAGAAACAAACGAGAGGGAAATGCTAAGGCGAAATCGACGGAGAAAAGGGAAAAGGAGGAAGAAAGAGAGAAAGTGAAGAAAAATAACACCTTATTGGAGATAATCACGCGAATCCGTACGATTCCAACGTCACATCCAAACGCGGCCCGCTTGGCAGAAAGAAAGGAAACAGAAAGTCTAAAAATAAAAAAACAGAAAACCTTTCGATCTCCCCATTCCATCCGGAGAGAAAGAAAGGGGTTTTTTTACGTCCGATGTCTGGGTGTGACAGCGGCGAAACTTCTTCCGAATGGCTTCATCGAAGAGTAATGGTCGTCGGTGAAATTTCAGGCGCCCTATTCCTCAACGCTTTGGGTCGATCGCAGGAGTTAAAGAGGAGGATTTACGGGTTCCTCGTATAAACCGTTTAATTCCAGCCATTACGCGTTTTAAAAGGTCAAGATCAGAATTACCGGAAATAATTAAAGATTATCATCTCGTTTAGCCTTTATTTCAAGGAAGGAAATTCCTCAGCGCTTTTAACTTTTGGGAAAGAACATTCACGGGACATATCTTTGGCAAGAGTTCTGTGTGAGGACCGAAAGAAACGGAAAAGCAGGATGAAATAGACGTAATAACATACGAAAGAATTTAAATAGAAGAGCGTTGCGCTCTTCCCATGCAGGAAATTGGTTTCGTTTCCACTTAAAGGGAAGATTGAATGGGTGAAATTCTATCGAAGAAATAGATGTTTTTTAAATTTTATTCATAAGTTCCCGCTATGAATTTTTTAAAAGCTTTCTCTAAATTCTAAATAACAAGTATACGTATAACAACTATAGCAACTATATGTACAACAAGCGTAAAGTATTTGATGTTCTATTTGCATAATCTTTGAGAGATAATGCTGGAATAGAATAGAATCTTCTTTATGGCGGCCGAGATTAGGATTATCAAGTGCTTCCCTCTTACATCTACCCCATTTAATGTTAACAAAAGGAAAGGATAAATCAGTAAAAAAAGAGAAAATAGTAGCTGTTTGCGGATAAAAATCCAAAGTCAAGAGCTAAGGAAAAAATTTCCACGACAGCAAAACGCCCACAAGAAGTGGGGTATGAAAAACCTACTGACAGTAATAGCTAAATTTTATGATGAAACCAAATTTTATGATTTATAAATGATTATGTAACTGCAAATATAATGCAACACACAAATATTTCAGCATTAGATGGGAGTGATTCCAAAGAAACGAAATTTAAACAACTTTTCCTACCAATGCTCAAAAACAAAATGATGCAAGGTGAACCTTGCTCATCTGTACTTGACGCGTCATTTGAAGATCGCCAAGAACACCCGAAATGTCTCACGATCTCTCTTCCAGAAAAGGGAAGTGTCGATAACATTTTCCGATAAAATACCGTTTCCGAACTTCGCGACCAACCGAGTACACGAACGAGATAGCATGGAAGTACATTATTCAAGGAAAAAAAGAGCTGGCGGAGTAGAGCAGATGCTTGTCGAGAAAAACCTGACATTTACACAAAGAATACGAGTAATGCGTAAGGGAAACAAGGTCGCGCCGCAAAAGACTTCTGATAACGGACAGAAAAGTTGATACATTTCTTCCAAAGACGAGAGCACTAAATATTACAGACATTGCTTTTATAATAGAGTGCGAAAACACTCGATGACGGAAATCAGAAACGCAAGGACTTCCACTCGAAAACCAAGGACAAAGAGGAAAGAATCGCTTCATTGTGCAGCGGAGAATGTGTTTCGAAATTTTAGATCGCTCGAACGAGATAAATTAAATTCTCAAAGATAAGCTGCGACCTGAAATCAGAAAGCGATGAATTCTGCACCAATTTCTCCATTCCCAACATTTATAACATTTTCCATTTCCTTGCGAAGAAAGATCTATCCTACCGATATGCTCACACTTTAACGGATGTAATTCCCTATTTCATCCAAGCGCTGGGTATCAAATTACTATGGAGATCATCGCGGATAGAAATTCTCCAGCTATATTGATGGCCATTTACGGGATCGTACACCTATTGGGCCGATACCAGTAATTCCCGAAGCGGCTATTCAGCACCAAACGGAGGCAAGAGACCTTAGAGTGAGGCGATTAGGAAAAAACAGGCTATCATGGGGACGTCGGCCTTGGGGAGGTTAAGTACAGAGGGAGCTTGAATGCAAATCTGCTGGCGTCAAAGCGACGGCACTGGAGGCAGAAAACAGAGTAACGAAGGAGAAGATAATGAGCCGGAAAGTAGAGAGAAAGACGATGGGTGTTCCCGAGAAAGAACGGTCGGCACCCGGGAAATGCGAAGGCTGGCAGGGGAGGGAGAAGGAATGGATATGAGTAGGGTGGAGATATAAGGGCTGCGAATAAGGAGATGCGTAGGACGATCTCGAACCACGGACCTCCAGGGAGAGATATGAACTCGAAACCTCAACGGTTGCCTTCACGCAAAAGTGATTACTCGAGCTCAGGAGAGTTCAATCCTTTCGCGCTCTCCACTGACCACTAAAATACGACACTTCCCGTCGACTTTTGAGACTGTTCCCAAAGGAAAGTGCGAAAGAGAATCGAGACTGAATGGAAAGATGCTAAACTTACTAACTTAGCGTTGAGTGTGTGCAATCGGTAATGGTAATTTCAATTACGATAAATGCATGCAGCTCTGACAACGGGAAGTTGAAATTGATGGTACATACGCCCGCAAAACTCAAAAGGGATTAGCATAAAATATTGTTTGGACGTAGAATATTGCTTCAAAACTAAAAATAGAAAACCTTGGAAACAGGATTACTGCGACTTAAAAGCTTTTTTCGACGAATGCCTAATTATATCTCTTCCACAGACAACAACATAAATGTACAAATGAGCTATGAATGTTTATCAATAGTAATATAAAGTTAAATTAAGATTCAGAAAAACGAGAACATCAATAACTTTGAAACTCCCTGAAATGAAGTTTGATAAAATACGCTATGTACTCTGGAAATGTTAAGTGGCGCATGAGAGAAACACGAGGGATGATCTAATGGCTCATAACGATAAGCTATGCAGAATGACACACGAGATACGCTCGACTGGCGCGTAAAGAGATTGAATGACCTCCATCGAAATAAATATTCGTCGATTTTCGGCGATAAAGTTGAATGACTACATTACTCCCGTCCAATGCACTCGTTTATAAGCTTTATAGCTTATAAATAAAACTGTGATACGGAAAATGGCTGCCAGATCAAATAACTTACTAGTACGGAGCAAAATTATAACCAGTTCAGGCAATATAAACTGAAAATTTTGCCTTCGACCACGTTTATTTCAAAAGTAATTGAACGCATAAATAATTTTAACCAACCGAGGATGACTTGTTATATACTATTCTGATGGGAAATCAACTAAAAATCTTATCTATTTTTTTATGGCAGAGACAAGACTGAACATTTATTTTTGGCTTTAAATTCCTAGAGCCACGAGGATTTATTCGTAATTAAACATTAAAGATGAAATTGACCCTAAATTGCACAAAATGCTACAAACGAAATTTTATAGTATAATACTACCAGATACTAGGCATTAAATTACTTTACGCGATAAAATTTTAATATTCATCAAATGTTTCCCTTCCGAGGAAAAACTAAAGCTATACTTCTTAATCAAATAGAAGACCGAGAGAGGATCGATGGAATTTAGATGTGCCCATTTTCTTATCTTTTGAGCAGAAGCAATAATAAGTTCCACTTAATTTCCCTGACAAAAGTCACCGTTAGCACAGTGGTTAACCATCTCAACAAGACTATTTTCCTTTGCGACTGTAATTTTACGCATTTATAAATTTTACTTTAATTAGTGTTTCCGATTTCTGACGGGATAACTATTTCTTCAAGCCATAATTTATTCACGTGGGCGTTACATCTTAATCCGCATCATTTCCTTTAAAATAAACATTACATGGCGTGCAAGGTCGCTGATGGGAGTAACCATCAATTAGAAATGCAATTGATTTACACATATTAAGTTCTCGTTACCGAGCGAGGGACGGACCTTGGATGCAGACACAAGATAACGCTGACTAGGGAAGCCGGACAATGAGGGAAACGGATTAAGCATACAGACAGAAGAAGAACGAGAATAGTTAGCGGAGGTGAAGGCGGAGGCAACTCAGGACGACCACGGTTAGGTAGCGAGGAATGGGCGGAGGGCCCTCAAGAAGAGGGCGAGCGCGGGCAGGTTACTCCTACCCATCCGAATCAATCATTGAGCGGCGACGAACGCCCATGATGGCTCTGTAGGGATGAGGAGCGAGTTATAGAAAAGTGGTGCTTCTGAGGAGGAGAATAGATGGCATGGCTAGGAAAAGCGTGGAGAGGGGAGGAGACAGGCTCTTGAGAAGGGGGAATGAAGGGACGTGTGGTCTGTTTGAGACAAGAAGAATGAAGCGAGCAATCCAGACGTCTTATTGAGGGGTGTGGGCGTGGGTGGGAATAGCGATGCGTCTCTGTAGCGATACGGGAGGCGTTAAGAAGGGCGAATGAGTGGGGATGGAGCAGGTGGACCTAACGACGTCAAGAGGGGCCGAGATAAACTGTTTCGATTAGAGTTAATGTCAAGTAGTACGCGCTGAGGAGATAAAAAAGAAAGCCTAGGAGGAAAAAACCGTAAGGACCCTTTAAGGAGAAAATGTATCTATAAATGGAGAGCTTTTTCTATACGATCTACAAAAGGAATGAAATACGAAGTGTTTATAGCCAAAGAAGGGATTTACCTCGTATATTCTAAAACATGGGAGGAGAATGAGTTGATATTGAATCTGACTTTATATCATTCTGATTAGTTATGATTCAGATTGATGCTAATAACGCCACATCTTCGAAACGACATTTTTTCTGGATGCATTATTATACATTTATACGCAAAAAGTGTACATTCAAAGGGTTATATTCTTACGAAAAATTTACTTCAATTCATCGTTACTTCCAATAGGTGTTCTCTCAGCCATCATATGATCAACCTCTATCATTTTATTCACTAAAAACCAACCGTAATTCCCTAACATTTTCAGAGCTGGGATTGGTTTTCTAAGCTAATAAAATAGTCTGTCGTTACGAAAAAACGGTAGATTACACATTGGAAGAGTACCGAGTTATCTTCGTACCGTTAACTCTTGTAACAGTTGCCTCCATCCTTACGTAAATATTCAATGGAAATATTGCAAAATAAAATTAAATTAATACTAATAAAATTAAGTTTCCTGAAGAATTTCGGATTTAGTTCTGAAAAAGTTTCCCGCCGTCTCCTAAAAAATTGATTTTGAACTCGATGCAAACATGATCAGAAACAAAAAGCGAAGCATTAATCGCAAACGAGTGTGCGATAGATACCATAGGCAGGACTATCGTAAAATGGACAACGTCACCTTAGCGTGAAAATAGCTTTACCGTTCAGCGGCTTCCATGCCACCAGCTTACCGTCAAATTCATTTATTTCCAGTCATCGAACCACTTTCTTTCCAATGTTCTCCTTAAGTAAATCCTACCCTCTGAAACACCTCAACTACTCACTCAACAAAATCTCCTAACGGTTGAACGGAAATAACTCAAGTTCTTAAGGCTTCGCTCCTTTCTTGCGCATTTCCTCAGAAAATACAGCATTTTCATACTCCTCCCTCTCATTTGCCGAGACTCGATACCAACGGAAAGAAGAAATCCGTTCCTTCTCGGAGGCTATCAATGGAGAAACACGGGCGTGTTAGTGCGATCGGCACAGCTGCAGTCGCCACTCCAACGACGCCACTCGCATTCCGAGATCTATGGGAAAATAAGCAGGCAGTATAAATTCTCCGGATCGAAGGCGAGGAGCCAAAGAAATAAAAAGGCCAACTAATAACGCCCATTTACGTTGCCGCGAGAGATTTTGGAATTCAACTCGAGTAGCAGTCGTGCCTCGGATCACGAGATCCATCCCAAGATTCGCAGACGTAATCGCGAGCCTCAATAAAACTCGGAGCGTTTCGTTACACACATACGACAAAAAACAACGCCGAAGCTGTTTCGAAAGACCCCGCATCTAAAGAACCGCTCGTCACAAAACAACAAAGTCCGATCGCGAAGAGAGAGGAAGTTTGCTCGCGTCACGTCTTCGGGACGTCACAAAAACTACGGAGAAGAAAGAGAGAGACTATGGGAAGGAGAGAAGAAGCGCTGGAGAGAGCACTGAAGAAAGACGGGGGTTGATGGACGGAAGGGAAGCTTTTACGACCGCGTAAGAAAGGCTCATCGACTCATTTAAATTCCCGACTAACAGAAAGGAAATGTACCAAAAGTAAGCGAGCGTCCACCCCTCTTTCCGTGCCGTGACCTCTCCGCCTCAACCCCTTAATCTAGCTGGAAGGATCACGTAACCGATTTTATTGGACCACAAATTCAAGAGTGACCGCTCTGAACGACGGCAGCGACGTCGTCGCCAGAGTTCTCCTCTCGTAAATCAAGCGGAGTGGGCAGCGGCGAGCGGGGCAGAGTCGCCCGCGGCGATCTTTCGAAGCTGACGGCAAGGAAAAGGAGCGAAAGGAAAGAATGGGACGCTGTGCGAAACGTTCGAAAGGCGCGGATATAAAGGAAAAGAACGTTGACGTTGATGTTGAGAGCGTAGAGAATTGGGTTCGGCACGCATACGGAAAGCGCCAATAGCGACCAAACATCCGTTTGCGGTAATAAATCTCGGAAAACACATCGCTATAGTGTGTAGTGAATTAAAATTTAACTTAACTTTCAATTACGAACTTGAGTTAATTTTCTTACGATATTGCCATACAATTAATAATTTGAATTTATGAAATTCGGCTTACGAATAATCCGTTAATTATTCACTCGCAAAAATATGTCCAAGAAAATAAATACACAAGAAATTAACGCGTTTTTCACAGCCCAATAAGGAAAAATATAAACAATTCTGTTCATCGTCCAATCTTTCGTTTCTTGGAAATAATATTTCTCATTCCACTGAGTTTCGGAAAACCCACGATTGAGCTTCTACGGAAAATCAGCGGTTTGCATAGTTAAGCAAGTTAAGCGGTTCATTTAATTTTCGGATGTTCTTGTTTAAAATACTAATTTCTTTGTGATTTATATTGTTATAGCGAATCAGTTTTGTTGATTCTGTTACAGTACTGCTCAAGTTACTTCCGTATACACAGTTTCCTACCCACCTTTTAGCTTGAACTAGTAGGTTTGCGCAGGTTCTTCAAACCCCCATCTTTGTGGGTGTTTTCCAGCTGTGAATATTTTTTTCCTAGGATATTACTACGTTTTTTTTCATCCACAAATCCTTCTCAAGCTTTCTTCTCTATTTTATTTACAAATTCATTTACATTTCACCCAATAAAGAAGTTTATATTGTATTGTATTGCGTATGTTTTTATTAATATCAATGACGTCAGGTTGGACGGAAGAAGAGTCCTTAGAGTCTCAATATCGCCTTAAAAATGTAGAATATGCCGTTGTATAAATTTCGATACTTGATGCCAGGATTGCATGAGATGGTTGATTGTGAATTAGCAATTAACTATGCCTCTTTCCATCTTTCAACGAAATTAAGAACTTGTGATCATGTCCCGATAAAGTATCCGAAAAAAATATTTGAAAGATGTTCACTGCACGTTTTCAGAAGATTCCTCGCACCGAGAAATATACACAGAACTCAACAGTAACCTTCCAATCTCAAAATACGCCATCATAACAAAGATGTTTCACACATTTGAGGGAGTGCAAATTTTCTTCCCTTCTATGAAAATGCGCGATCGACACGAAGCACTGCACGAGGTGAAAACCGCAGAGTCACTTGCACCGATTACAATATTGTGTGCATGCGACTTCATCAGCTCTCGCATTTGCGCCCCTCGACGAAAGTGAACGGAGTTCGTTGAATCCAGTTCGTTCATTTCCTCTGACAACGGCTACATCACGCCAGATGGCCTTGACAGAGAACGGGCCGTTAGAGAATTTCAGACGGCGGAAGATGGCAGTTGAGGATGACAATGGGATGGACGGGCGAGGTGAGGGAGGCTTTCGATAGAATTGCGTACCAACCAAAAGCTACCGATGATGAGGATGATGACGAGGGGGACTCCCCTTACACAATGTAGACGGAAATTATCCATCCATTCACGAACTTCCCTACAATAAATTCCGCGGTCAGAGCGGTGATTAAGGTTCCTATTGGTCTTATTCGGTGGTGCCAAGTCTGTAAAACGTTCTCTATTGAAATATCGCAACAGAAATAAATATAAAAAGTATGCTGCGATGCCGTATGAATGGTAGTAGTAGTAGAATTGTTAAAAGTGCTTCGACAGCTTCGGTCATTTCGCACGTAGGCCCCCACCGGGAATCGAACCCGGGACCGCTTTCACAGAATTCGAACGCGTTGCCCACTTGGCTATCCGGGAGCCCTGTATGAATGGTATCTGCAAATAACAGCGGCTAACTATATCTAATGATCTATTTGTCTATCCCTATGCTTGGATTAGGTAGCGAGTCTGGCTCCGCTAGAAGTGCACATAGAATTCAAATGTCTATTTTTACACGGGGAAACATGCGAGCAAATGAAGATATTGAAACATAAAAAGTGATAAATATTCCGATAAATCTCCATCATAAAGGTCCAGCTTCGGTGAAGATATACAGTGGTGATCACACTGTAAAGGTTGAATGGCAAACTGGAGCCTGAAAAGGCCTTTCGATGAGTAAGAGGGACAAATCAAAGGACTATAAATCTGTAAAACTGGAAATTTTCGTTGGACGACCACATTTTATACGCAAGTCTCATTTCCGGGTACACAAATATAGAGCTTCATCAAAAATGCCGTCAAAAATGAGAGGAATTGATTGAGAGGGGATTGAAAAACCTAACGCAATGTCAGAGATGATTGGGGATACGATTGCTCTCCAAAACATACGGGGGACAGAATACAAATTCTTCTCGTATATATCCATTCATTAGCGATTGATCCTTAATCTATCGAGTAGGGTCACAAAAAGTGATATAACGAGGAAAAAGAGAAGAGAGCTTACTGACCATGTTTTATTACATATATATGAGTCATCCATACACCACTCAACTGATACCACCAGAGTGATACTTCAGAGAGAAATGTCAAAATTCGCAGGTGCCTGTGGACTGTACATTGTTTGGGGATCAAAGCTTTGGCGATAATAATTCCGTCTTGGTAACAGCCAATAAAAAGCAGCATGGTTAACGAGGTAATCCTGAAATATTTCTGGGAAACTTTTTCTTTCCCCTAAAAAATAGATAAAACTCTAATTATTATGATTATTAATCTTGCGGCGAGGTTAGGCCAAAATGGCCCCTCTTCCACATAACTCTGGAGATATTACACGAAAATAATGTTCATCATTGCAATGCAAATATGATGCTTCGGCATCAGATCGACAGAAGGAACATGGCTTACAACCCAAAGAACATATATACGATCCTCACGTCAGATAAACTCCACATTAGAAACGATAAAAATCCATTACGAAATGTTTTCGCAGTTTCCCGTCTCTATCAACCGGGGATTTAGCCACCTGAGAATGTAGACAGAAATTCATACGCGTCACTACCGCTAATGTGGCATCGCCCAGCATCGCTAAGGAATTCTACAAGCGTCCAACTCGTTCTGAGAAAAATTTCTTTACGCCCTTCTCACTTTGTGTCTCTATCCTTTCGATTACCTCGCAGTAAATCTCTACTCTTAGAGTCATTTCCACTACACCTGCTAACGGGCTCTAAGTTTCAGGAAAAGAATAATGCTCCGAAGGGCGCTGGGACAATAAAGAATGAAGACTGAGCTAGATGAAAAAGGGAGGTTAAAGAGAATAGCTAAACTAGATGGAAGAGCAGGAAGAATGACAAAAGAATTTATGAAAATATAAATATATCACAATGAAAATACGACAAAAAGTAAAAACTTCCTTGTACTTTTTTTAATTACCTGCATTTAATAAAATTCGATTTTCTTAGGCTGGCGGTGGCTATCATTCAACGAGTACATTCGGCGGAAAAGCACAGAAACTTTTTCTTGCCCAGTTGGTTACATTTAGCCTATCTTTATTAAGGGATTATAGGTAAACGAGAAATAAAAACTTGGATATTGATCACAGTTTCTAAGTTTGCCAAAAGACTCCAAAAATACGAAAATGGCAACTTATTCAGGATTGATAATGCTCATTTTCAAATACCCCACTAAAGTACTCGTATGTTCCGTAAAAGAGCGATATTCGCAGAAAAATATGCAGCTATCCTATTCCATGTTTATTTATCAATTCAAAAGAATCTAACTGAATCAGATATCATAATAAGGGAGTTTTTTTACCTTCACCTCTATGTGAAGCGAGGTACATAAAAATAATTAATAATTGTTTTTACTCATAGAAATCACCCTAAATATAAACATCATGAACTAAATACAATAGTTCTTACAAGACGAAACCATTTGTCTATTAATTTAGACGCACACAAAATATAAACGCCTGAATTATGCTCATCTAGAAAAAAAATGCTAAATACGTAACAGATGGAAAAGGATCGCAAACTACACAAACACTTGAACTTGAAACCTTGAAATAGAACGTACGGATTAATAAAATGGGCAATGAAACCGCTTAAACACCTCTCAAGGACGAAAAATACTACGATTACAGTGGGCACGCCATCAGGAAACATGCATCTTCCTACCAAGAGGAGCATAAATTAAGAAGAACCAAGATCTCCAAGCAGAACCATTGCCAAACACGTAGGGAGATACAACTCCGAGCAATCTCGCGCGGTACCGAACGTCGCCAGCTCAGGATATACACGCTTGCTTATTCACGCGATTTTATTTATGTTAATCAGAAAGCGAAAATTCTGAAGAATAAATTACGCTCGAGGGCCACCGCGGAACTGAAAATAAATCGGAATGCATTAAAATCCCTGAGGGGAAAACGCGATTTGGATGCTAGAGGGAAAAACGCCGGCAAATAGTAGCGAGGGGGAGAATGTAAATAAGAGGTGGATGGAGGCGGAAGTGGGAGACGACAGGAGTAGCGGAAGGGAGGGGTCGATAAGGGGGGCGTAGAAGATGCGCATACAAGACTGCATCGATTTGAGGCCCTTAATACGTTGCAACCCCAAGAAAGTGGACGGAAGATCGAGAGAGAGAGAGGGAGGTGACGAAGGATGAGCGAAAGGGCATCGGCTGGGAAAAGGAGATCTGGTGGGAAGAAGAAAAGGAGACAAGCTGACACGAGCTGAGGAAAGGGAGTTGAACTGCTTGTGTGAAGCCATGGGGAAGGGGTACGGATGAACGGAGGCATGTAGACAAACTTGCTCGAGAAGGGAAGAGGGCAATCGGGCCAGTGCGTCTGTTTACTTTTGACGCTCGAAGCCTCTTTTCCTCGATGTCACGCAGTTCTCAACTTTTTGGCGTGACCATAAAAGTCGATTGTTGGACATTTTTTACGGCCGCGAACGTTTTCGAGATGGCCTTGATCGAGGTAGAGAAACTCCGAAAATATTAGAATCGCAAATAACGGCATGCGTCGAAAGGCGGAGAAAATCTCCGGGTCAAATTCGGCGTTTATTATTGAAGGAGAGAATTTGGGAGAAATCAGAATGTAGAATGTGGCAATAATGGATAGCTTCGCGACCTAGCGAGTTTCTATCAAAACAGATGACAATGCAAAGGTGATATATCTAGGCGAAACACAAGTTCCGTGACTGTAAGGTTGTGAAACAGTTATCGACCCAGCAGAAATTTGTACCTTCGATTAGCGGGCTACTAGGAAAAGGAGCTCACGAAATTTCATTTTCCGCGTCAAGGAAATTTTAACTCATGCATCATTCAGAAATCTAAATTACATACGTTTCCTTCCTCTGATGGCACTACTCCCTTTTATAGCAGTGGACTTCAAATATTCCCCAGCTACGGTGTATTGATCGCAAACACCTTTTATAACGGCAGTATAAAAAAAATTTGTTCCACCCCCTCTTCTCTTCTTTTACTTGGATTCCTTGCCTCTAACTACCAACCTGCTGATATATTGGCGAGTATTTTTCGGGTGAAAAGCTAAGAGTAAAGAAAACTTGCCTCTATTTTGTCTCTATGTAACCGGTGACTTATTGCTTGTACGAATACGGAAATACAAAAATCAGTATTATACCAATTTTATTAACGACTGCCCAATATTATACGCATGAAGATGTGAAATACAAACCCATCTGTGAGAAAGTACGACGAATATGATAATAAAAATTTATAATCTGTAAAAAAAGAAGGAACTTCCTCTTGGTTTCAATTGATAAAAACATTGCGCATATGTCCTTGTCCCTTGACTTACTATTCCAACGATACAGTATTTAAATTGCTAATAGTATAGGTTTTGTTTAAAATTCATAACCTGATGGAATTCCACATAGTGACGGCTTCTACTATTGATCATATTTAAAAATGTATTGGTTTTCTTAATAATTGATACGATGATACTGATTACTCCCTCTCAGCAAAAGAAATAATTAACTTAAAACGCAATAATACAAAAATTAAGAGGATTGAGGAGAGGTGTTTCAAATTTGTACGGTAAAGCCGTGCGTCTGAATTCCAATTAATAACAAGTGAAAAAAATTATTAATGCTAAGATTTACTAATTAGCTGGAAGTATTTTAAAGTGGTTAACGTTTCGACGAAGATCACCCACCTTTGAAGGACCGATTCCAAAGCGAAAGATTCCATTTACTTTATCAGAGGCCCACCCAATTCCTCATGATATCTTAAAGATGCCTTCGTAGACACCAAACCCATCATATTTTACTGACAAATTACAAAGGTGATCTAAAAGGAGCGACCCAGGGCATGAAGCACTTACCCACACGTGAATTAAAGCCCCATTAATTGGCGTTTAGATTAGGACTATTATTTCCCTTCGTGCCAACTACTTTTTAAAAAGTAAAAGGAGCTGCACGAAGCTCTAATAAGGGGCGAGTAACGGGGCGCATTTAATGAGAGAACCGGAATTAATTGACGGTGTGAGTAAAGGAATTGACGCCATAGAAGGCAGGCAATAATTAGGCCTTGAGGTGGATGAAAAATCAGAAGACACGAAATGGGAACCTGGAGCAGTTGGCACCACTCAACTCCAGACACCAAATCTTCGCATGGAATTTCCGCTTTTGCGACCACCCCCTCGATTCCTTCCGTTCGCCAGTCTTCCTCCCATTGGGCGGAGGAAATTTTTTGGACTTTTTTTTCCATTCTACACTACCTTTAACTCCTTTTTTCAATAGAAACCTTAAAAGCTCGCGGAAGAGCCATGGGCTAATTGTGTTTACGGAAATGAAACCTCATACTCTGAAATAAGAGGTTTTGGAAGGAAGGTCTCTTTTAAGAAGCGAGATCCGTGAGAGCCTCACCATCTTACATAGTTCTGGACAAGAACTGAGCATTTTCATCCATTAACTTGGATCTAACGCATTTGCAATAGAATTTCATACAAGAAATCGATATCTAAAAGCGTGATTTCGTGAATAGGCACTTTCAAACAAAAAATGAGTCTTCTAGGAATTCGAAGTCGCAATAAATCATGTCGCGATTATTAGTGCAGAATGCAATTTGGATACGATAAGAATTACTCTAGTAGTTAAAGTGACACCCGATTAAAACCTCGTTAATTCCAGTACGTTTGTTCAATTTCAGTTATAAGAAAGCGTTGTTACCAAATTAGGAATTAATCGACCTATGAAAATTCAAACTCTGTAACATTTAAAAAAATATATATTAAAGTTTTACGAAATATTTTAGAAAATTAAATATAATTTTAGCTCAATCTACATACATCGACTTTTCATCGGTCATACATTTACATAAAATAAATAAAGGTTTAATAAAGAAGAAGGAAAATATCGTAAACAATTTATCTTAACGGCTATTACTAGAACAATGTTTTGGTCAGCGTGGTTTACCAATTATATTTCTAGATAATCCGTTTCAATAAATACTCCAAGAAAAATACCTAATTAACAAACATGCTCCATTTAACTGAGTTAAAGATTCGCCCATCCAAAAAGATTTCGTGCATTTCCCTAAATTATTTCTCAAAACGCACATTAACTTTCGCTAAAACTACTTGACCACTTCATCGCGATTGCTGAGCGACCAACGAATTACACATGCGGCTCAAATTGGCTCAGATAACCCGAGATATCCTGTTTATGCGTCAGCCGTGCAAATTTCCCAGTATCTTCCGGGCGAAGCTGACCTTCGAAGCCTTTCCTTGCCCTCATCTCTTTCGTCGCTGTCTCATCCACCCGCTCTTCTGACGAGAAAGCGTGCTTCGCAAAGGAATCGAAATAAAGCGAAGCGCATGATGAATACGGGAAGAAAAGCGGCGCGAGAGCTGAGCCTCGAAATACGCATTAATGAATGCGATGGCGTTCCGAGGAAAGGACAGGAAAGAGATTTCACAGAGAGAGAAAAAGATCGCAGAGTATGGAATGAGAAACAGACAAGGAGATAGAAAATGAATGTTGGTGGAGAAGGAAGGGAAAAGCAGGGGTGCGGCAGGAAAAGGGTGGGAAAGTGGGCTTCGCCCGGGGAGACGGGGATAAAAAGTTCGTCAGCTGCCAGAGGGCACAAGAAATACCAGAGCGTGTGGTGCGGGCAGATTGTATAATGGAGGAAGGAAAAAGAGATGTTGTGGAGGAGAGAAATCTATGTGGAGAATAGAGGCGCAACCAAAGAAGTGCTAGTAGAGACAAGAGGATACCCCATTGTCTAAAACAGAGTTGGGAAAGATTAAAGGCGGCTCTTGATTCAGACGGCTAAGCCGTGATTAAAATGGGGAAATGGAGAAGTTTAATTCGAAAACTTGCGCGGATTTCAATTAAACTCATCCTTCAAAACTTGCGCGTTATTAGGCGTTAATTGGTCTAAGGAAATGTGGCTCAAACGATAACTTCCGAAACAGCGGAAGATAAGGCCCACAGTCATGGTTACCTAGCAATCAAAGCCATTTGGATGAAAGTTTTTAACGGCTTCTC
Source organism: Ladona fulva (assembly GCA_000376725.2). Lineage (NCBI taxonomy): Eukaryota > Metazoa > Arthropoda > Insecta > Odonata > Libellulidae > Ladona > Ladona fulva. The sequence goes on along the minus strand of KZ308233.1, from coordinate 1,304,396 downwards.
CAAAGTAATAATTGACACGATGAATAAAGATGTCTTAACGTTTTAACGAACGGCAGGCAATAATGAGATTATGAACGCTTTACGCAAATAAGCTAAATGAAAGGAAGGGTTATTGGTGATGGGTGAAGATCGCAGCGTAAAGCTATTGAGTTGGAAAACCGAGAGCTTTAAAGATGCACGCAACACTCTCGTCAGTTATTTAAAACAACTCATCTTTTGTTTTTATTCATCATAAAAAACGACAAAAAAAGGAAGCCATCAATTAGACGGCTCATTAATGACAATTACAAAAGGAAAATTGTTTAAATTATATTTTAAAACTACTTCAGGTGAAAAATTAGCGCAAACGTGCAATAACTTACGTCGTTTTAACTTATCGCAATCAGGATTATGACTTCAGATAAGCATTAAACAATTTTAACAATTTAGTTCGCATCATGCATTAAAATCTCTAACGTTAATTCTATTCCTTAAACAATGTTTCCGCCAAAGAAATCTCATTTTCTGAATGATTTTAAAGGGTAAATTCCATACAATTCCACATCGAGAAACCGTATCATCGTATTCCCTTTTTTTCAGAAATAAATTAACTGGAATGAAGGAATGCAGTACCAGGCTTCCTTAATATCCGAGCATGAATCAATCAAGGGGAGCTATGATGAAAGAGAAAACATTTCTTTTGGAGACAAAAAAGCAAATTTCCTGGAGAATGATTCTTGTGGGAATTTGCCGAAAGAGCAGCATCTGGTGCAGGGAACATTTTACGTGGATTAATATAAAGGAGAGTCGTAAAAAATACGGCGACTCGGGTATCCCTCTTTTCTAGGTTAGCAATATCCTCGGAATTCTGAGAACGGGAAAAAATGACAGGAAAAAATTAACAGAGAGCCACACATCTGTGGAAGCGACCGAGATGAAAAGAGATCTCAAAATAAAAGGGTATCTTCGCTATTCCAGCTCATTGAGAGGAAAGAAAAAGTACACACAAAGTAGTTTCACAAGTACGTTCGTTGACAGAGGCCTTAATGAATTGGTAATCCATGTTATATTAAATGAAAAATTGATATAACTTAATATTTTTATTGCATTAAAAGTTCTTTTTCATATAATATAATTTTACAAGACCTAGATTAAGAAGATTCCAAAAGCATTTACTGATGAGATGACTCAATGTCTCAGAGCGGTGACATGACTGAGGTATCTAAATGCCCCTCATTATTTTCTATTAAGTCATGCACAGACTTTAGGAAGAAAATATAATATAAACGTTACAGACTCAGGGCTAACCAATATGTTTACGATGTTATATTTTATGAGGACGGCTATGATACTTCTTAATAATTAGACAGATTTTAAATGTTGTTTTAATTGTGACACTGAATTGTTTGGTTCGATAAATTCGGAGTTATATTTCACATTTACACTTAAACTCCGCAAGCCACCAATTGCGCGTAGCAGGGGGTGTAAAAACACCGATAATCCTATCACACCCTGTTATTAGCTTCTCTTACACTACGAGGGAAAAACGACCAGAATTAACTATAAAAGAAATAAATGTCCGTATTCTGAAAATATACATCTTGATTCTTTTCTTACTAGTCTGATTCACCATCGATGACGAGCGATAATATAAGAGAGTTAAGAATCAAGTTGCATCTGAAAAAACCGAGTGAGAGATGATCTGGTCGGAGCAGCAACTGCTGTTTGAATTATAGGATGACTAGGAAAACAACGATGAAGCGCCGCGAAGGATGAGAAGAAAGGAAATATAAGAACGGGAATCTTGCTGAGGACCATTACATCACATTTATTACGTTTGTTTCTTTAGGAGAGCTTGGCGAAAAATAAATATCAAGGATAGAGCGAGGGAGAGGAAAAGGGGAGGGGTTGGAGGGATTAAACGAACATCTTAGGAACGATGGCCCCATAAAATTCGAACAGCTGACGAAATCCCAAAGAATAGAGGGTATTATAGGGACGCATTTTGCGAGGAAAGCATGCAAGTAACTAACGAAAAGAGAAAAATGAGCTAAGCGCGGGGGCCGAAGAGGAGCCAGTCGATAAAATATGCGTCCCATTCGAGTTGTGACATTCCGTAATGGTTTCAAAATCCCATGACGTCTCCGTCGTTAGGAGAGAAGGCGACGTTCGAAGGGGAAGACAGATGGAAAAAATTGTGGGAAAGAGGCGAACGAACGCCAATACGAGTTTCCATAGGGAATCGGACGCCCACGGAGGAAACGGAATCGAGCTGCGAGTGGGATGTTTATTTGGTCCGAAATGAGTGAATTGAGAACTGATAAAATGCCATAAATACGACGGCGGGGCTCGAAATAAGCGTGACCAAAACTTCAGAAAATAACTGTTAGAAAAACGATAGAAGAAAGTTAATGGCGACAATTATTATAACGAAGACAGAGCTGAAACGCCAGAATTTTAGCCATGGGAAATTATAATCATGCATCGTTGGGAGATTATATTCAAAATTTTCATAGCCACTTACTAAATTTTTATATCTGTGACATGCTTATAACTTACTTCGATTCGGAATAATGCCCGAACCAAAACAGAATTTCATTGATAAATCTAAATTACGTGCGCGAGCTCACGTACATACATAGGAAGTACGGGAGAACTGCCAAGCGTACGGATAATTAGTTAATTAGTCAAAGGGAAAGGAAAATTTGAGACAGCGGTCGAAGAAAAATTGATTTTTCATTATGCTGTAATTGCAGCGATACGCGGACAGTTTCCCCGTCCTTGTTTTCATCCAGAAGAAGGCCGACGAGTATAATCATTCATTGGAAGCGTAATTACCCCGTGATCGGTCGCTGACAAATAGAACCGTAAGAAGAATGCTTGTTTCGAAATGATTTTGAGAAACGCGCTTTGCTACTTAAGGACTGATAATAATCCCCGCTTCCACGTCCTTAACGTGACATTTTCTCTCCATACAAATGAGCGCTCTGCAATGACATTTACAATGAAACCAGCTTCATTTCGCAATTTTGCAATAAGCGAGCTTCTACGCAATAGTAATTATCTAAAATGTTAAAATTGAATGATTTATTACATTCAAAGTGGATTGAATGAATTCTATCGACGAAACTCCGATTTCTTTGGGCCTTCAAATGTCAGGAAAATCCACAACATTGCCTGCGACACTAGCGAGAGGATTAAACCGAGATCTAATTAGCTATTTAAGTAATCATGAGCTGCTTAGCATATTCATTCGTATAATTTTACAATATTTTTATATTTGATACGTTCATGAATTCCTACATCAGAATTCATGTTAACTAAGTAGACTATCTCAACAGTTCACAACATAAAACAACCTTTATTAAAGAGACTACTTCCTAAAGTTAGTAATCGTCTGCTTCAGAGATACATTTACTGGATAAAATAAGAAATTGTAGCGCTATAAATAACACGTAATCACGGGCTTTCCGAAAGACACTACTCATAATCATCTCAGGGGAGCTATTTATGTTAATGTTTGAGTTAATGGGATGCAGCTCTTAAAATAATAGGTCGACTTTGGGGCACATTTAGAAAGTCTCAAGCTATGCAAAGCTATTATAGCAATCACGTCAATGGTTATATCAATCTGTGTTACTGCCCACTAACAGCCTTTCTCAACTTCGATTATTTCGAAATATAGCAGTAATTCAGCTGAAATATGCATCGCCTAAGTTTATCGTCATTCATGTACAGATTTTACGTTTATCCCTAGCTAACAAATGTTTCATAGGAAACTACGGATGTGTAGATGGTTAACAACTTTAAGCTTAAGATAAATTTACAACTAAAATATGGTGCGATCCCAAGATTTTATTTCTCATTCCATTTCCAGTAACGACCAATACATACATAATCAGTAATTGGAAAGGAGCCGATATGCTTTGAATTGATTTTCAACCCCCTACGGATCGGATAATGGTTTAGAATTAGAACTTCATTCAATCAGCCGATAAAATAGGGGAAGTAGACTTTATATACCGTACCCTACCGAATCCGCCTCCGGTTATTATTTGGAAGATTATCCAGAACAACCAATTCAGGTCATATTGGTGCATCAGCTAATGAAACTTTACGACGATCCCAAGCTGTGGAATAAACTTATATTCAGATCATCGCCTCGAGCTGAAAGCTACGCACCTAAATCCTGGTACTATTCGACCCGTTTTGCATCCAATCTCTTTGAGATTACTTCCGCAACTTCTCCTTAATTGAAGAGCGCCCCGGAGACTCCGGAACCCTTCGGTTACTTTCAAAGATCACTAGCCCACCCTCGTCCGCCAACATTTCGACCCGCTCCAGGGCCAAAATAAGCGCGAGATTTCGAGCAGTAAAAACACTCTGGCAATTTCGACGCGCTAAAAAGAAGCAGCGAAAATATACGATGACGTACTTCCATTTAGATCTCTCGCCGAGGTTTACAAAAAGAGGACAGGGCGGGAGAGATGAGACAGCGATGAAGAAGGAAGAGGCTGCGAAAATCGCGGGACGGGTGAGACGCCATCGAAGTGTCTTCGCTCCCGTGGCAACATCTTGAGTGAACCAATTAATGTCCGTGAGTGAGCACGGAAATGTCGTTTCCAAGCGAGAGCGATACGCTCCTTGCGGAGAAGAGCAACACGTGGTGTCTTGAGTGACATCGAAAGATGTATAGAGTTGAAAGACTTCGGACGTAATCCGTCTAGAACAAAAAGTACAAGAGTACTCCATGCGGAAAAAGGACTCCTCAACATTATCTTCCGTTAGTCGCTGTGAATCGAAGCTTCTCCTAACTCCTGAGAGCATCGATCAAAAGGCCATGTTGAATGAAAATAACGGTTGCAATTTTGTCCTCTCGATAACGAGAGCGGATGCCAAAACATTTCCGCTATGCTGACAGTTTGAAAGTAATTTAAGAAAACGTTGAGAGCGAAAAGCTCAACACAAGTAAGGTACCATATCCTCCCTTGAAAACATGAAAAGACTATTTTCTTTGAATATAGAAGCTTGACTTGATGACGAGTGAAACGACACAAAGAGAATCCTACTCTTTGTCCCAAATTTGTTTGCGCAGCGATCGGTTTCGGCGATCTTTTGTCATCATCAGGCATATTTTTGGAAACAAGCGTTGAATAAATAGTGAAATCAGGGACAAGACGTTAAGAGTGGGACGACGGGTCAAAGGACTGGTTATATGACGTAAACTTAAGACAAAAATTACGAAAAAATACGAAAATAACCAACTTCTTTGTAAATTTTTCTCTTTTTTGCGAAAAGAAATGTGGTGTATGACGCAGAGTACGACGACAAGGTAATATAATGAACAAAACAGATGTTAAGCAGTAAAATAAAGGCAGCTTACCGATACTATTACAAGCATTATAAAATAATGGGAAATTGGTGCAGCATTTATATTAACCTCACTGATAAAAATAAAAAAAAAAGAAAAGCTTTCTTACGATTCAACGAATAGCTCAATTTAATGAAGCGTTATTTTCAAACTCCACATTATTTTTTATCCATATAATTCCACGAGGATAGGAACACAAACAAAGAATAACACGCATGCACATATATTACGTAACTTAAAAACGAACAAGAGCCATATTTGTAATAACAGATCGTGATCGCTCATACTTATATCTCCGAATAGTATTGCTCGTAATATCACTCTGCAAAAAAATCAATATTCTTTCATAAAACCTTATAGGCAAATTTTTAATTAAGTATATTATTAATGTAACGTGTTTCTATGGCCTGAAATAAACTCTAAAATACGAAAGATTGTAGCAACGCCAGGAAATAAAATACCATTTTATTCCATTTAAGTTTGACCTCATAAGCAAAAATTAAAATTTTGTCGAAATAAAATACGACGAAACACAGTCTAGTACAAACAGAAATTCCCAACGGATGTAATCTAACGGCGGTATTCTAACATATGAAGTACTTATTAACATACGAAACCGCTGCAGAAACCTCTGATCCCGAGAGAGATGCACAGAAGTGGGGAAACTTTATGGAAAAAGATAAGGATAAAAAGGTCGGATAAGCGGACATTAGGGCGTTTGGGGCCAGAGGACATCTTATGCGTGCGATATAAGTGAGCAGTCAATCCGATCCGGGAAGGGCAAGGAAAATTTCTCCGGATTTGCATTCAAATTTCCCACGAGTGTCCGCAAAATAAGAAAGACGAAAAAATCTCGCTTCCCTTCTTCCTCGCCCTTTTATTCCCGCAATCGCCGAAAGCTATATGGAGGGTAGGAAGAGGGAAAAGAAGAAAGAGTTCCTCTAAAAATTCATCGGAGGTGTGTCTGGATGTGGAAATCAGAATGCGACAAGAGTTGGCATTCTTCGAAAAACTTGAAACTCGCGTGGGTTCTCTCCTGGAAAAGAAAAGCTTGATATTGAAACAACCATGATTGAAAGTCACCTTCTTGGAACCGTTTCTAACGCTTTCATACAGAATCTCTCGCTGACTCAGACTTGAAGGATAAGGAGGTGTCAGATGATTCGATGCCGATTCAACGGCCAAGATGCAATGAGATACTTTCATTCGATTTCCCGCGGGAAACATCGTTTCAAGTGGATACATTTTCAACTTCTTGCAATATATATTACATAAGCGATAAATTTTAGTGATGCTACTTCCTGTTAAAGCTAACATGAGATTTTTTACATCTAAAATAATGAATATTTTAATAATGGGTTACATTAGCCAGTAATGACAAACATTCAACATGAATCATATTAGAATATTAGCAGCTTATTCATTTAAAGCTTTATTTCTGCCATTAAAAGCAATAAAAAATAATTGGCAGCCAATTCCATAAAAAGGACATCGACCATATTCTAATAATTCAAAATTCAAGTAAAATCTTACAGATTCATAAACTTCATTGCTTCCATATTTCGTTTACGCTTTTAAGTACAATTTTTCTTAGTAGAAGAGAAAAAACAATGAAAATAACCTTCCTGCGATCAATTGCTCTTTCTTATTATGTCGTTTCCATTAGTTACTCATTGGCTCATCAATAGGAAAATCTTAATACTTTATCTGCCATTCAGAGTGATGAACCCCTCCCCAATATTCTACATTTTGAGATATTCCAACAGCTACATTCCATCAAAATGGATGGCAAGGTGAACATTGAAAACAATAATCGCCGGATATTCTACCGTGCTTGGGTAATGATAAAGAAACCGCAATGAGATCTGCAACTCTGAAACGAGCCATGATATTTCAGCAGTTATATATATTTCAACTCAAAATTATTTCAATTAGCGTATGACCAAATAACAGCTCATGATTGCAGGAAAACAGCTACCCAGAAAATACTAGCAATCACTCAAAGACAGAAAACCAGAGGCCCTGAACACTTCGCAGGTCAACGGAAGGGGAGAGGGAAGAAAAGAGCAATCTGCACCCCTTTTACCCATAATGCTTAGCCCTCGTCACAAGAAGGGCCACGTGTTGGCAATTGAATACCCCCACACCGTCCGAAGTAAACAATGGACCTCGGACAAAACGCGTTAAGAGGCCGGAGGAGAGTAAAACAAAAGACTGAGAGAACGTTTTTCTTCGTCTCGCATCCGTTCACTTTCTTTCATCATCGAACTCAAACCTCTCGCCTTTCCTTTGGGCAGAGAAAGACCACTGGCACACTCCGTCCCTCTGTTCTCCATTTCCATTCCACTTTCCGCATAATGGGAAGGTCAAGACAATTAAGGGATCTCTCGGCGAGCGTGAAAAAATAGCGTGTGGCGTGAAAGAATGGATGAGATGAAGCGATGAGCCGTAAGGGGATGATGATGATGGATGGAAAAGATGATTTGGTAGGGGGAGGTTTGGCTTAGATTGGGTTAGGAGGAGGGAGAGAGGAAGCTGAGTGGAATTTGCGAGGGTGATGTCAGACGAGATGGCAGTTCGTAAACGGAGTCGAGTTATGATGGCGAAAAAGGGAGATAAAGATAGACTCTAAAAGATGAAGATGATGAAGCCTGTTTTAATTCCCGCCACATTTTTCGCGAGTTGCTCCGTTTGGAAACGTTATCCGTGGCGAGACAAAAACATTAATTAAAAGCGAAAGCAGGAAGGTAAACACAGAAAGTGAATAAAGTTAATTCAACGTTATCAACAAGTGGCTGGAAATCCAGGAATAAACAAAGAAAAGCATCTGAACATATTAACTTCTATAAAATAACTGAAATTAGTTTATAAGATTAACGAAGAGATTAGAAAACGTGTCAAATTACCAAATTAGTAAATGTTATTGATTTCATAAAATTAATGATTACATCAATTGGAAATCAGCAGACACCAGAATCCCATCTTCATACTCAGACGATCATTCCGATGTTAAAAAACAGCCAATTCTCGGAAACAAAGAAAGAAAAAAGACATGGAAAAAACAGCTGAGAGAAACTCACATTGCAGCAGGTTTTTCCAGGAACCGCTGAGGGCCTTGAGACACCGACTGATGGCTCTGCCACCTGCACTTAGATTCCCTTCGGATCGACTCCTAGAGAGCAAACCCAATTTCGAACCACTCCTCTCCTTCTCAAACTCTAACACCGACTCTTCCTCATCCCTCGCAGACTCAGTCACACTTATCAAGTCATCCTCCTCCTCTTGGAAACTCCTGTATGTCGACGACAACGTCCGCTGTCTCGTGCCGGCCGTTGCACCGACACCTGCCGCGGCCGCCGCAGCCGCGACCCTAGCCCTGCTGTGTCGCGAACGTGGCGACCGGAGTCGCAATCCTGAGGCCAGAGGAGGCCTTCCGGGAGCCAAAGGACCGAAGCACGCCATCGCTGCGGACATGGCCTCCTCTCTCCACCGAGGCCGTCAACCGGACTGAGGCATCCGACGCGGAGCTATTCTTTCGTCGCGATGTTCCCTCCCCCTTCGGAAGAATTAAAAGCCCCCGGCGCTGCAACGCCTCCGCGGATTCTTCTCGCCCACGGTCCTCACCAGTTAAAAAGCGACCGCCCCTTCCCGGCGTTCCTCCACAAGAGCGATTCGGGAAAGGTCGCGTGTCCTCCGAGCCAGCAACTGACGGGATGAGGACCAGCGGTCCGTTCTTCTCCGGAGGCAACGCCCCTGCTGCTTCCTCGCCGGCGTCTTCAGCTGAGACTGGATGATTCGCAAGAGTCGGGCGCCAGGCGGCGGGTTTTACGACATCTGCGAGAAAAAGTGCGAGGTGTCCTCCTGCGGGGAACTTGTCGCCTCCGGGCTCGAACCGGTCTGAGAGGTCGGGGATAAAATTGCCCGAGCGACAGTTACGGCGGCGTTGAAGGCGCCGCGAGTGCCACTTTAAAAGAGTTCGACGAGGGGACGAATCCTGGCACTTGGCTTTTTTGCTGGGTCCGACGTAAAGGTTAGAGAAGGTGGGGAGGGTGGGTTCCCAAGGGCACGATCGGGATTGGGAGCTGGTTTTTCACCTACGGCCACGCGCGCTGAAGTGGGCGGGTTCCGAGATAGCAGTTCTTTCCCTCGGAAATTCGTGTCGTCACCTGATCAGCGAGTTGCAGTCGGACCTTCGAAGCAGGTTTACGTCACCTACTGACATCCTCCAGCCGAGAGAGTGGAGCGTTGGTGACGTCACATGAAGGCAAGAGTGAAATCCTCCGATGTTATTTTTTCCGAGAATTTCAAAACGTCAGACCACGCTTCGTATGAGGAATCCGAAAGCTGAGAACGGCGCACTTGGAATTTGTCTCCCATACGATTATTACACAATCTTATAAAAATCTTCGATCAATGTCACGATTCGACGTTACGCGTAACGATCGCCATTAATTTTCCTCAAGAAGGAAAGTTGCTGCGGAAAGACGAAATCTCCTCCACCCTCATAAGCATTTCCTCGTGCTCCCGACGGAAAAAGAAAAAATGAATGGAAACAGGATGGATTCTGGATGAACTGAAGCAACAAACATCAGTCGCACTCGGGGAATATTCCGCATAGACACACTAAAGGGTTGGTTTTCCTTTGGAACCTCTCTTCAAACAGACCAACGGCTGAATCCAACGGCTATTCCATCTGAGCGAGAGATCCGCGGTCTGCAGACTCACGGGACACAATATCCACACAATCAGAGACAAGGATAGAAATATAGGGAAGTAAAGTTGGAGAGGGACTGACTCAGAAAGGCGATTCAGTAGCCGTCGTCCTCGGAATTACGGGCGCCTCTATCTGCAGGCGAATCACTGGCGGAAGGACAAATGAGCAACCCCTTCGCTGAGCAACGAAGCCAGGGATTGAAAGAGAGGAAGAAGATAAAAAAACGCACGCTTTTTTCCTTTCGTGTGCGTGCGAGCGTTCGAGTCGTGAGTTTCAGTTCGGTCGTGCCTCTGCTCCTTCTCAGCTCCCCACCAACCCGCCGCCCACTTCCCAATCCGCCTTCGCACCCTACCGCCCCCAGTCCGTCCTTCCCGCCCCTTTCAGACACTCGCAGAGTCGATTCACTTACTTAAAAACGCGATCGAGCGTGGGGCAGATGTTCGTTGGCCAAGGGGTGAGTGCTCCTGGGATGAGATTCCGGGGAAAAGGAGAGTGAAGACGTTGGCACGCATGGCCCTTCGAGAGGGAGTTGGTGCACATGTGGTGCTCGCCTAAAGGGTTGAGGAAACGGCGGAGGAGGAGTTCCTAGGGCTGGAGCGGGGACGAGAAGGAAGGACGAAGGGAAGGTGGAGGGGGAAAGGTAATAGATAGGAGGGAGATATTCGCAGAGGTCGAGTCTAAAGATGTAGGAGTTGCACGAGATTTAAAAACACGGGAGTTTCTTCTCGCCGAATAAGGAAGAAGAGACGTGGGACGGAAGGCGAGGCGTGCGGACAAAAATAAATATTTCAGAGGGCAACAAAAGAAGGAGATTTAAACGAAGGAGAAGGAACGATATTTTGAAAAAACACGGAAACGAGAGAGAAATCTAATAAAGGAGGCGATAGAAGCGATTGTTAAGTCGAGGAAAACAAAATTGAGGAGAAGATAGAGATGAATCACCCGCGTTGGATGAGAGTTGGGCGAGCATGAAAGAGATCTCGAAAACAAAAGGAAATGCGAAGAGTTTTAGTGGTGATAAAAAGCAATAGCGAAGAAAGATAGCGATGAGAAGGTAACGGAATGGGAATTTTGAATCATCAGCCAAAATAAGGAAGAAGCCAAGACAAACTTTCGGCTTCGAAGGAGGAGGGAAGCTCCGTCTTTGCGTTTACAGGGTGAGCAACCCCAAATGAAGTGGATGATAAAACAAAAAATGAAAGTGATAACTGAAAAAGGACTAATTTCTTCACATAAAGCGGAGAACTGGGCGGAAGAATTCGGTGAGGAGGCGTGCTATAAGGCAACGAGCGAAAGTCAGGGTGTGGGAAGCATGACTGTGGAAGAGGATGCAAGGGAAATGTTGGGGAAGGGCTGGGGAGTTGTTTTCCTCCAATGATCTAGGAATGGGCGGAGAGGGGATAGAGTGTGGGATGGAAACGGACGTTAAGAAATAGCACTAGAGGAGATGTAGAGGAGGGAACGGAGAGGATACTCGCGATTGATTCAAGGAGACACTAACAAGAATGATGTAGAGGAGGTGATGCGAAAGAGAGGGAGAGTAACGGCCGGATTGAAAAACGTGCGAGTGACTCAAAGTTGGGGGGGATGACTGGGGATACCATTAGCGTAGGAGCAAATGAAGGTGAGAAGAGGTATCACGGGAAGAAAGCCGATAGCGGAGAGAAGGTAGAAGATGGGATCGATGGTGACAGCTGAGAGGGATATGGGGGCAGGAGAAAGAGAGCGAATAAGGAAGGGGAATGAAATGCCAAACCCGCTTCCCCACGAAATGTCACATCCTCCTCTCTTTCCGTCGCAAATCCGACCGCGATTTGCTTCCTTCGCTGCCCGGAGAAGCCAAAGGTTCCGCGGAGTCACGAAGACGGAGAACAGCAATGGCAGAACCGAGTGAGAGGGAGAACGGCAGAGAACTGAAGGAGCAGTCACGTATGAAGGGGGAATGTCGGAGAAGAAAGTGGGAAGAGAGAGAGAAGGGGAGAGGCGTGCGCGTGATATTGAACATTACATCCACCCTTGGCACCCTATCCTTCCGCACCCTAGGCCAGCACGCCCAAGAAACCACAAACACGAGAACCCCTTCTTCATAAATGAAAGCCACGCGTCCGAAAAACCCCACGGCATCTTCGGCTACTCCTACACGTTTCCCAACTACCGGGAACCACACGCGTTTCCTCCATTCCTTTTCGCGCGGTATATATTTCTTTCAAATATCCCCGAGCCCGGCCAAACATCGGTCCATTAGTGTCACGCCCGCCCCAACCCACCGACCAGCTTGGGTATCCATTTTCCCCTCCCTTCTTCGTCCATCTTTCTTCGGCTCCCTGCTCTCCCTTTGGACAAAAGCTGTCCACGCCCTGTCCTTCCACCACCTGAGCAACTCCGACAGATTCTCGCTCGCTTCCGTCTTCCCGTGATCCTCCACGTTTACTTTCACTTCCCTTCGATTAGCGTTGTCTCTTTTACCTTCGCATATTTCTTGCCCGCGTCATTCGCTCCATTCTCTCCGCTTCCGCTCTTATTCTTGAGAACTGCAACCCATCAGTCATCACTTCTCCTCACTTCGTCATCGCATAAACTCTGCACGTTCTAGAGCCTCTATTATTATCTTGAAAGATTAAAACGATACTATAGCACGTTCCATAAATAGTTCCCCAGCTCCAATCTGTTACAGTTTGCCTACAAAAGCACGCTCGGTTCGTTATTGGATATTCAGGACGATGGCGGCACCAGACCGATCTTCAGAGTTAATTCTCTTGGTGGCATTTACCAATCCTTCCCTGATGTACTGTATTATTCACGAATTAAATGACATGGGATCGTTATGACAATACCCATTCTTGGCGATTTAACTTAAGCTCAACTTTGCTACTATATACGAAACAAGCCAATATATATATACGAATATATATATTGGCTGGCATATATATATGATATACAAAACAAGCCAATAGAAATGAGATAGAAGGTTAACATAATTCTTCGCAATTATACATCGATATCAAATCAGAAAACAAAAGAAACAAATAAGTTTCGGAAAATAAAAGACACTCTATACTGGTGACCATGTTTACTTCTGCGTAAATAAGAGCAAGAAGCGGTCAGTATTCACACCTTTTACTTCACTGAAAAATACTCTCTCTGCCCCACTTCTTTCTGTCATAAATAAACGATTTTGCAACAGTCAACATACGTTACGTTTCTTCCACTCTAACACAATCACCAACTTGAATTTTTCGTTTCGTCGTCAGCTCACCTTCTCGTTCACCATCCTTCTCATGACTTCCGTTGCCGAGCCTAGACCCCTCTATCGGACCAGACGATCCACTCCAATCTCTACCAATCTGCTTTCCCTCGCAGTCTCCACGATTAACATTCAATACTCCCCGGAAAATGAAAACGCCGCTTCCCTTATAAAAGAATGAAATATCCCATCGCTTCTCTTAGAGCGGTAGTGTACAATTTGGAAAAATGATCATCTTAGAAACCCACGATATAATACGCTTGTACTGAAACGATACAAATGAACGATAACAATTCTTTTATTTTAATTCACCCCACCCAATAAGTCACTGAACAACGTGATTTTATCGCTTGGATCAGCATAACTGCCAATTATTTCGAAATGCAGTGAAAGGTACCAGCATAGTATGACGCATTTTTAACTTTAGAAATGTTTCTTTCGGAACCACCCAATGACTAAGGGGCGAAATATGCAACAGTAGGAATGCAAGTGATCAAATCGCAATCAAGTGTAATTTCAACGATTCGACAGCGAGACAAAAGGGTTTTGTCATCAAGCTCGCTAATTTAAGACATGGGTATGAATACATCGAGAAGGGAAGGAGACGCGAATCATTAACGATTGTTCTCCCTTAAAAATATCGCTGTGAGACATACTCTCTGTACTGGCGCGCCATGAAAATCGAATGAAACGATATTTTTTCGTAAGTTAGACGTCTTGCTAAGATGAGTTCATTATTTCTGACTCCTACAACTTAAAAGATGTGAATTTTATGTCTGTTCATAAGAAGAGCAGTAGCATCTGTTTATAGAATCAAGGTTGGCATTTTTATAGCTCCTACAACTTAAAAGATGTAAGTGCAGGTACATAAATCAGGCGCCCTTCCAATGTAGGCATGGAAATTCAACAGAGTCACTTTAACATCTCCTATCGATGATAATATAGTTGGGTCAGTTCACTGCATACGTATTTGGTGAACAAGGTAAATACCTTAAAAAAGTATTTACCATATGGGATATTTTTCTCACACAAGACTAACTCTTACCTTTTTCCTTTAAGGTATTTATTTACAAAAAAGTCGATTGGACGCAATAGGTAGGATTTTGTAGAATCTTAGGAAATGTTCTAATATAGGAGGTTAAAATAAATAGATAATACAGTTTGAAATAAAATATTGATTTAGAAGTTTAACACTTAATCAATTCAAATCAGAATGCCTTATCTCCTATAAAACCAAAAATTGTAGAAAATCGAGCAATAATAAAATCCGCACCAAAACTCCAAGGAAATCCAAGATCTCTACAAAAATGGCAATCTTATAATAAATATTCTGCTACTGAGATCATACATACATTGGTATAAATCTTCCTATGTCACATCAGAAATTAAATTTTTCAATCGTAAAGGGATAATGCCCCAACCGAAAAGGATTAAACGATCTTATCTATATCCTACAACCAATCTTCGCTTATTCGTAGAAGTCAAGCATATAACAGAATTTTTTAATAACCATAGCAATGAAACCTTTCGATAAAAATAGTTCTGCCGATGAATGAGCTACCACAAGTACACTTCATCACTTGTGTGAAAGGAAGACCTGGCTAACCTTTCTCACGTACATAACTCCTTCGACATGTACTTAAAATCTCCTTCTTACGAACTATGAGGGATTCTGGGAAGATAATTAAGTGAAATAAGCGGAACAGAAGTAAATCAATGTTACGAGAGCGAAGCAAGGAAAGTGCAAGAAAAAAGGGATGAGGTGGAAGCTAGCTTACCAACCATGCGTGTTTGTTTCGAAATTAAAAAAAACCGCATGCTAGAATGACTTTCAGTTATTCCTATAATTATTTCCATAAAGTATGAAGATCTTAAAGTGTTATCTTCAGATCTCGCCCGGGGCGGCAAAAATTCTACGCTCGGGTGGGACGAGATGGGAAGAAAATGGAAAACATCTCCCCGCTACCAGTTAATTTATTCAGTCGCTCGAGGAGGAGTCACCCACATTGTTTGTCTGTACCAAAATATGTCGAGGAATTCCAACTCGCATCTCATCCCCCTCCTACTCCTCCCACATACTAGCTTCCTCCTTGTTTTCCCTCATTTCCCAGACCAGCTCCCTAAACCCACATATACCTTCCCTTCCTCAGCAAAGGCACGTGTCTGACGAAGAACGATGCATACGTGCTCCAAGCGTTTGATGCCTAAGGAGTGACTTGGACCGGAGCGTTTGGTACTAAAATGAACACGCACATAAACAATGGTAGACTTTGCTTAAAGGAAAACTGAAATTACGTTCTCTTTTTACGACAACTAAAGTTTTTATGGAAAAATAAAACAACTAAACTTGCTATTCAAACAGGATTTCCTATTTAAAGAACATATATTTCATTAACACGAACATGATATTCACGATCAGCCAATTTGAAACCTATTCTTAAGTAGCGGTAAAAAGGTCGGTGAGCCAGGAACTTAATTCGAAATAGCATTTGAAGGGTTTTGACGAAACAGAAAAAGCACGTTGCACATCCACTGCCAAGAAAGATTTGATTCAAAATAGATAACTTTTATTTTTCCTTGTTTATCAGTTCTAACATGATTGATGAAGATATGGATATCACAAGTTTTAATTTTTGCTATTGAAGGCGTTGTTACATTATATCGATTTTAAAAATTTAACTTCCAATTTTGTTAACCAAAATCTTATCTTTTCCTTCATATTTGAATCTCTTGCTAGGATAGACATCTATGAAACCAGTATCGTCCTGATCTCTCCATTCCGCTCTTTCCACGAACTCTTAGAAACCTTCATCTATTATATAAATATCAATTATATTATTCGTATTTTATAAGTATCCATCACGTAACGCTCAATTTGAGGCTACTGACGTAACATAAGGAGAGATATCAGCATCTAGGTTACGAACTTTATAGATCGGTATTATATATATCGATATTATCGATATCGATCTATATCTATATAGATACAGATCGATAAGCAACTAACTTACGAGCATAACTAGAATTAGATAGGACTACACTGAAGAAAGAGAAGAATGAATGTCGAAGGTGTAGGAAGGACTGAAAGACTGCTCGATACCGCACCCTCTTGGTACGGGCACGTGGTCGGCATCCCTCCACCTTCTGTGTACACAACAAGGAGCGTCTCAGAAGAAACAAGGAGTCGCTCTCCATGACGAGAATAAGGATAGGTTCCAACGCGCCGCGAAGGAAAAAACCAAGGCGTCGACATTTACCATACGTCTCGCGGAAGGAAAAGATGCAGGTGAGAAGTGTTATGAGAGGAGATTGAGAATAACCTGCTCCCAGCGCGGCCGGCTTTGGGAAAAAGGTGATGAGGTGATGTATACCGCTCGCACGTGCCAAGCCAGCGGATAGGTTGCGCAGGACCCGAGTATAATGGGTTATAATGTCAAAAAACAAACGTCCGAGAGTTACTCTTACATGGATTAGGAAGCGAAGGATGATGCCAAAGAGCTCCTACTTCCTCGAACCAACGCAGTAGGAATTGTAAACTTAAAAATGCTTCATTTAGCTTTCCAGTCGACAAACCTTCGCAGTAACATTTAAAAAAACAAAAGAAGATTTTTAAAAGATGTGAAAACATAGGTGGATGCAGCAGATTTATAAATAAGCCACCCCCAAAAGTTTACAGTAAGCGTTACGTTCAGTATTCTACCTTGTGGTAGGTCTTTATATCATAGATTTTCAATCAAGATTCAACAAAGGTAAAATTATTTCCATGCTCCCATTTATATTTTAAAATCAACGATAGAATTGTTTATTTGTGAAGATAATACTGAAATACAGATAAAAGTATACAGCAATGTCAAAAAATCATCGCTCTGGAAACGCAATAATAATAAAACATTATCGATACTTAATTTTACAAAATAATTTCATATCTTGCGTACTTATGATGCGATTAAATACCCATAGTCATCGTGGATCATAATCACTCAACTGTTTCATAATGGGCGCACATAAACAAAGTACATATCTCAGTAGCAAAGAAGCGGAAGTAACTTAAACGGTTGGTCTTTAAGTGCACATCGGATCATCTTCCGCAGAGTAATTAAGGAGGCATGCAATGTAAGAATTGAAAACGAGAAAATAAGTTACTGGTTGAACTTAAAGCTCTTGAAAGATCCATTTGTCACATTCCTCAAACAAAGACTTAAGCCAACGAAATCCAAATAATCTCTAAATAAGCTCTATGAAATCGGTACCGCCCTGATCTCTCCATTCCGACGAAGTCTTAGAATCCTTCAACCCAAATTAAATATTTCCCTCCAGTGTACATCATCCCTCCAGTGTGTATGAACGCCGGAAAAACGAAAACACACAGATTATTTTTCTGGGATGAACATCGAGTTCAGTAACTATCCCTGAACATTCAACTGTCGCTAAAACTGAAAATGTCTACACGTTGATAAAACTGGTCGAATAAAAACCTCTCACGAAATTTAAGAAGCGTTTTCCTTTAAAATTTTTTCCCTAATTTGTTTATTTTCTGTGTCTGAAATATGAGCGAAAACTAAGTCCTACCAAGGAGTGGAATAGAAGAAAGAAATGTCACTGAGATGAAAAAAGTGAAAAAAAGATCGAGTCCAATGCAGCTTCTTTGGGCAGAACGTGATAGAATTAACAAGAAAAGATTGAAAAGCTATTTGACTTAGGGCTCCAGACCACGAGCAATGTAATCCGCTGAGGATGTCGTCCTAAGAGGAACGGAAACGGAACGGAACGGAACGAAAAAGGAGAGAGGATAGAGAATTGGGAGGAAAGATAAAGAAAATGGAATAATACGTGGCCAGGAACATGCGGAAAGTTAAGAATGAGGCCGGAAGGACGACAGCGAAGGCAATATCAATTCCACCATCCTTAAGGGTACCAAAACCCAAAGACTTAAGGAACGGAGAGAAAATGCGACAGAAATAAACGGAAAAAAGAGGACGGACGGCGAAGAGATGGATTCTTAACAGTTCGAAAGAGCGCACGGGTCGCAAGGAGATGATGGATAAGGCGAAAGAGGAAAAAATGGGGAAGAAAATAATAAAAGGGAAGACAGGAGGGTCAGCGAAGGACGGATTCTGTTCGAACATTCGTGGGAAGTCGACCATGAAGGAAACGAGAGAAAGAAATAAGAAGAGAGACTGCCCGCTGCGACAATTTCGAAGAACTCGTCCATTTCAGCTCTGCACCGCTAAACACTAGACAGCGTGACGTCTACGGCATTTTCCATCCCTTTTGAAGTTCGCGGAGGTTGACAATTTTTCCACGGACGTCATCCTCAACAAATTCGCTGATAAATCACTCGCAGAACCTCTTATCGAATATGTAATCGATCATCAATTCTGCACGCTTCGAAATGTGGTAAGTGATGCGTCTCGGAACACACATGAACGTTAACGTTGCATAAGCGGGTGAGTATTGAATGTTATATATGGACGCACAATACCGATAACGCCCTCTCCTTGTGAGTCAGCGAAGCGGATAGTTGAATCGCACCCAAATAGCTGATTTCTTTGGCGAAAGTTGTACATCATACGGAGCGAACATTGAAAGATGGTCCATCACCGTCTAACGAAACCGAGGATGGGCAAAGAAATATATCCAGTAAATAAGTTCTATCTCCTTCGACCGCTCCAAGCGCTTCGGCTTTGCAAAGAAAATGATATAAAATAGAACAACTCTATCAAATTACAGAGTTATTAGAACAGTTATATTAAAACAAACAACAAAAATAGAGACTTGATTTGTGTCTCGAAGCAAATTGTTACCACATTTTGACCACATTATAATTATTTTTTAGATTATCAGTCATGCTTTGTTCCGCTCTTTAAGATGAATTGATTAAACTTCAACAAAACACTTTATGACAATATTTTATACATGCGCCCATACTGATTGATATATATTCTTAAGTTGATTCGAATTAACATATACTCCTAGAGAAAACATTTAAAATAACATGAAAATTGAACCCTATAGTTGGTGCTGAATAAAGTAAATATTGATTTCAAGATATTTCCTGGATAATCACGTGGACAGATACGTGATTACTATGAGGTTACAAAAAATCATATGTAAGTAAATCGCAGAAAGTGAAATTTTTAATGCATTTCTTGCCAAAGCATGCAGCAAAAACTAGAAGCATCTAGCTAGAATGGCAGAACCGAAACGACAAAACAAAAGAAAACTGAGACAAGAATTGATTTAAAATCCCTTTATTTATAAGTGTTAAAGAACACTGTAATCAAAGTAAAATAAATTTGGAGTATTTTATTGTATAACAAAAATTATTGCATGCAATGCAATAACTTGAACCACTCCAAGCTCCCAAATACTGTCTTTCTCGATAATGGGATCTCCTTTATCAATCCTTTCAGATTATATTAGCTTCGTAAGGAAAGGAGAGAGTTAATAGGAAATTAAAGAGACAGCTCATATAATACGGCTGAGTTCAATAGATGAGAGGATTATGGCCTAATCATTTCCACATCGAAGAGAATAGGAAAATTTCACCCTCAAAGCTGTAAAAGGCAAATGAAAAGGGGGGCATGAGAGGAGAAGGAAGAAGGGTATAAACCCTTGAACAGGCAGAGGAGGGAAGATTTCAGGGAATAGGCTGTAAATATGAGTGGTTAGAAGGGAGTCGGAGGGCGTCTGGCGATGCAAAGGCACTGGTTGAGATGTAAACAATGGCAGGCGGGAACGGGGAGAGGGAGAAAGATTTGGGAGAGGAGTTGAAGGCAATGCGGAGAGGCAAGAGTGACGTCTCAACGGGGGTAGAGAACTCCACTCCCTGGTCGCGAGTGGCAAGAAACCGGGATAATACCCCGTCTTCCGCGTAAAAGGGATAGATGGAGGAAAAAAATTGAACCTTCTCCGTTCCGGGGACATTTCGGGGATTTTGGGGTAGCGGAATTAATTAAGAGGAGCGAATCCTGCAGCGGGGAGGAAGAGCATTTTTCTCCTGGTGACGGAAGGAGGTGAAATTCGATGTAGAGGAGTTCGAATCTTCCTTTTCTATTGCGACTCCGGAGCTTTGGGCGATTGTCGCTTCACTTCCGGTGGCGCAGTTTAACGATTCTTGCGCGACGAAGAGGAAGGACCGAAAAGGAAGAGAAAGACGAGAGCGAGAGCTGTAAGAGAGTGGTGATTCGATTTCGAGAATATTCTCTCGCTTTCTCCCAAAAACTGCGCGCCGGGTGATCTACTTCGCGTATCATCGAGCGGCGCATCCACTGGAGTATATGATTGTGAATCAAATCCAAAGTCGTTCAGCAAGGGGACAGTTCATGAAATATGACGATATCATTATGACATACATGATTTTAATGCTCTAAAATACTGGTAAAATGCGTTTCAATGCTATCTGCTGGATAACGCAGCAAGTAAGAAAATAAACAAAAAAGATTTTAAGCTATCCTTGTGTGCGCATAGTAAAAATGATTTTCCGAGAATCTATCATACACGGAAAAAGTATCCATTACAACACGTATTTGAACATTTATAGCGTACTAGAGTCACGGGGTAAAGTTAACCCTTACCTAGGAGGAAAAGAGCCATACAAAAGAAACATTTCGAGAATATATTTTGCTTTTTTGCTTAATATGAAAAGAATTGAAAATAACTGTTTCCTAAAAAACACCCCCTAAAGTTTGAATAATATCATTATATAGCCACTTTATTTCTCTCGAAAATCATGTTGGTTTTCCGAATTGATTCAAGCAGCCTTGAAAGAAATTTTAAAGCGCAAAGGAGAACCGTCCTCACAACAATCACAACATTTACAAAAGGAATTTAAAGAAACCTTAATAAATACAGTAGTAATAATTCTAAATTACGAATGTTAAGTTTCAATGGTTATTCTATGGCAGAAAAGAATTAACGTTCCGTAAAAACGTTTTATGGAGCTCCAAAGAGAGTTTAACGGCCATTAATGTAGTTAAACTATCCTAAAAAATTTCCAGCGCATAAGATTTAACAAAACACATTCAATACTAGTAAATTTTCTTCCTTTACTGATATATTTTCCAGATATTTTAGAGACTATGTGGAAATAATAAAAGATAGTAGAGGAATACCTATTTGGACGTAAAATAAAATCTTTAAAGGTGTATACGCGGAAATCTGTTTCTTTTTTAATTCATTAAAATATTATGCACAAAATTCGTGTAAGTAATTCGTTCCTATTAACCAGCAAATACCGCTGTTTAGAAATATTTGATGAAGTTCGCACTTCGAAATTGCCAGAAATTTTTCAAAATTTTTGAATGGGTTTACGTTTTTATCTCTAATTCTCAAAGAAATTATCTTTATTCTATATCTAAATTATCAACACTCAATATCATCTAAAGCTAAAGAAAACGGATCCGAATCTAATTAAAAGAGCAACATTATACTACATGAACTCGATCATCTTTGAAGTCATCAAATGAAAACGATAAACAACGCTAAAAACTATGAAACTCTAAAATTAACAGCTAAATTCAACGAAGTCAACTTAAAGTAGGACTATTAACACGTCCTCTTAAGCTTCGCGCTCATTGAACTCGGATTTCACTTTCGAGATTAAACAAAATACGCGCGCTTTTCCACCGCGAGACAAACTACGTTCCCACCGTCTAGAATAAAGGATCACTTCCGCAAATCAAACCGCGCCGTTCCCGGAGAGCAGAAGGAAAAAATAGTTAAGCACTACACGGAGCGATGCCCCAGTTCCCTTCTTGCTCTTTCCTAAAAAAATTAATAATCCCTTCGCGAATGACGGCGGAGATGGGTGGAGACACATGTCATCACAGACGGTTCACCGCGCCCCCTCCCTCACCCCTTTCCTCCGCACACCGAATGCAGATGTCACCGGGGAGGAGGGCGCAGACGTCATAGAACCAAATGTCCCTTTCCCCCCTCCGGAGGGCCTCCAAAGTGCCTCCTCCCGCAGAAGACGATTGAGGCCTTTCAAACCCTGATTGTCGTTTGACGCAATGACGTTCCTATGCGGCCGGAGCAATGCACATGTCGGAGGAGCCGTTTATTCCATCGAGCGGATGCTGGCGACAGGACATTTCCGTCTGACGTCTCCATTCGGGAAAGGAGTTCGAAATAAAAGAGGAACGAAAAGGTGAGGCGCGCCAAAAGTTCTCGAACGAGCGAGAGAAAGGGGCATGAGACCTCCGCGGAACGACAAAACACAAACGAAAAAGCCAGCGGCGGCGGGCATAAAGGAGACGCCGTGGAAAAGAGGTGCATCAAAAGCGTCGTTGTTAAGCGTGGCGCTGTGACGCGAATGGGGGGGGGGGGTCGCGGAAAACGACAAAAGAAGGGCGGTCGTACACGAGGAGGCCGCTTTGCATAATTACGAATCACTACGACGCGAGGTCAACGAAGGTTGGACGAGGAAAATCGTTGTTGAAGAGAGTTTAGGGACGTAGAAGTAGATGCAACTTTTTTTTCATTCCGGCGTCGCAGATCGCGAAAGGTAAAGGACCGGAATTGGTTTTCATGAATCATTCAGCAGGAATGAATTCTGCGGTGAAGAGGGGATAATGAAGCGACTGATGGGCCGAGGCGCGGGGGGCAATCTAAGGAACAAATGACTGAGAACGTGACGGCGATACAAAACAGGACCGCATTCCGTATGAATTTATGATAAGAATAGTATTGATGAATTAATGCGCCATCGATCGGTACCCATGCCAATAACGACAGTCATGGCGACTAACTTACCCTTACAAGGGACCCTTTCGGACAGTTTACGCTCGAGCCAATGGGTGACGTATGTGTCGAAGTAGGTGACTTACCTAGAATAAAAATTAAACAAAATTCAGTAAAGTAATTCACAATGAATGGCTATTAAGACTAGAATATAAATTTAATATATTTAAAATTGGGATAGGACATTGAGAGATATGCATGAACTGATATCCATATTACCTTAGTTGTTTTCATGATACAAGCAGAATTAGATCGCCCTTCAAGAAGATATTCCAACAATTACTACATAAATTTTTTACACAAGTTATTTACATACCATTCCTTACATTTATTTAGCAAATAATTATAATTATTATACTTCACAAAATTCAAAATCATTACTTAAATTTACATACGTAAAAAATTGTAAAAGTAAAAGGAAAATTGAAAGACNATTCAATATTTATCAATTAATTTTTTTTAATTATAATTTTTTATTTTTACTCAATTTTTCATATTAATTAAGTAATATTTGAAAATGCCGATATTTGATAACTCTTAAGCAGCGAGAATCAGAAGTGAAAAGTAATTATCAATTGAACTGTAGTAATACGTGCGCACAAAATCATGTCCGAATAACCTGATTTTTTACGCTAGATGAGACGGCGTATTCAAAGTATAGGGAAAACGCGTGCGTACGTTTTAACACATTAGCATTATTGGCATCGACATCTCAAAGTCAAAAGGTCTCGCTCAATACCAGCGTGGAGAGAAGTTTGTCGTCACAACGAGCATCAGCCAAGGGCTCATGAATAAGGAAACAGAAATGTTGAAGAATACTAGAACAAAAAGCTTGTCCTCAAGGATGAAGAAGAGGTTTGGAACAATACACTTGCAGATGCAAATCCATAAACAATACAAAAACATATGTATGCAAATCATTCCAATGGGTCTAACCAACAAACTTATAGAACAATTTTGTATGAACAATGTTTATGAACCAAAATTTCAATTGTAAAATCATACGTAAGCCACGATAGAGGTTATAGAATATTATTGTTTTTTTTAATTCATTAGTTAACGGTGACGGTTCAAAGGCAACGAAATCTGATACAACGTTCAGATATATTTTTTGATGGAAAGCTAAAAATTTATGAAGTCTTCTTCTTAAAAACCCTCGATAAATATTTAAAATAGAACAAAGTATAAAAGGAACGATCACGCAAAACTAGAACGTGCTATAAAATATTCACAGGAGGAAAATTTTGTACTTCAACGAACGTTTACTGCAAATGGTAAGGAGATATTTGAAGTAAAATGCATTTAGCGAGACGAGTTTCCTCGCATTAACTGTTTAATTTTTAGACTGCATTTAGCGACGCCTTGTTTAACTTTGAAATTCCTTGTCAGCTTTGTTGACTCAACAATTTCAACCTCTCGTCGAAATTTTCACACATCTAGTACCTCTTAATTGAAACGCAGAACTGAATTCAATAAACAGCTATAGAAAATATTCGAGAGACAAAATAACTGAGGAACCAAAATATAAGAACAGAGCGATGAAAAACGTCAATAAACAATAAAATTACGGACTGTCAACCCGGAAGTCATGGCAGTAACAGCTACATCCACGGAACGCCCGAAACGTATGCAATTCCGCACAGCTGTTACTAAAAGGCGCGAGTCACCTTAGCGACGCTATAAACCTCGACATTTTCGGAACTTGGGACGAAATAAGGACGACAAAGACGGAGCTAAAAGAGAACAACTGGAGGCTTTAAGACGAGTGGAGTCTCGTATAAAGTGATGAAAGGCGTCTCTAAGATCGAAGGGAACCAAGTGGTACATAAGTCGGAGTGCAAGGCGCACAGGTGGGCGTGAGGGAGAAGCGGTTGCACGGCGGGTCGAGGAATTTGAGAGGGCGTTGAGAAAAAATGAACAATGAAAATCTCTTCTCCAGAAGGGGGAAAGAGGCACGCACACCCTCCGAACGGACTTTTTCATGGGCAGTATCGGCAATCGTTCCCTCCTCAACCTCTCCGCAGGGGGAGACATCTCGAGGGGGGAGAAAGAATTACATTAGGGCGTGTGCGACGCACGCGACGAATCCTTCTCCGAAGCCATCCAGACGTGACTTAATAAGGGAATCTCACGCAGGCGAGAGCTTCGAATCCCGGCGAGAGCAAAAGGAGGAAAGCGAACGAAGGGAATGGCTAAAGAGATAAATAGAGTAAGAAAAGCAGGATCGGGACTCGGAACAGTTACACCCTTTACGTGACTTTATCTGTGGGCGAAACGTAGGTGATATACGAAAGCGGAAGACACGACTGCAAGAGGAATCAAAATGAGAAAATGTAGAGGGGAAATTCACGAGATTGAACGGAATGTAAAAAATTACTATGGTCCAAAGTGAAAATGACACCAAAGCGAAAGTGATCGAAGAGTAAAAACAAGCCGGTGATATAAACTGATGATGCAACAGCTTACTTAATCTTCCAAGTTAATATCGTAGCAAGAAGAATTGCTTTGCATTGGTTAAAAGTAGCAATTTCAAAGAGGGCAATATCGCCCTCAGATGTGCGATGGGCTAATTTAGAGGGTTTCAGACAAGAGAATGTTGTCTTGTAGCTGGTACCTTGTACTATTGTTAAAAGTGCTTCGACAGCTTTGGTCATTTCGCACGTATACCCCCACCGGGAATCGAACCCGGGACCGCTTTCACCGAAGTCGAACGCGTTGCCCACTTAGCTATCCGAGAGTCAGCTGCTACTTTTGTATCAGGAAACACTAACAAATACAGTGGTACCTTGGTTAACGACGGTAATCCGTTCCAAGATTGTCGTCGATAACCAAAGCCGTCGTTATCCAAGGGGCGATTTCTCACAACCATGCTGCATATCAAATATGCAGATAAAACTCATTAAAAGGTCGTTAAAATACGTTACATATAATTTGTTAAATTATACGTACCGTATAATTGTGACAAAAAGTCATCATTAATAAAATGAATAGTCATAAAAGAAGTTTTTAATTCCTAATCTTCACCAGAAAGCGCCGTAAACTAAAGCCTGCGTCGTTATCCGAGACAGATTTTGATCACAGCCACTCGTCGTTAACCAAGTACGTCGTTAGCTAAGGGAGTCGTTAACCAAGGTATCACTGTAGTTTTTAGTAATTTAGAGGTTTACGCGATTTCAGTTTTTACTTTAATTCTATTCTCTTATTAAAACTTTGTAGATTATGGATGGGGGAGGTGGTCTTGGAGCAAAGGGGGAAATTGTGAAAGTTTTATTTTCTAGCTCCAGTATCCATCTGACTATGATACCCTTAAAGGGACAGTTCCGTTGATGTCACTTAAAAGAACTACCGAGCTTCTTAAAGAGCCAAGTATATAAAAATCATATGTAATTAAATCTATTTGAATAAATGCTGTAATATATAGCACTATGGAATAGTACGTATTAATACACGAGACAGAAGAAGAAAGATTGCGGAAGCTGAAATGCGAAACAGATTTAGAAAAGTATGTACGTACAAGTCTCTTTGTTTTTAGAATCAAGGGACCATCCAATGGCCACGATCATTAACTGCACAATCGAAAAGGGAGATTTTCTTAAACAGTAAAGTTACATCTGTTACATCTACGATAAAAAAAAGTCCAAAGAGAATAAGCATAACGATTGGCATAAAATGCTTCCAAGGGGGGTATAGAGCATAAAGGAAATTGAAGTTTTATATTAGAAAGTTGCTACGAGTAACATTATTTATTTCGCTGCTTTCCTCTCATTGACGAATGATCAATTTGTCCGACAACAATGCAATCATAATTCTGTCTTTCAACTGGTGAGTAATGATATAGGTTGATGACAGAGGGAAATATATAAAAGTGGAAAGGAAGACGTGGAATAAATGCTCAGGGCGTTGAATGATTACAAGAAAAGTAAACCTCATATGGAGGGTGTAAGAGACCTTTCCACAGGTATGATGATTCAGCAACGGCAACGAAATAATAAGACTAGAGAACCGAGAAAGAATAAAGGATGACATTATGGTAGGAAAGACACGAATAAAGGATATATCTTAGAAAAAGAAAAGACGCGTGCACTGATGCATGCAACGATACGGCGACGGAGGCAGCTGTTACGATAAGATTTGGTTTGAGAAGAGGCCATGGTTACTGGAAAGGTAAGCCTTTCCTTACCTCTCTATATGTATTCTTCCTAGACAAAGAGGAGACTGTCGATGGCGCATGTCGGCTTAACGGGAGTGGGAGGTATCCGAAGGTTATTGAATGAGTGGATTGTAATCCAGAGAAAGGGTAGAAATAGAGGAGTTTAAGTCGCGCTGAATGGTAAAATACGCTACGAGAAGGACATGGGTAAGAAAGTGAATTTTCCGATATTTGTAGAACGGTTTACATGGCCTCCCATCAGTATACGGGGAAGCTCGACAAAGGAGAACAAATGTAAGACTGCATCCTGACAGAGGAGATAGAAGAACGACTTTCTTTCGGAACTTACTCTCCATGTCAGAATTTTGAGATCTCCACTCCAATTTAATACTACACCTAAACACCTAACCAAACGTAAATAAAGGCCAAAATATTTTTTAAATAATTGCTACCGCTAGGAACCAAAGTTTTAGTATATTTAATCTCTATGTAATGAATAATTCCAACCAAGAACGCAATCATCCTCTACATTGTATGAATGAGCGGCAGATATGATACGTACATATAGGCGGATTTACTAGTCTCCTTCATTTCAAATGACTGCTTATCCTGATCAGGGCTAAATGATAAAAACTCTCCAGTCGAAACTGATCGTTTAAAATAAATCTGCACATAATATAAATAGCTTTTCCTCAATATATATGCTATCGCCGCATCCCGGCTCCTCCACTGATTTTTATGCTGTACATACACTAATTCTCGATTACAACCCTATTAAGCGAAGATTATCCCCATCAACGAGCAGGCCTGGATTCTCCCTCCGTCCATTGATTCCTCCAATTGCGCCCCGCGCACCGTTCCGAGCTTTTGTGGGTCAATTTAAGGTCTATTAAGCCGCGAGCGTAGACTACTCTCGCTTTAACCATCAAATAACTTTGCGGAATGAAACTCTATAGCTCCTCTAATTCCTACACCCTTCTTGCATTTTAATACGTCCTAAAAATTGACGAGCGGCGGCGAAGGTATCCAACAGGCATTAAACGCCTAACTACGCAGCGCAACGCCATTCCCCGAATGCGTGGGTAAAGTTAACGATTTCGAACGAAACGCGAAAGGGCGTACGGATGCGGACGCAGTAGGAATAAAACCCCATCGCCTGGCATCCACCTCGAACCCATCCATCCTCCCACGCGTGCATGACCATATCCATAGCAAAAGCAACCCCTTCTCGCCCTCCAACTATTTGTCCCTCCTCCGTATACATTCTTCTCTCCCTCAACATATTTCGTCCTAACCAACAGTCGCTATTTCCAAGTCTAAACTCCGCATCTCCGCTCTTATCAGCTCGGCCACACGTAGGCAGAGGCCTCCGCTAACAAACCTTGTCCGTATATACAGCTCCTCTCGCATGAAGGTACACAGGCTCACCCCCGCCGCCCCTTATATACACCCCTCTGACGTATTAGCATCCCCACCTTGAAAACTGCAAACGTCTCCAGAGCCCACGCTCTCGCTAAATGCGAGAGCAACGCCAACACCGTGCACACAAACAGATGTCGTAGGCCCGTTCGAGTGGGAGGACGTAAGCGGAGAGGAACGGCACTTACGAGATGGAAGAGGGTCAAGCGAAGGAAGAAGTAAAAAGCAGGAAGAGGAAAGGGAGGAAAGAGCGACAAGGGACGATTTGATGGAGGAGCTGAAAGAGGGAGAGAATGATGACAGTACGGGACGAAGGAAGGGAACAAGGTGGAATCAATTGAAATAATAATGCGGGCTGACGTGAGGGGGAGGCAGAAAGAGGGGAATAAGGGCGAAGAAAAGAGGGAAATGTATGAGTTGCGATGAGATTGGCGGGAAGAGACAAGTAGAGGGAAGGAAAAATTGGGAGCACCCCGTACTCGTGATATAAAACCCGGATAAAAAGAAGGTATAAATATGGCAAAGATAGAGGTTGTGGAAAGGAAACGAAGGTTCAGTAAAATAAAAAATAATTAGAGAGGAATGAAATTTTGGATAACAACCGTAAGAGGAAAAGTGCGAAAAATTAATGTGACAGGAAAACGGAAAAAGGGCCGGTTGAAGAGCGTGATTATTTCAGAATATTTAATTTATGTTTCCTTTACATATGAACCGTACGTTTAACTGAATGCAAAACGGTTGCTGCAATGACGTCGTAAATTATTGATGCCGTAAATATTATTACCAAATGGAACAGATCTAAAAACAGCAAACCCAATCCCCGGGGGAATCAGAAGTATGTAATATGACTGAATATTTATTTTGTTTCACGATGAATAAAATAAAATAGAGAATTACAATTTAGAGATTCTCTGTGGAAGCCTCTATGGAAAACACATTCTCTGTTGAATCTGTAAATAGTAAATCTCAATTTTATTTTATTCATAAAGTAAAATAATTATAATGGAGATAATGGAAAATGAAAATAATTATGTTCCATTACTATGGAGTTCCTCCCAGTTAAGCCTACTATTTTTGATAATATGTAATATGATTTTAATATACGCCCATTTGATAAATCAATAGCATTCTTTAGCTGATGGGATTGCAAAGCATCAGAATGTCTTCAATTTCCTTTTGCCTGCCAATCGAAACGAACATCATCTTTAGAGTATGCATCGTCTTCGTATGCTTTAGAGAAATATCCCTTACTGGAAATGTTCTCTATCTTTCATCTTATTATGTCTTACTGCTCTTAGCACGCGCTTCCTGCAAATTTTCTTTTGACATCGCCTTACAAGTGCTTTAATTTAGCACTGACAAGTTTAATGGTAGGTTCTGAACCAAAGTTCCATCCATGTTTAGCTCACTAACAAATAAAGTGACATTAAGGGGAATTGAGAAGGGATGGTTGGTAACGGCGAGGTTCAGAAATTAGTTGAATTAGCTAAAAAACTAAAAGGAAAAAATTCACGGAAGTGATTAAAAGTTAAGTAAAAGAACAAGAAAGGAAGAATCTGCGCGTGTACTCAGTGTTGCAAAAAGCACCGACCGAAAAGGGGGAAATTATCTAACGGGATTAAAGGCGAAAAAGTGCAAAAAATTAACAGCAGATCATAAAGGCGATGAAATGACAAAGGGCCGGAAGGGGAGAGTTCGACGATTGGAAAGGAGCCCATCAACATCTTCGTACCACTCTCAGCAGCATCCTCCGCGAATGACCATTCGATGCAAGAAAAACGAGTCCGAACAGTTATTGCCAACAGCGAAAATGAGCAGAAAAACGCTAGCCAACACATCCTAGGTCAGGATGTGAAGATGAGTTACACAAAAGGAAATGCTACGGGTAATTCAAAGAGGCGGAGATCTGCAGTGGAATTCTCTTAACAAGGAAAGGCACAAAGAATTTCTTGACGCGAAGGCATGCCATACTATCATTGAGCTGTGTTCTACAAGTCGCAAAACGGTTTGTGTTGGTCCGGTGATGTAAAATTTACTTGATGTTCTTCTTCAATGCCTGATCATAGCACTATCTTTATTTTCGCTTAATCAAATGAGCGAATAATCTAAAATTCATAAAAGAGGAACTGTAATGAGAAATTAAAAGTTATGTCCGAGGATTTTTTTTTCCGACTTTCTTCATGATGGTTAGAATGGTAACACGTGAAAAGTGGATTGCAATCTCGGGAAACGCGGATTAATTGAAAGTAAAATACGCGAGAGAAATTGCTGTAATTCATTACCGGGTGAAGAGTCGTAGATGAAATCCGGGAATCATAAAGTTAATTCTAACTAAACGAGAAAGCTTGGTAAAACCTCATTATTAAAAAAGCCACACTATCAAAATAAATATTCGGGACTGATTCGCAGTGGGGTCCGAGAGAAAATACGGCAGATGGAAATTCACACTCGCGAAATAAGTAAAGAGGGAGCAAGGGCATCCGAATCCAACTCGGAAAGGACAACTAATCTCGGATAAGTGCTGAGGAGTTCCTTCCCTAAACTTCTGCTTCGGACTTACTGGATGACGTAATTTTTCCGGCTAGCGCAGTTAGGAAGTACTACGGGTGAAGAGAAAGAAGAATATTGACAAAATAACCGACCAAAAACCTAGCAGACGCATTTTCCCTTCTCTTGTATGCCTTAATCACTTTCCCGCAAAATGGCGGGAGGCGAGGTTGGGAAGAGCGGGAGAGATATAACGGACGGTACCCTCTTCCCATCATGGCGGAATGCGCACTCATTACGCACACGCCCTACCCTCACAAAACACACCTCGCGTTGGTCCTCGCCCAGCTTAGTGCATTATATCAGAGTCGACCCCTTTCACCCACGCAACTCTCCCTCCCAAAACCTTCCCTCCCTGCGGACTCCAGCACGTATATACGTTCTCGCAGGTTCCACGAAAAATCCCGCTATGAGAGGGAAGCGATGCTGCTTGCAAAGCAAGCCCCTTACTCCCTTCTCGCCCAAATGGACGAAATGGTGTCCAGGCCCTCGACGTTTCAGAAAGGGTGATTACGGAAAAAAGGAACGGAAGCAGAGGGAAAAAGATGGAAGCCCGGAGGAGGAAAATGAGAAAAATGGCAGGTGTAGAAAGGCAGGGACGGGATTTTTCTCGAAATTAAGAGGGGTTAAGTCATAAGCACACAGACTGAGTGGCGAATTGGAAAAGGATGGAAAATTAAGCCGGGAAAAATATGGAAGGAGAGCGGTCGCGCAAAAATTACGGAAAAATGCGAAAGGAAAAAACATGAGTTACACTTGAGTTTCTCCAGGAATAAACAAGTTATGTGGTCAATTTCGCGCTTCAACGCCTACGTAAACATGAGGGGTCAAAAATTCATTCACTTTCCTCCCTCCACCGCGTGAGTAAGGCATAGGAGGGCATCAAAATTCCGAGAAAAAATTTCCCGTCAGCAAGGAGGATTTCTTAGGGGCTTTGTCCACAGATCTCCCTTTCTCGCTGCTCTTTCTACGCATTTTCTCTTTCTTTTTTCATTTCTCCGCTCTCCCATCATCCCTTTCCTTATACAGTAATAACATCAAGGCTTACCGATAAGATCTGTACGTAAACAGAGAGAAAGCCCTTGACTTTTACACATGAACCGCCTCCCTATCTTGCTTAAGTCAAAGCACGTTTCTTTCTACGGTTCATTCCATTCCCCTACCAGTTGTTTTCGTTACTTTGGCTAATTTTCTCGCAAATGTCAACAATCTTCCACCCAAAAAATGCGAATGACAAAACTAACTTGATGACTAGACAGTTTTTTTAGTAAACCGTTTACCTTTAACACCAGCTTGTGTTTGAGGGATGCCATAATTGAATATCAGGGGAAACGAAATTTTATAGATATCAAATTGGAGGTAAATATTGCAACAAACAAGAATTGAAAAGAATCGATTTTGATTTCACGCTGAAACTAATCCTTCCTCTGTAGACTATTCTTAAGTTACAAACTCCGCTTCAATGGCTTTTAGTGAACGCACATTCAAATACAGCATTTCTAATGATTTTTTCCCCACAAATCCATTCCATTTAGCCGAAATACGTTTTAAAAATTGAAATACAATCCGAAGTGCCCCGAATGCTGAGTAGATTTGATTCGTAGTTTAGTGCTTAGAACATCTGCCCAGAAAGAGGAAGAGTAGACTTTCACGACTGTTCATCATTAAACAAGAAAATAAGAATTCGCATTAAAATTGTCGATTTTTCCAGGCGACGTAGGATTTTAGAAAAGTTTTCATTGCAGAGCTACAGATTATAAATAGTGCGATAATACAGCACCAGAAAGTGTTCTACGGGACTCGATCAATCGAGTCCAGTTGACCTGGGCTTACTTCCATCTTTTTCTTGCACTACGGTTCCAGGAGAGCACTACTTTAAAATTAACGGAAGTAACAAAGGCATCTTTTTCCCATTTGCGTAAACCTTTCCATCCAAGTCAACGGGATAGAAATTAACGCCGAAATAGCGCGACATAAGCATGGCGGCCGCTCATAGAGCCATTTTCATTTTCGTCTGGAGTTCACTTAGCAAGCATCGATAAAAGGACACCGGCGCGCAAAAGCGGTCTATTAAGGAAGGGCTTCGGTATCTGTTTTGCTATGAGAGCAATTAACCTACCTTGGAGGCGGAGGCAGTGATGGACGGGCTCGCGCACGGACAAAGATAGTTACGGCCAACTGCCTTATCGCCGTGTACACGTTACGTCTCGCACCGTTTACGATCCTCCCTCTCTTCTGCTCTTCCCGTTCTCGTACTCTATTGCCTCAGTTGGTTACTTCCGTCACTCATATTCCTATATTTTACCCTGTAGTTCCCCAAAGCTCTGTAGCTTCAAGATTAAAATGCTCTTAACTTTCGAAAATAAGGCACGAATTAGTACATTCTTCCTAGAAAGATATCTATGACTAAACTTTCGCCGCGAAATTCCTCAATCAATAGTATTCAGGAAGAAATGCGCGATTAGAAATAAAATGCATGTTTATATAATTAAACATGAAATGGTTATAATCGTTTAGTGGGGAATTTAATGCAGAAGCTTAAAATCTTTTAACTGAAAAAATGGGTCAATTCTTTTGGTCGCAGTAACTGTAGAAATGCAGAACAGGAGTAATTTCTGACGCCATTACACATGTTACTCTTTATCGTACGGAAACGTTTCCTTACCTTAACTAAAAATCGATATCTGATTCAAAATTGAAAAGATGATTTGGAAAGTAGCCCTTAATAGGACTGGGTCACAATCCGAATCCCTCCAAAGAAGTCCCGTTCCTATCTTTTAATGGTATCACAATCAACTAGTTCAAAGTTTTACGATTATTTCTGCCAAAGATCATAAAACACCAAAAAACAACAAAATCACAAAAACCCAAAGATCACAAAAATAGGCAAAGGAAGCAAATACCAAAAAATAGAAAACACCAAAGATCACAAAAATAAGCACACGAGGAAATAAAATAAAAATTGACGAAAATACATCTCAATCGGAATAGCCCGACACTCACCGACACCTAATAAAAGCAATCATACGAACATATCCCGGTGTTAAAACGTGTAAAAATACATTAAGTGGTAATCGAAAAACTCCTGTCTTCCACTGCATACTAAAGGTTTCGAGCGCTGCTTCACTTACGGTTCTTTTTACGTTATTATTTCCGCGAATGGTTAATCGCCTGCCTTTCACTAACGATTCCCTGGCTGCGATGGAGGAGGAAGGCCCAAGAGAAAGAAAAGTTGATGGCTGCTTACCATTAGATATGAGCGCGGCCCTAAGTGGGGCGGGGCTCCGTTGGGGGCCACTCGATGAATCAATCCGAGCGTCCGCTCACATCGAAGCCATTACGACGCCTCCGAAAATTTTCCCGCATCGCACGCCATTCGCCCAATCATCACTTCCTACCGAAAATGGATGATCTCCCAGAAGAAATTGCCCTTCTCCCCCACCGCCCATTGCCCATTCCATCACCTTCGCTATCAAATTGGATTTTTTAAGTGATGGCCTACGCCTGATTTATCTCTAACTTGGAACGGGATAAGGAGAGAGGCGAGTGAAATTTCAATCAGGTCGACCGGAATTATGACTTCATGCTCCGGAACGGAAATACCGATCGAGGAAACTAAAAAACCGATGAATCTTTAAAAGGCTTTCAAAACTGGAGTGAAGATATAACGTCAATAATATCAACCCCGTGGGAATCCCTGGATAGAGATGACCGGAAATATCTAGCATTAGGAAGAGATACGTTGAGCGGCCTTGAAAAATATGGGTAGGATTGTGATCACCAAATTCATTCATAAAAGTCATCGCGAAAGATTTTCTATTCTAAATTTGAAGTAACGTGTCGAAGATTCACAGAAGCCATAGATGAATAATGTTTTTCAGTTTTCCTAAATGACCACTATATTAATAGAAAACATGTCTCCAGGTTAAATGCTCTAATTAAGTTCCAATGATTTTTTTCAGTTTACCCTCCCTTAGTGGGATCTCAAAATATTAAAAACAGAAGCGGAACCCATCCCTGAAAGTTAGATGAGACATTAATAATTACAACGAATATAGATCGCAAAACAACAGAAAAACTACATTGAAAAACAGTCTATTGTAGAAACCTTCATTTTTTGGTATTACATTACGTAGTATAAATAACTAAACTTCGTAAAAACTTCCACGCTTTATTAACTAAATTAATGGTATCCTCTGCGAAGTCTATTTTTATCCTCTAAAAATTAAAAACTACATGAGAAATTCATCACCGATTATTATTCTTGAATACATGGTACACATCTTTTACTTTCCGATTCGAAAATAGTTTCAATTACTGAATCTTAGCAACTGAAAAAGTTATATTTTTATCTAATTCGCGTTCAAATGTAGCATAATTAATACTTTGAGGGAATTTCTAGCACAGCTGAAACTAAAATTAAATTTAGAAAATAAAATTAATATTGTTAATAATCTTGACTTCGTGGAATACTGTTCTAATCATCTTAAATAAAAACATAATTAAGATGGTTACAGCTGAAACTATCAATAAAATCCTTCACTGAGTTTAGTTTTCTTGGGTTCAAACATCTAGCGAGGTTACCTGAATCTGCTTGCAAGACCAAAACCTATAGGACCACGTCCATGGGTAAAGACGAGGAAATTCTCAACGGAGGACAAAACACCCTGAGATGGAGAGAGGAAGGACGTGTTGACGCGGGGGACTCGTAAAAGAGGAAGCCGAATTGATGTAAAAGTGCGAGTCGAGCTTCAAACGTGATTATGTGATCGTGGGTCATTAACGAGCCAAAGGCCGAAAGGATTTACGGAGGACGAAATGACTGTAACTAAAATAAAAGGCTTCGACGTACGTAACATTTGGAGAGGCTCAAGAATTATCAAGTATTAGAATACGTGTGATATACGAATTTTATGAGTAAATTCACATTGAGGTAATGCCAATAACTTTGGATAGTCTTTAAGAAACATGCCTATTGATCCTCAACAGCGAAACACATCGAAGAAGAAGAAATTCCAACGCCTGAGGTCATCCTCAATCCCATCCCGAAAATAGACCAAGGTATCAAAGGAATCATACTAAATAATTTGATAATAATGTAAAATTTTACAATTTATCCAANGAGATTTACACGAACCTTTCCTGGGCGATTCGTAAAGGTTGTGTAGCGAAGGTTGAGTATTAAATGTGGAGGTAAGGAGAGAAAGGTAAAATAAAACTGTCCATGATAAAAAAAAAGAATTTTAAATTTAGCGAGGTCGGTACCTAAGCATTTCTTTACAATTTATCCAAATGACTTGGTTTCGCATTCATTTTTTGTAAATTTAATTGATAAGATAAAATAATCGCAAGCATAACTATTTATAGAGCTGCATATAACTGTTAGATTTTTGTTTATCCCTGTTTCTTGTATCTCACCATGGAAACACATGAGGTACTATCAACTATCTTCATACTTGTAAAGCACACACAGAGGATTATATAAATTTCTTTAACATTCTTTTATTAATATTATATTGTAAAGTATATATCAAGGTATGTGTTTATATGTACAGTGCATTGTTATTAATAGATTAGATATGTTATCATTACAAAATTAGAGTATAAATGTACCATTAAGTGAGTAAATACAAATGACACAGCGTGGTCATGTTGCCACCTGGCAGCGGAGATCCCGAAACTACGAATCGAATAAACAAAGAAAAAGTTTACGCTGTCCTAGCTGCGCCAACAAAGTTAACGAAAAGAAGAACAAAATAGATATATAGTATAGTATAGTATAGTAAAGAGAACGGAATTAGGGGTAATCTCAAAGATTTTTCTAACGGTCCTATGCTAAACTTACTTTCCACCTCCGAAACAAACTAAGAGCCCCCGGAATATAGGCAGCCTCCGCTTTCACGTCTACCCTGACGACTGCCTACGTACAACGTTAGCCTTCCGACTTCAACTTCCTCACTCTATTCAGCCGCTCAACCCCCCACCCCTCCGCACGGAGCGACGCAACACCTGAACGCAAGCGCCTCTGCGTGACTCCCGGTGGAATGTGCACGGATCGTTTGCAAGCGCGGCCCATGTGCTCCCGAGGAGAATGGAGCGGAGGAGACCATTGCTCCCAAGAAGAGAGATAAGCGCCAAGGTCGTTTGCGTGGACTGGTGCAAAAACAAAAGGCATCTTCATCAAATCTGCCTATCAATCTCGGGCTTTCGCCGCTTCTGCCCGTTCTTGAGATACGCGCGCGAGGAAATTGCCGGAGGATGTTTGGACGAATTTTGGTAGCTGCGTTTGCAAAGTCATCCGGAGTAATAGAAGTGGATTGGAAGGCGATGAGGAAGACAATCAGAGGATATGGTCGAAAAAAGAGGAAGGTAGACGAAGGTAAGAACTTGGTCATTAACTTGGACCTCTGAAAGAAAGAGAAATGCTACTTCTACCGATCATTTTGGCCCTCAAATTATTTCCACGAATGATTTTCGATTATGCCAATTCTAATGAAATTTACGATGGAGCACAATTATTAAACTGTAATTATTTAAATTAGGTTTAACTTCCTCGATTATCAAATGCTAAATTAAACAATGGAAAAGCTTAGAGTTATCTGATATTGAT
Organism: Ladona fulva; assembly: GCA_000376725.2. NCBI lineage: Eukaryota > Metazoa > Arthropoda > Insecta > Odonata > Libellulidae > Ladona > Ladona fulva. The sequence continues at coordinate 1,266,618 of KZ308233.1, read as the reverse complement.
TTAGAATGGACCGCACCAGCTCCTATAAAGATTTAGCGGGCCGCAAATTATGTACTTCCGTAAATTTGTACATGTAAATAATTCGTCGAAAATTTTGTTTTATAGGAGTGAAAATTGAGTTGATTGCCTCACTTTTACATGACCATTAATTACTTTCCAATTCAGTTTGGTAGTTGTGTTAGTGAACATTTTCAAACTTACATATATAACTGAGACGGATTACTGAGGGGTGGATAGGCCCCTACTTTAACCAAAGTCGGAATTTTTTTTCCTTGGCATAGTAGTAGTAGCACATACAAGTAGGAAAGTCTTTTTCATCGGCTAAAGTTTCTTCAGCAAGAGAATCACTGAATTCAGGTATTTACGAAATCAACTACCTACTCTGATATGTAAATTTTAAAACCTACAAAAATGCGTTATTCTGCACTCGAAAAGGTTAGATTAAACGAAACCTCCAATAAGAATATTATTCAAATACTTTAAAAGGATCTGGTCAAACAGAGCGGAACATTCTACCCTTTCAAAAAGTTATAAAGAGAAGTGAACCTTTATGTATTTTGGTACATACTTTAAGCGTAACGCTAGAGTTAAAGGTCAAACTCATAAATATCATTATAATTTCAAATCAACGCCGAAAGTTTCAAGAAGATGGAAAAGCAACGGCGTGGAAGAAGAGGAAAATTGAGGAACGGAAAGACCTGGAGAGGATACGGTGCGTTGTTGCACTGGAGAAGGAAGAGTGTGAGGAAACGCTCGAATTGCAGCAGCTGGTTCGCGATCAGCGACTAGAGTTTGTAATATGGAGAGAATGCCTCGGTAACAATGCGGAGGTCAGGTGGTCAGTGGAATTCATATCCAAATGCACGATCCTCTTTCTTTGCGTAAAAGGCGAGACGTGAGAACGAAAGAAAGAAGGAAACGGGTCACGTAGGTGATTTAAATTTCCGTGAAAGCCATTGGAAACGGCTTGCGATGGGTGGGGTCAATCTTCCGGGTTCATTCTCAAGAAAGCCTCCGGGCATACAATTTCAATATGGGATTTTCACAAACCTCTCAAACCGATGAAATTTTTGCGCGGCTATTTGCTCCGTGACATTTACCAACGAATTTAATCCGCACGCCCTGCAGCTAAATTCATTTCCTCCTAAATTATTTTGACTTTAAAATTACCATCCTGTTTCAATATATTTTCGTCTGCGGGAAAATGATTCTGCATTACCAAATTAACGAAAGCTGGTACGCAGTTAAAGATACTCTCTTCTAAAATGACAGTTTGACAAAGAGGGTTTTCCCAAACTGTATGGGTGATACAGTATATGAGAAGTAATACATACATATATGGAAACTGTTTATTGAGGCAGATCTAAGTGAGCATCTAGTTCTTATATACACGTATCGCGCTTGGAAAAGAGTAAAGGGAGAGTTAAAATTAGAATATGAAATTAGATGTAATGTACGCGATAAAATTATTTAACTAATTAAAAATTATATTATAAACTAATAGAATTATGATAAGAATTAACAGTGTAGGATTTCCGGGGATGATAAAAACCTTATGCAGGTCATCTTATACCCGCTGGTTGAATTTTGAGGTGTTGCACACTTACTGATAAATTGCTTTCTTGGAATGCACATTCTTGTAGGTAACACCAAAATTTTCAGCCGAGCAAACTATGATACAGAAGTGAACAAATGAAAAACAGACAGTGAATTCTCATTATCTACGACTGAAACATTCAAACAGTTACTTTATTTTTTCTAGTAAACAACAGTGATAGTTTCTAAGCAAACAGAGTAACCACAGGAAACGTTCCGTAATTTTAAGTACCTTTGCTCGGCTTCCCTTAAATGAGTAAAGATTTGACTTTCGGAGGGCGATATTTGGAGAGATAACAAAAGTTGAGTTAAAGCAGAACTTCCCGTTTCGAGAATCGTGATCTCATGTCGGTTCGTGGACGTTGTTCGGGGTCAATAAGCTGCTTCGTGTTATCTTAAGTGTCGTATTGCGGAGGTCAAAAAACAAGGCGAGCCCTATTTACGAGTCCACGACAGGAGAAAGGTTAGAAGGGGCTAAATTAAAGCTGAGAATCTCTCGGCAGCGACGAATTATCACCTTCGGCGACCTTGAAAGGAAGTTTGTGCTCACTGCATCTGATTTGAGTCCATATAATAAATCTCAGAGATTTACACGAACCTTTCCTGGGCGATTCGTAAAGGTTGTGTAGCGAAGGTTGAGTATTAAATGTGGAGGTAAGGAGAGAAAGGTAAAATAAAACTGTCCATGATAAAAAAAAAGAATTTTAAATTTAGCGAGGTCGGTACCTAAGCATTTCCCTTTAAAACAGCTCTCAGTAGCAGAGTAACTTAGTATAGCGGATTATGTCATCTTTAATATGTTAACCACATGCGGATCTAAAATATAAAAACCACCGTATCGGCACTTATTCTTCACAAAAATATCCAAAGAGAATATATGAAGAATGGGAAAATAAAATTGCTTTTGGAAGAACCGCATTAAATTCCTGACAATTTTATTGTCAATTTGAGAAGAAAAAAACACAATTTTATCGATGCGATCGCAAGCTACGACCTCTAGGAAATTATAAAAGATTGATAAAGATAACTAGAGTATTATTCTTCACTGCTTCCAGTTATAGGAAGAGGGCTAACAACCTTCCTTGACATACTTTGGAGCACAAAGCTTAATTCACATGCGTCAACTTGCTACACCAGTTTTTCCAAACGTGTTACAGCAGGGCTTATTCACGAGCGTTGCTTCGATTCCTCCGCGACAAGCCTTACGTAAATACAGGTGTGTGTGTGTAATTACCTATAACGACGGGGACAGTGAAAATAAATGAGAAGAAAACATGCGATGTTTAAGAGCCTTACGTAGTGCAAAATGTGAAATATTTAGGGATTACGAAATCACGCTACAGTCGCTACGCAAACCTTCCTATCGACCGAATGGGATATACTTTCGCTACGAAAACATAATTATCTAGATTTTAATTATGATGTGTTTCCAACAGAATTACATATAAAAATTGATAGAACATGGATTTATTCGGGAAAAGCGAATTTTCGCCTGAAATATTCAAAGAAATAGGGAAAACGACATCAGCTAAATCGGAGCTATCCAACCTCGTGGCTCATCAATCATTCCTCAGAACCTCGGAACTCAGAAACTAAGGTGAGGTAACATTTCAAGCATACTCCCCTTTACGCCAGAATTCTTATGTAAGAACGATAACTGTTCACTGTTCAGACACAAAAATTTTCATTTTGCAGCTGGGTACCTTCAGTACAGAGTAAAATAATGCGAAGTACATATATTAGTACGATGAAAATTCTGAGTCGATGAGAGCCTTGGAGAAAATAAGATGGAGAGGTGCATAACTGCACCACCAATCAAATCATTAAGTTTTAGATCAATAAGTACCTCCAAAAGTACTAGCGCCACTCACAATTCCCTCACATAACATGTCTAAGGCACATGCATTTGCGGGCAGCACAACATTCGCAAAAGGGAAGCACTGGAAACCCAAGAGTACTAGCGAGCAGCAGCCCACTTAGGAACAGAAACAATTTCCTGCAAAAGAAGAACACCGACTCCCCCACGTACTCACGGCGCAGTGCGAAATTCTAACCTAAAGTACGCGGAACTAAGACACTCGAGAGTTTTTCAAACCTCATTCGGAGCCGACTTCGACCTGCACGGCGGGGGAAAAACGCGCGGGGGTTCGAAACAATTTCGAGGCAGGAATCCGCCAATCATTAGCAATTGCTTCGAATTGCGTAATCTTATCACGGGGGAAAGGAAACAGATCTTTGGGAAGGGGGCGGTGGAGAGTTCAACTCGGGATGAGGTGAAATTGAAGGAATGGTACAGGGGAGATAAAGCGAAAGTGGAGGAGAAAATTGAGGGGGTGAAACGGAAAGAGGAGAAAATGGAGAGGAAGTTTTAAGGATACGGTAGCGAGGGGAGGAGAGGGCGTGGCAGGCTCGAGGAAATAACTTATCGGAACAATGAGGCGGATAACGAGTGGGAGGAGAGGGTGGGGAGGAGTTCCTCGAGGTCAGAAGCGTAATGGTGCGGGGGGAGCATCGCGGGAGGAGAAAAATTAAATAAAAAGGGATGATGATGATGTGAATTGAGGGTGTTCGAGGAGATATTGAGTGGCCGAGCGAGGAAAAGAAGCGGGTAAGGACGTGACCGGAGAAATTGGATTCGCGGTGGAAAGAAGGAAGTCAGTTTAAAGTCGAAGGTGTTGAAAGTCGTGGAAATGGAAGTATTCGAATGGTAACATCATCATAATGGATCTCTAAACGCTTCGTATGTGAATTAAGAGGAAAAAGTTATAAATCTAAGAAGATCTATAGTTTAATACGAAAATAATTTATTTTCAACCTTTTCAAAAATTATTCGAATTACATCACAAGTAAGGGTCAAATGTGCATCAGTAGAATTGAGAATATTTTACACAAATATAACATACTTCGAGAGGAACTTTACGATGTGTGTCATTCCTTCATACAAGTACGCAAAATGTTCACGGATAAACGTATAAAAGTGGCAACTTTTTAAATAAGAAATCATAGCATAAAATTTATCTACGTGATCTTCGCTGTGTGCAAGTTATTTATGTGAAACTAAACTATAGAAAAACTAGCACAGCTGTGAATGAAAACATGCAGATACAAGTAATCCCGCCGATTTATATATATGCAATGACAACCCTTTGCGGTGAGGTCATCTTTTGTTCAAGTATTAGTAGTAATATTGTTAAAAGTGCTTCGACAGCTTAGGTCATTTCGCACATAGGCTACCACCGGGAATCGAACCCGGGACCGCTTTCACCGAAGTTGAACTCGTTGCCCACTTGACTATCCGGGAGCCTTCTTTTGTTCAAAAAAAAAAAGATTAAAAACGACTTCTTACGGAGAAATAAATTGTTCTTTTGCCATAATAAGACGAAGATGATGTAATGAAAGAAGCCACTCGAAATCTTTCTGAGCATTCCTACCAATCAAGAAAGACTTATACCTAAACTTTTGATACGTATTTATGGCAATAAACAAGCGTGGAAATTCTTCGCCTGTCATAACATATAGATCTGCTGCCAATAATGAACCAACAAATTGATGTAATTCTACTTTAAAACGTTCAGAATATATTTTGATGCCAATAACAAAAACGTAACTTTCAAATAATATTAAAACTGGATATCAGGCAAAGAAACTTTGTTTTTGTAAAAAGTCTAACTAATTAAAAGTTTATCCTCGAATCCACTGATGTTTCAGCTAAAAAAAGGAGGTTGGAGAAGCGAGCGAGGAATAGAGTACGGAGAGGAAACGAGGAAGAGAAATTTTCTTCCGAGAGTCCTCGCCGTCCTTCCCTAATGCGTCCCACTTCCTGCACGTAAAGAAGCAGTAAGGAGCCGCGAGGGGATAAACCCGGATTTACGGCGACTAAGTTCCTTCACTCTCCAAGCTTTTTCATCCAAGCGCGCTCCTTAGCCGCGAGATATCAGAATGGCGCCGGAGAAACGAATAAAAAAATGGAATGTGGAGCACACGTATCCTAGTTCGAAAGCCTACTTCAAGACCATTGATTTAAGTACTTAAAAATTTCATAAAATTATCTGACTGAGATCAGAGAGAATGAGATGAAGCGTGAAAACTAAGCAAAGAATAAATTACGAAATGAGAGAACATGTTAATATATATATAGAAATTAGTATCCAGAAGAATAAACTGATGACTCTTGAAAGCAATGGAATAATTTCTAACACACGACATTTTTTTCTGAAGAAACCATGAACTCAACCAGGATTGAGGTTCTCTTGAAGAGAAACATATTTTCAAATAGCTGTCTGTTATTTTAGTAGATAGAAACTGTCTCAATGAGAAACGGACATGAAAAACGTCTGCGGGAACCGGGTCTCCCAATTGGTCACGTCGAACCCGGGTCTCCCAATTGCCGGTCAGTTGCTCTATCCATTGAGCTATTCCACCAGAACATTTCTCCATGCCGTTTGGGAGACTTTGTAGGTAATGGGCAGGTAGGTTTTCACGTCCGTTTGTAGGTAGGTTTTCATGTCCGTTTCTCCTTGGGAATTTTCCTAGGTGCACGCCTTATCGTGCCAAGTCACCTAAACCTTTTTCCTTGTTAGAAACTGTCTCATTTCCACAGCATCACACTACATATAAACATATTATCAAAACATTTGTTTTCATATAATAAGTAGATTTTCGAAAAAATGAATCCGCATAATAAAACCAGTTCCCGGCATTCATATTTTGAACAATATGTCCTAACGATGTATTTAATTTAAAGTCAATAACGAAGATTTGGAGAGATATCATAAACTCAGCTCAAGCAACTAACGTTCACTAATACCATTTATGAATCATAACGGTCCAACTTATGTAAACTATTTTCTTTACAGACGAAAATTTGTAACTCCAAATTAATTCCTATTTATTTTTACTTATGCTACATATAACATAAACAAAACTGTTCGTTCATCTTACAGCCATCATCAGCCGAGTTTCAGATATATATGGATTTTTCTCAGACACAAAGTGATATTAAATGGACCCATTGATATTACACTCATTCTGGTGAAATAGAGCTAATCAGAGATGTAGGATGTTTATTCGTAAGCTTTTTATAGGTAGTAAATAAGCTATCGAATGTTAAATATTTGTTTAACGGATTTATGGGAAAATCCAAACAAATCAGTCGAGGATTATCGGCGAAATTTTTAAGAAAAAGTTATCTACGATTATTCCACAAAATATTCCGTTATTATAACATTCATTTCTATTTTTATTAATAATTGCTATTTCAGCAAAATTCAACAGTTATTTTCAATCAAAGTACTAATGCAGATCAAAAAAGCTGATCCTTAAAATTAAATTCTTACAATATAGGATCGGCATCGAAGTTAAATATAAAAGAGGGAATGAACGACAAAAAGGAATTCAAATCAGCGCATAGTTCAGCCGAACGTTCCGAAAATAGAGCGCCAAAACGGCAAAAATCCTTTCGTGAACATCCAGGAATAATAGACAACGGGAAAATTACATTAAAGCAATGGAAAGACCTTTCGGGGTTATAAATCTGAAAGAGTAGATCATGACAGGCTGTGGTTGTCATCAATGACGTCTCTGGCAGACCGTATCGAATGGCGACCACAGCGCCGCAATGGAGAAATAATTGACTCGATCCATAATGTATGCGGACGGGAAGATTTATCACTACACTATATAAATCAAGTGAGAGATTATCGCCAAATTCAAAATCAATGTCATCAGGGGGTAATAACGTGTTCGATAAAGTCCTTGTGGCCCCAAAACAGCTTTTCTATCAAACTAAAGGGGAACTTCAACATTAAATAGATGAATCAACTTCTAATTTCTGTAATATTTATTTGCATGCATGAAACCTCACAAATATTTTCTCCTGTAGAAGGCTGTATTTGTATTCTAATCAACGACAAGATTTGACTAAAGAAAACATTTATTATCTAGCTGCATTAACTATAACAATAGCAACTGAAAATGTATCCAACGAAAAGAATAACATAGTAAGATGCGGCAAAATAAGGCAATAAATTTTACAACAAGAAAATTATATTTGAAAATATTCATGGTTCAAACTCTGGATAGACTAAGCACAACGTACTAGGTTAAGGTAATAGATCTAAAGCGAAAAGCAGTATGTTTAGCATTTCACATGGATTTTTTTACGATAAGGGGAAACTAGGAAACTACTTACACGAGAATTCGATTAAAACGTCATTTTCCTATCGAAAGAACATGAAACGGTAGAAAACAAAGGGAACAGGAATCCGTTGTATTATTATGGAACGAAATGAGCTTTCTAGGTAGTGATAGTCATAAACCTGTCGCTGCCTGCCATTATAAATGATCAATATCTGACGATAAGCTGGCCAGAGATACAAAAGAAGGAAGATAAAGAGAATGAATTGATGAGAGGCAGAATACACGCGAGAATTCTTTCATTTCGCTCGTAACAGATGGCTCTCGCGTAGTTATTCTCCGAAGAGCAGTTGCAGGTAAAGCGCACAAAATGAAATAGATAGGCAAGGGATAAAGGAAAGAAACTAATGTATAAGGAAAACTATAGAACATTAGGGGGAGAAACCGAGAACGCTTTATTGTTACCTGTAAATGCTTCTAAATACTGTAAATATCCTAACCATTGATATACGTATGTATATGTTATTAGATAAAAATTAGCCGATGATATTTTTCCGGTAGTTACTTAAGCTATTTTTCTAATTTTTCCCACTCATGTAAACCTTGTTGAGAGTCAACGCCTATAAAATACACCTACCTCAAAATATTAACATAAAACTTAAACGCTCATGACAAGAATTACCTAATATAGATAGTCTTGGAAAGGAAAAGGCGTTTCGCTTTGCATGTAGAAGTGTGCGTCTCAAAACCGAAGAATAAACAGGTGTGAAAAAGAGCGACATGGCTGGGACTCGAACCCAGATCTACCACTTTCCGGGCAGGTGTGCAAACCGAGCCTAACAACTGGCGGTGGTTGGTGCCATCATGTGAAGCACCGTTTGCTTTATTGGCAAAGCATTCCCTCAAGAGTGTGGAATAGACGCGGCAATGTATTGTAGTGGTTAAAATACCTGCCTGGAAAGTGGGAGACCTAAGTTCGAGTCCCAGGCATGTCGCTATTTTCACCTCTTTTTAACCATGGATAGCCTTATCGAAACAGGCTCAGTTTCACGCTGAAAGGCGATTGAACCGATATATTTCACCCGACTGACAAGACTTTCGACATCATACTAAATTATGTAAATAACCGAGATAAAAACTCCCCTTATATACCGCACTAAGAGCATGATATATGAGCCATTTGAAACAGGAATGGGATTTAAACTCACAGGAAATACAAATCACATTTCTGGCGCAAACATCCGAACTTGAGTTTCCGAAACCAGAAGAATGTAAATCGTAGGACTTCGACTCTGAATTTAAGGGCACATTTCGGAGCAAAAATTACAGATGAAAGATGTTAGGTCGAGCGGAAAAAGGATTTGTGTAGCCAGACACAAAAAATCAAGTTTTCAAGGTTGAGGAGGAGAATCGGCAAGAGTAATGAATGTGTGTAAAGGGAGGAGGAAGATGGAGCATTGCCATAGGGTCAAGTGCATGCAATAAAGAGTGGTTTCTAGCAAATGTAGGGGAGGGACAGCGCCAGGGGGCACCGTGGCGCATTCCGAAACTTTACGGCCTATAAGGGAGCTCGGGCCGCTCTGAAATACTCTGAAATCGGTGCAGCGCTTCCTCTGGCCCGAAAAGGGAAATTGCAAGACTTCTTTTTTGGTTGCATGAATACAAATTCATGCAGAAAAAGAGGATTCGGTAGTTCGAGCGATGCGGAGAGCATACGTTGAAAACACAAAAGGGAGGAGAGCAAATCTCGCAACTCACCCCTTCTGAAAAATTCTTCCCGAACAAGCTAGAGTTTTAAAGCATAACATAGATTTCGCCTAAATAGTTTTAAAACGGTTTCGCAGGAAAATACGTACACAGATATTCATCTGAAGATTGGATGAAATCATTAGAACGTCCATTCAACAACAGAACTCTAAACTAGCAAAACAGATCCAGAGGGTTTTTTTAAGATGTAATATATTTATAGGTTGTATTGTAACTTGTATTTTAAGATTAAAAATTCCATTATAAAGTTGTGATTGATATCTGTAAAGCCATTAGCTGAGCTAATTGCCATGCAGGTGTGAATCGTTGGGACACAGTGCCCTCAATAGCTAGACATTACTCAAAAATCAACTATGGTATTTAAAGGAATAACAAGTTTGAAAAATAGTGACATGACTGGGACTCGAACCCAGGTCTCCCACTTTCCGGGTAGGTATTCTATAATAATATATTATAAACAGAATACCTGCCCGGAAAGTGGGAGACCTGGGTTCGAGTCCCAGTCATGTCACTATTTTTCACACTTGTTATTCCTTGGGATTTAGTCGCACAACTTCATTGTGCCAAGTTAACACCTTTACGTCAATCCTTATGGTATTTAAGTGCTATCCTTAAGTTTGTATTTACTTGGGTAGCAATTCATAACAAGGAGGCAAAATTTCACACTCTAACTATCGATAAAATGCAATATCAACTGAATACTAGATTTTGATTTTCTTTTTTATCTTTTTTCCCTATTACTAAGGGGTTATAAGTAATAACCCTATTATAATGGGTTGTAACACGGAACTAATTATTCCCAATTTCGCCCGAAAACAGTCACATGTATGTATGTACCATAATTAATGGGATAATCTACCTAAAAGATAGCTGAAATGATGAATTTACCCCATTTAAAGATAATTTAAATGTTGATTTCTCCATGCATTACCTCCAGCAAAAGATAACACGTCTTAAATGCACAGCTGAATCTCAAGAGCACGAACGACACGAAGGAAAGAGAAGTGCACAGTGATAATGATCGCTTTGATCTATCATTATGAGCACATAACTATCACGAAGGAGGAGTCGATAAGTCGCATTCCCATAATTCCAGGTATTACTACTTCGAAGGACAAATTATACCTCGAGCTGTTCGTGAGGTCGTAAATATCTTCATGCAACATCAATCTTAACTCTAATAGTTTTATATCTAGATGGCATTTTTCTAAATTACCACAACGTACCATGCAATACCTTAGGATGGAACTGAAAAATAATTTAACTGCCAAGGTATGGATGGTATCAAAATATTTATTCATACGACATGTAACGATAATTTAAAAATAGCAACACTTGGCGGCAAACCTAGACTTGGATCTGATAACGTAAGAAACAGAAGCCTTTGGTTCTGGTACTCCGTAGGATCATTTTTCTTGAAAAGGGAGATTGCTGCAATTATTGCAGAGTTTGCCAATAGAAAGGGTCGAAAAGTGAGCGAAGTGGGTCGAATGAAGCCATCAGAGAAGGGATGGAATGCTTTGGACGTGTAGACGCAAAGCAAAGCCTGTGTTAAAGAGAGAATATTCCGGGAACGTGTGATGAGGGTATTGGATGAAAATGGAAGGAGAAAGACGGGCGGCGATAAGGGGAGGATTGGGATGGAATTTCCGACTGCAGCTAGTTCTCGACCTTCAGAGCGAATCCCTCGAATTCGGATACCACTACTCCGCCGCTATTTATTAACTTTCCGATGCTTGGCCATACAACCTGCATTCCAATTCCCCTACCTTCTCCATTCGCTACCGTGCTGTGGCATTTCCCTTTGGGCGAGACGAGCACGTGTGGAGATTCATGGACACACGAAACATTTTCGGGTTTTTTAGCCTACGAGAACTGTATGCCGGAGACTGTTGGTTTTGGATAGAGCTAGAAGAAGAAGTAAACAAAGTAGGTGTAGTGTATCGCAAAATACGAAACGAAATTCCCAGGTATTTGCGAGTCCATCGAAAATTATGAACGCGAGACTAACGAGGAGAGCTAAGTAATTATTTGAGTTATGGAAAGACCGGAAATAGGAATGGTCATCTAATCCGGAATTCAAGACAAATGAGCCTCTAATTATGGCTGTTGTAAAGGGTAGCATGATAAATAAAAATCCTGCTCGTATGAATCTGATGTGTCATCAGCCTTACAATGAACGGAAGAACTAAACGTGTAACAATTCATGCTTCGTTAACTATAGAGGATTTGGAACGAATTAACAGCATAGTATCTATGTTTTAAACAGTCAATTTAAAAAAAATTAATGATAAATTTTGCCTATTTAAATGAAATGTATCAAAATGAATTAACCACATTGGCGAATGGTTCTGAAATCTTTCAACTTTCCCTAGTAGAAACTTCAATACGAAACATATGATTGTATTCATTTATTCTTTATGCCATAGAGCTACTATATGGAAATACATTGCAAGATCAAAATGAATCTCGTAATTAATTATGTCAAATCGAAACCCTAAAAATTATTTATTGGGGTGATTAAAATTAATAACCTTTCAATTCACTTTCTCGAATTCTTTCAAATGAAGGTGAAGACAGTCAAACCCAAAAAAATTCACGCAGTATGCGATATCTTAAATCGAAATGATAAATAAAAAACTTTGAACTTGTTCGTAATATGACAGAAACGTTTCAATGTCGCGTTGAATATTACCGATATTAATCCGTGATTATGCCGAAGATCAGTATCAATCTATTTCCTGATGTCGCTTGAAGTTATTGTTACCATTAAGGGAGCTGTTTATCTCGCTTACATGCTCGCATTGTTCTTTATTTCATCAACCCGTTCGGTATCCGCTGTTTTCAGATGCTCTGGTCAACAAAAGGAGTGCAGAACAAGACGACCCTTCATTGCCCTATAGAGAAAGGCCATATATCGAGCCCTTCAGCCGCTTAAAAATGAAGATTAGGAGGAGAAAGGGGAACCGAAAAGAGCGGAGAAAGACGAGCGTGCGAAAGGCGAAATTAAAATCGTAAAGACCCAGCCTTAATCTTCCTTTCCTCCCCTCACTTTCCTTCTTTCCAGCTTCCTGTTCTCCCCTTTTAAGTCCTTCGCTAGAGAACGCACTACCCTTTACATACACAAAGTATATTCCGCGTGGACCGAATTCCCATTGCAAATACCCTATAAATAATTAAATTTCAGATATAAGTCTTACCGTGAAATGCATAAAAGCTCCATATATTGCTTCAGATTCAGTAAAAGCTTTTTGTGAAACCATTAGAGAAGGCTTTTATTTTTTCCCAGAGGATAAGAGGATAATATGAAGATTCGAGATTAGCTGAAAATGTCTTCACTTAAGTCTTATTCTTCTCCATAAATCATACAAGAAGTGAGTAGATACAGCCTACAGAAACATATAACTGGCAACGATGGACTATGAGCCACAAGCTAAAAACAAGGAAATTTTCATTCCCTTTCAATTTAGAAAAAAATTGGAAAATCAATTGCCTTCGTAAAATGTGAATATACTCAATTTTAAAATAAGTCGTTGAGATTGAAATTTAATCCTTATTACTTTTTATATTTTTTATAATTTATTTACTTTTGTGAAATATTCATGATCTAAAATGGACAAATTAAAGAGCTTAGGGAATGGCCTCATATGAATCAAGTTATATCGCTCCATAGTGTCTGGAAGGACATTGACCATTCAACGAAGCAAAGAGATTGTTCTATGATTTACGACCTTAATTTGATTCCTTTTTTCCAAAGATAAACCCACCAGTTGTTAATCCGAGGTAAATAAAACATTTTATAACACAATGGGGAAGGTTCTTGTGAATTTATTAAAGTGAAAGGCAATTGAAACTAAGTACGTAAGTCACCGCTAAATCACGGAAACATTAACACCTATCAATGGTGAAGTGATGTTTATTTCTTCCTATATGAGGAAAAACTATTGAAAATCTCCCCTTTCATTATTTTTTCCTCTTATCGGAATAATGCGTGTGCTCGCATTCCTATTGAAACAGGAAAATAGCTGCACGTTTCTTGGGATCTTGCCACATCTTACTTCAACGACCTCAAACAGTGTGATAAAAAGCTTTTCTTTCCATCCTCAAAGTCTCACAGATAATTTTTCATCGTCCTCAAGTTTTCCGCTATATTTTCCAAGACTTCCGTAAACATAAGCCGATTACGAAAATGTGGAATTATGGCACCAGCAACTTCCGAAAAACAAAATGAAATACGACGTTTCAGGATGAATTGTTAATCACTGAAAGGAAACCTCAATCCTTTCGGAGCAGTCGCCGCGTAATTCATAGACAAACCTTCCTTTATATATTCACGCGAAAGAGTGACGTTTCTCAGGGATGAAGTTCAACCGTCAGATGAACTTCTCTCATTGTAACTTTTTTCCTGGGAGGAAAACTTTGATTCCCGCCCCGCCTCACATATTTCTTGCCCCTTGATATATTCACCTTCCCAACTTTATTCTTCACCGTCGAGTAGAGAGGCACGGATAGATTCATTCTTATCGCGGAGAAACCTTAGGAAGAAAGAGTGTCCCGGCTCCGAAACTTTCCGTTTTTTTTTTATTTCGGTCCTTTCGATCGAAGTGAAGATGAAACGAAAATAACCGCGGAATGTGACAACGACAGAGATCATCAATTTCCCCGGACGTCTCCTTAGTGCCTCCAACTCCCTCTCCGGGAAAAAAGATGAAAAAGCCCACCCTCTCCGCACAATCCCTCCTTTCCCCCCATATCTCCGCGGGTGGGCGGACACAAATCTCTCCCCGCCGCCGCCACCCGCAGCTAGGAATTAGCCCCAGAAAATGTATTCAGAAGGGGACCGAAGGGGTGGCGAGCGGACCGGAGGTGGTTAGAATCCCACCCACGCATCCCGACGGGGTGAACTGACGAATCCTTTTCGAAAAAAATATATTCTCGGGTAAAAAAAATAATGAAAGTTTTTAGAAGAGCGCGCGAGATAGGGAGCTGTAAGATTATTAAAAAATGCGCAAAGGATTTACAGCTTCCGGCAAAAATACCGTTTCTTCCCGCCTCGAGGAAAAGGGGGTGAAATAAGTGAGGGAAATCTGATCAATTTGGCAACACGGGAGATAATGGAAAGACTTCATAAAAATGAAGTGGGGTAAAAAATGTTCCCCTCCCTCAGCCACTCATACGCGCAATTTTCGAGCGACCCTCCCTTCAGCCCCGTGGTATGAAGAGGGTTAACCACTCCCCTTTCTATTTCATTAAATTGTTTCAATTTCCTGTGCCCGAGTTGATATTTTTCCTCTTCACGAATGGCTTGAAAAAGATAGGTTAACTACAATGAGATGGATACAAAACTCTTTTTAACTACATTTGACGAATAACAGAACGCAATACACGTCGTTCTACCAATGTTTCCGAAATGATAAAATATTTTGGAAAAAAATAGTTTCCTTAAATACTAAGAATAATAATTCTGTCTACTCAAAACAGAATTACTTTAAACAACAAGAAAGATGATGCCCAGATAACAAAACTTATACTTTCAAAAATTAGGCAATCGGAAAACAAAATGATACACTACAACACACAAAACTACAAATCAATTGAGATAAGTCTGAATGCGATTTCACTTTGTTAACTATTGGCTACATTGCGAAAAATTGAAAGTTACTATATGATGTCGTCTAACTAAAAACGAGTGACGATTTAAAGGTACATATAATTTAAATTAATTACCAAGATTTCACTCGAAAAGCTTAAAAGTTATCACAATATTAGCAAACATAATTATGAACATAAAATTCGCAACTGATAAGATTTCGAAATGATGAGCATAACACGATGTACTTACTCCCTGCGAAGAACGAATTTTCTGACGAAAAACGTCATCGACTAACGTAAGCGAGTAGTCTAATGGGATGCAAAGCATCAATGACATCATCTACCAATTAAGAAATCATCCGGGATCATCGATGCATCAGCGCTCTTCCAATGTTACATTCGCTCTCCGTATTCATAAGATTCCTTTCTATCCACGCTGCATACACTTATTTTACCATAAATGACCCTCGATCGCCACAAAAAGAAAAACCGAATGCAAAGCTTGCCGAAATATATTCAACACCTTGAAGGAAAAATGATAAATATCACCCGAAAAACTGAAACTGCACGCTAATAATCAATTGATACACTAAATATTCCTTCGCGATTCGTTAACCCATAAAGATTTAAGAAGCAGATTAGCGTCGACTTAAGAAGGCATATGTTAATAACGTGATCATAAGAAAGAGCGAGTGGGAAGGGGAATACGGAGGAAAATGGGATGTGCGCACGCGCCGATAAAGAAAAGAATTCTGAAAGAAGGGGTGTTCACGCCCTTGGGATATGGAACGAGGTGAGCCAAATCACCTAATTTCGTGCGAACTCTGAATCTGAAAGAGACAAACGTATCCTGAGGAATCAAAGGGATTCGGGGCCCCACGCTTCCCTTACCGCGACCTTTCTCGCGACCTCCGCCCCCGCCGCTCCCCCCAGCGCCGCCTACACTTTCGTAACAACTGCATATTCCATCTTCGTCTTCCGCTCTCTTTCGAAACACCTGGAGGTGGAATATATCACAGATCCTCTTATCTCCACGCGGTGCCTGAAGCATCTGGCGTATGTTTGTATTGAACATTCCCATTTTTTCCTTCTCATCCTGTACTTGCCTCTTTATCTGCCTTTGATGTCGCAACGAACGACAAGCGGTCTCGAGCGACTGAGCGGCTGATCTCGGTGTACTGTACACCAATCGCGTGGGGAAGAAAATATGAAGACGAAGAATGATATGCGGCAGTGTTTTCTGGGTGATTTCAAAATATAACTCCGTTATGGGAAAACTGTAATAACATGCGTGAGCAAAGCGTATTACTGAGAGCAATGGCCATCCGGAAGAGATCTACGATTAAATACTATGCTATTCTTGATAGAATATATCAATAAAAATAAATGTTAACGAAAAAAAATGATTTTTCTTGTAAAATAACAAAATAAGATATGAATGGAGGATTTTATTTTATTTTTAACCTCCCATTGAGAGTTGACCTAATTTAGGTATTCATTGCTTCAAATCGCTTTAATCTCTTATATGTACAATTATTTGATGGGGGCTACAAGTATCATATATAATATACATTCTTTTGAATAGCTTATCCAATTACTCTTGCCCGTAGACTGCTAAGTCAAAACCTAACTGAAAGTTTTTCAAAGAATTTTCTAGAAACTTCAAAATAAGGACACCTACAAAATAAATTACAACTACTGAAGTTAAAGCTTACTAGAACTGAATTCAACCAAACGACGAATTACTTTGTGGTAATCCAAGACGAATGAACAAAAAACAGGAACAACTTTTCCAAATGAAACTAATTCCTTTTTTTAACAGTAACTATGAAAAATTACACACCGAACAGAAATAATCTTGAAAATGATGCTTAAGCATCGAAATATGTCGTGAGTCTTCTGTTCTTCGTGTAATTTTTCATAGTTACTATTAAAAATTGGAATTAGTTTCATTTGGAAAAGTTGTTCCTGTTTTTTGTTCATTACTAGAACTGCACTTACGATAACGGAGCTGAAAGTTTCGATCACTCAAAATGTTGCTAAGGATTGAAATTTTGTGATCAATATGAAATTTCCGGAGCGAATCCATTATAACATAATAAGAATTTAAACCTCGATAAATGATGAATGAAGGTATTGAATAAGTTTCCCCAGGTGTGCGGAGAAAGAAACCGCCCACAAAGGACCCTCACAGGGGGAAGCCAATGATTCCCATCCGATGAGTATTCAAGTTATGAAATTACAGACGCTCATCAAAATTTTCTATGGAATACGAAAGGTATTATGGATATTTTCAGGAAAAGAGAAACCTTTTCAGGTACTTAAGCCAACGGCGTCAGCTGCCTCTGGGAGGCCGAGGGTTCCACCGTCCACTGGGCCAAGAGGAACGGTGCTGAGCCAAATTAGCAGATGTCATTATATCAATTCCCAATGAACATATGCCAAGAAAGCGAAAGCGCAACCAAAACTTGAAGATAAGAATGCTATTAAAGGACACTCATGACTTACGAATGACGAGATTTCTTCTGACGTCAACATATGGCAAATTTATACAAACGATATTATATTCTTACTTTACGTAGCTCCCGAGCAATGAATGTGCCATAAGAAAGTTTGATTCTTTAAATGTAAAGCAACAATGCTTTGAATAATAATAATTATGCTGCGAATAAAGATCAGTAAAAACTCTTTCCATCACTTCCTACATTACGTTTAATGGGTCACTTGGAGTGCTTCGCGTATAAAATTACCGTCAATTCTCCTCAATTATTCAATAATTGTATCCGCATATTCTTAAAGCAAAAATCAAAATTTATGAAATCCTACACATAAATGCAAACAAAGTAATATATTTTTGTATTAAATTATTTGAAAAATGAATGCGAGTGGACTGGCAAAGAATATTTTCAACTTCAGATTTTCATCTTAGCGGTACCTAAATATAATTTTACGAGAATAATTATAATGACTAAGACGAGATGAGATTACATCAAAAATCCTAATTCCGCTTCAATCTCACACTCCCAAAAAGAATCTTGCCATTACTAAGATGTATCCTACATTTTTGCTGTTGGTTACTTTTCCACATTCTTGCGGCTTTCCTGATAAACCACGATTCCTTATCACCTTATCCTATAGCCATGAGTATCGTCAGTTCCTGTTTATAACTTGCGGAATTAGCGAAACGTAACCTCTACCGGAGGCCATACGAAGTTACGTAATGTTTAAAGATTTTACTTAAAATCCTTTTATACGCGATTTGTAATTTCTGGGAAAGAATCTATGACATGCGCGTCAGAAGCTATGTAAAAATTAGAGAAATGTGATTAATTTGAAGATACAGAGCACGTGGAAACGTACGCAGAAACCTACCGCTCCGTTTTAGGGGAAAGAAGAAAACGCAGGAGCGTAAAGCAGACACAGCTGTCTGCTTCATTCTGTTTTTCGATACTATTCCGAAAGGGCGGATGTGGCATACATGCATGGGGAGAGGTGCAGAAGGGAGGAAGGGCGGCCCAGGGGCGTGGAGACAAAGTCCCAAACCAAGGGAACATTGAAGAAAGGGACTTCTGGCCACTGAAGAGAAGGGATGATTTGGAATAGGGCGAGGGATGCGTACAGGGATAACCAAAAGGGGATGAGCCCAGGTGCTGGCACTGAAGAGATGAAAAAAAGATGGGGACCTCAAGGTGTGTGGATAAGGAGAGGGTGAAAAGATACGGGGATGAGAAAATTCGAGAAGCACTTTGTTTTAAGACATCGGCTGCTTTTTTTTCGTACGACTCCAGCAAAGGTATAACCGCCGAGAAGGGAGCAGATATACGATTACGAGAATGCGTTGGCGTGAATAAGACTGCAGTTGTTTTTGAGCGAGCAATTTTGTAAAGAGGGGCAAACGATCGAAAGGGCACTTAAAATATTGTTAAAAGTGTCGGTAAGGGGATAGGGCGGAGCCGTTATTGTCTGTCAGAAACTTACGACTGACATAAAAGTCCGCGACACAAAACTCGGGCACTTGTACCGGGAAATTTGGCATTCGGAAATGGCACCCAAATGGTGAATCATACCCACTATAACGATTGAAAATAAATTATTTAGGAGGAGAAACCAATGCCGACGGATGTGTATAAATCGAAAGAAATTTCTTGGTATTTGATGTTTTTCCAGAGTGCCGAAAGTAAGAATGTTCGCCGTAAGGGAAATGTTAACAGAAGTTTAACAAATATTCAATAGATTTGGGACGTTTTCTATAATATGAGAGTAGAAATTTCATTCCAAATTGATTAAAAAGTGAGCTGAACTCATATCCATATATTTAAAGTTCTTTAGTCTCTAATTAAGAAAATTGCCCTTTTATANAGGGCTGAAACAATGTTTAAGTAGTATAAATGATGAAATCGCTAACTTGTATTTCATTATGTGATTCCCTAAGTGATTCACAAAGTGATTAGAGTATGAGTGATCAAATATCTAACTAGCATTTAATGGAAAAATATACATATATAGATATGGAATGAACATTATAACGAAATTATCGTATAGGTGGACAGAAAGGAGTATGCTACGAGTCTCTGTAGAATTAATAACAAGAAGGCAATCAGAGAGATGCACCATAATTCATCTTTTCCGCTCAGATTACGAGCGGACAAAGTAGTAAAGTCAAAGTTTTTGATTATTCCATGAATTAAAACATTTATTTTAAGATTTCAAAACGTCCTAAAAATAAAATAAAGACTATAAACTTAAATTAACTACAACTATGAATGAAGATTAATGAATGATAACAAAAATGATTTAAAAAATTATCTCTCCTGTAAATTCCATATATAACGTAAAGGTAAATAGAATACAAAAAGAGAATCCGAACAAAGTAATAATATCAATCCATCACTACGCGTACGGAAGCTCTTTCAACCCCTTAAGTATTTCTTTTATTATGTTTTCGATTTTATGAAACATTTGTAAATAAATAGGATCTCAGCTACAGTTTTATACACAGCCTTTGAGCGCGTAAAACGGAAACCTAAAAAAATGTTACTACCAATCGCAAGACTAGCCGCAAATAAATGAGCATGACCGACTTTATATCGGCAGAAAAGACAAGGAAGCTGTAGATCCAGAAAGTCATGGGAACAAAAGAAGTCGGAGATTAAGCGGATAAAAGGGAGAAGCCCATAATGATTTGGTCAGACACCTGAAGTAAAAAAGAACCATATATAAAAAACTTTGGAAATAAGAATCGGAAGAGATTTCGAGGACGAAGTGGAAAGAAGAGAACGGGGAGTAAATTTCGGGGAAAGACATTGGAGAAAGGAATTTCGGGAAAGAAGCGAGAGTCTTGAAGGACGAAAGGGAAGAGAGGGTGGTATATGCGCATGGGAGGAGAAGGTAGCGAAACTAAATGGCCGGAGGAATTGAATTGGAAGGGAAAGGGGGAGATAGCATAAGGTGGGAGACGGTGTGGGGCTAATGGAAAGGCAAGGGGAGTGGGTGGGGGAGAGGCGATAAAATGGAGAACTAAGTAAGGGAGCAGTAATGAAGGAAGGGGACAGGGAAGGTCGGATCTACTTTTGGGGATGTCTTAGAAGAGGGAGCGGTGACGTATGAATGGGGGTGGGAGGGCAAAGGGGAAGGGGCGGCGAAGGAGGAGGCGATAAAAAGAATGGAGGAGGAGATGGACGGTCATGGAGTGAAACAGTGCGAGGTGAGAGGGGGGGGGGTGACATCCAAAGCAAGGAGAGAAGGATTAAATGAAGCATGGGAGAGAAGGGAAGAGGTGAAGAAGGAAAGGGAAGGAAAGAGACAGCGGCTTTCGAAAAGAGCAGCGGAAGTTGGTGTGCTTCCGTGGGGAGGAAAAAATAAGAGGTGTATTAACGTAGAGAGAATAGGGGCGCGAGGGAAAAGGTGTAGTAAAGGGAGGAATAGAAAATGATAAAGGGAATGCGGAGGGGTGAATGAACAAGAATGAAACGGGGTAGGATGCACAGACAAAAGGACTGGGGACTTTATTACGGGCGAAATTGCGACTTGACCACTCAGCTCATGATGGACACGGAATAAATGACTCGCCTGCTCGCCAGAAAATCATTGGACGAATAAAAAGAAGGGAAACCTATTTCATCAATACGTTGGCTCGAATTTTTTCCAGATGATAAAAATTATCACCTCATAAGTCGGTTTCAGTTTATTTAGAATTATATTCAACGAGCAAGAGGTTTTAAGCTCCATTCAGAAAACTACTTACGTTTCCTGAAAAGGAAATATATATTTTTCGAGCCAAACTAGTTCTAAGATCGTATAATAATAATGACACTTCTGTTTATAATTATTAAATTCCTTGGTTTACTTTTGATTGCTACGATGATTATAGCAGCCTAGTTGACAGCTGATTACCTATTAGTTTCATTTTAATAAAAAAAGGTTAATGATATTGTTTGACATCCACTGAAAATGTTTTATATAAAAATTACAATATATCGCATCTAAAGAGAACAGAATAATTTCTTAGTCACCCTGAAGCCAGAAGCAACCGATACAAGAAACACGAACCAAAAAAAATAAACATAGGAGAGATTTAAACCAGCATTTACTTTCATGTCCCGCACGCCAGTAGTCATTCAAAAAAATATTTACAACTCATTCCAAAAAAATCCCCTTATTTTGAGCTCCGATCCTGGTTCAGAGGTATGGTTTGTAAAGGGATCTCCGAGAAACACCACGCTGATATATTTCAGCGATCCACAGTATTAAAATTCAATCTCCCGCAGACTCTCCCTGAGGATACGGCATCGTACAATCAACGGGTGCCCCACTGTACAACCCCACGGACCGTATTAGGTAGACAGGGTTGATGCCTCACGACTACGAGGGAATTAGGAATAACAGGGTGTTATAGACTAGGGAAGCGATTGAGGCAAGCTGAAGGGCATATAAGGATGGGAGATGGAGAAAATTTGGGAACAGGTAGGCAGGATGGAGTGAGAGCAGGTGAAGTGAATTAGGATTTGCGTGCAGCCTCTGGTTGACGAAGTACAGGTGGAGTAGAAGTAGCAAGTGCGAATGGCAGAGGAGGGGTTGTAATGTGAAGTTATTCGGTGCGGTGGCGTGGATGAGATCGGCTTCCCTCTTTATAGCAAATCATCTTTCTCTTCCAGCGCGAAAGGCAACGGCCGATAGTGAAGGCCCATAGAGACGGAGAATTATGAGTCCTCTTCCGGAGAGGGGGAACAGTGCGTGAAAGGTGTGGCAAAATTCGAAGATGTATGACGGTCTCTGTTGGCATGGTAACTGTTCAATTGGAAGCCATCGACGAAGATTCGGGGGGAAATTTCTTGGGGCAAATAAACCCAATGTGTTCCTCGAAACTCGGAAAACTTCGACTACTCCGAAATTTAATCAAACGTAACGCACGCCGAGCGAAAAGGGTAATTTTGATTGAATGAATGGCACTGAGCAAACACTTCAATGCCTTCAAAATCGCTCATGAGGAAGTGCTATCCGAAGAAAGATCATGAGTTGTACAGAAGAAACAACGTCGACGAAAAGGGCTGAAACAATGTTTAAGTAGTATAAATGATGAAATCGCTAACTTGTATTTCATTATGTGATTCCCTAAGTGATTCACAAAGTGATTAGAGTATCTAACTAGCATTTAATGGAAAAATATACGTATATAGATATGGAATGAACATTATAACGAAATTATCGTATAGGTGGACAGAAAGGAGTAAAGTCAAAGTTTTTGATTATTCCATGAATTAAAACATTTATTTTAAGATTTCAAACGTCCTAAAAATAAAATAAAGACTATAAACTTAAATTAACTACAACTATGAATGAAGATTAATGAATGATAACAAAAATGATTTAAAAAATTATCTCTCCTGTAAATTCCATATATAACGTAAAGGTAAATAGAATACAAAAAGAGAATCCAAAGTACATATCAAAGTAATAATATCAATCCATCACTACACGTACGGAAGCTCTTTCAACCCCTTAAGTATTTCTTTTATTATGTTTTCGATTTTATGAAACATTTGTAAATAAATAGGATCTCAGCTACAGTTTTATACACAGCCTTTGAGCGCGTAAAACGGAAACCTAAAAAAATGTTACTACCAATCGCAAGACTAGCCGCAAATAAATGAGCATGACCGACTTTATATCGGCAGAAAAGACAAGGAAGCTGTAGATCCAGAAAGTCATGGGAACAAAAGAAGTCGGAGATTAAGCGGATAAAAGGGAGAAGCCCATAATGATTTGGTCAGACACCTGAAGTAAAAAAGAACCATATATAAAAAACTTTGGAAATAAGAATCGGAAGAGATTTCGAGGACGAAGTGGAAAGAAGAGAACGGGGAGTAAATTTCGGGGAAAGACATTGGAGAAAGGAATTTCGGGAAAGAAGCGAGAGTCTTGAAGGACGAAAGGGAAGAGAGGGTGGTATATGCGCATGGGAGGAGAAGGTAGCGAAACTAAATGGCCGGAGGAATTGAATTGGAAGGGAAAGGGGGAGATAGCATAAGGTGGGAGACGGTGTGGGGCTAATGGAAAGGCAAGGGGAGTGGGTGGGGGAGAGGCGATAAAATGGAGAACTAAGTAAGGGAGCAGTAATGAAGGAAGGGGACAGGGAAGGTCGGATCTACTTTTGGGGATGTCTTAGAAGAGGGAGCGGTGACGTATGAATGGGGGTGGGAGGGCAAAGGGGAAGGGGCGGCGAAGGAGGAGGCGATAAAAAGAATGGAGGAGGAGATGGACGGTCATGGAGTGAAACAGTGCGAGGTGAGAGGGGGGGGGGTGACATCCAAAGCAAGGAGAGAAGGATTAAATGAAGCATGGGAGAGAAGGGAAGAGGTGAAGAAGGAAAGGGAAGGAAAGAGACAGCGGCTTTCGAAAAGAGCAGCGGAAGTTGGTGTGCTTCCGTGGGGAGGAAAAAATAAGAGGTGTATTAACGTAGAGAGAATAGGGGCGCGAGGGAAAAGGTGTAGTAAAGGGAGGAATAGAAAATGATAAAGGGAATGCGGAGGGGTGAATGAACAAGAATGAAACGGGGTAGGATGCACAGACAAAAGGACTGGGGACTTTATTACGGGCGAAATTGCGACTTGACCACTCAGCTCATGATGGACACGGAATAAATGACTCGCCTGCTCGCCAGAAAATCATTGGACGAATAAAAAGAAGGGAAACCTATTTCATCAATACGTTGGCTCGAATTTTTTCCAGATGATAAAAATTATCACCTCATAAGTCGGTTTCAGTTTATTTAGAATTATATTCAACGAGCAAGAGGTTTTAAGCTCCATTCAGAAAACTACCTAACTAACTACCTATGTCTGCTTTACGCTCCTGCGTTTTCTTCTTTCCCCTAACTAACTAAAGAGATGCAAGGAAAATAACCAAACAAGTCACCTAAATGCCCAGTGTAAGCGCAAAATAAACTACTAAAGCTTGGAGATGAGAAAGAGGGTTTAGAAAACTGTAATCCGTTAAATTTGCCAGAAAGGACGACTAAACTAAAATATTCACGAGGTAAACAGAAAATAACGCGCAGAAAGAAAAAAAGAACAGTAGAGGACAGAATAAAGAACAGGAATAAGGAAAGCAGGACGCGCAAGCATCGATAGAAAGGGAAGATTGGAGTAGAGACGACGAATGAGCGAAGCAATCCGAAATGACAAAGAAGGCGAAAAAAGAGAAGAGTGCGTATAAAACACCAATAAGAGCGAATAGCCGGAAAGGGGATGCGATGAAGGATCAAAAGAGAAATGAAATGGGGGAAAACAAAAGAAGGAAGTGGATGAGTACAAAAGGAGAAGCAGGAGAGGAGACAAAAGCAGAGAAGCAAAGAGAAGCGGGGGAATTGGAAGTATTCGGGCGAAAAATTCCGAGGATTTTAAGAGACACGGAGAAGAGAGCACGACGCTTTTGATGGCAAGAGACTCAACGAAATAGTACATGCGAGCGGGGAAATCAGAGAAAAAGAGAGATATGAGCCATCCGAGTGGATATGTGCACCGGAAATCAAATTGGCATACATAGAGATAAGGACAAACGCCAGCCGAGAGATAAGTGGATGAGAATGTAGAAGAACGGAGATTGAGAGGGAGACGAAACAGGAAGAAAAATTGAAGGAGTCCCGAAATGCGAGGAGAAAGAAAAGCTTAAATATCGACTGCGGGGGAGAACATCCGAGAGGGATTTGCGGAAGGGTTTCCTGAGGGAGGGAAGAAGTTAAAAAGAGGAGACAACCCTCCGTGGAAAATAGTTTGCCAAAATGCGGAATAGATTAAAAACGTGGCGCTGGGACGGGCGACTTGGGAGAGATGAAGGGGTGGATAAGGGAGGCATAGGAAGAGCCGAAAATGAGGGAAGGGGAAGGGTGTGTAACGGCCTCTACTTTTTGGGGGGAGGGGAGTTTGATAGTGCGGTTCGCGCCGATGAGAAAGGGGGCTAAGTGGAAATAGGGGGAGGGAGGTGTGCTGTGATGAGATAGCGAGAGATGCGACGCTGGAGGATGAGCGGAGGTGGTGACTTATTTGGGAAAGGACCCCTTTCTCGCAAGAGGATGAAGACGATGGTGGAAAAAGGAGGATTAGGAGCCGTGGGAAGAACGACTCCGGCGTTATAAAGATCGCTAGAGAGATGCGCAATGGACGATGGGGGGAGGCAAGTAAGTGACAAGTTCCCTCCTTGTAGAAAAGAAAAGAAACGAAAATTTCCGATTGGAAACTAAAGAGAACAAACAAGGGGGAAATGACGAAGACGCCACATGGTTGGCCCCGGCGGAAAATTTTCTTCCGGGGAGAAAAAACGTCATCCGTCTTTGACGCCGAAATTTCCGGGATTACTTCTCTCTTGCGTTTAGCTGAGGAAAATCGAGCTATATTCTTGAGGCAGTTGCCGAAAGAAAAAATTCCAATTCCGCATCGGGTGTCGGGCTCGAATTACGCCAAATTTCTCATCTGACAAGAGAGACAGAAGGCGTGTAAGTGATGGAGAGAAGAAAGAACGGGGATTTATCCGAAGACAGTTCAAATTTCTTCATCCGCACTTTAGGATATCCTCGAAATGACAAAACTAGTCTGTCTTCGGATCGATAATAGGGACCAGTCCGATATGGAAGTTTCTCGGCTGAACTCAAAAAGAACAAAAATAGAGAGGTAAAGTAATACACTTTAAGAAATTAACCAACTATGAGACCGTCGCTCAGTAACAACTTCAATTCACTGCAGCAATGAACCTTTGCTGTAAAGAATTAAGTTGATTAGCATATCGTATTTAGGTTGAGCAAACTATTTATTTTCTCCAAATCGGAATTAGTTTATCACAATGAAGACTAACATCTAAATGGATCTGCAACATAAACCGAATACATAAAAACAGGCGAGGATTATCATCTAAACATTTTTCAGGTAAAATGATGCTTAGTTCTTAAGCTTGTTTCTGCACGATTAGAAGAAAAGAAGTGAGATGGGAAGTAAATATGTTACAACTGCTTATAACTAATATAACAATATATGATATATAGGAACAAAATAATGAAACATCCATAAAGAAGAAAATGTAAATACTTAGAATGTTTCATTGAACGACCGCTTAGCAAGGTTTAAACATATTCACACTTAAAAAGGTTTTGTCATTCAGACGATATAAAAATGAGTGACCTCTAGAAGCTTTCAGATGAGTTATCAGAGAAAATGTATCAGATAAAAACGTTCTCCTGACACCATAAGAGGAATTTGGCTACGGAAGATTTCGCTGAAAATGGTTATTTCCGGCGAAACGCAGAACATTCCCCAACCATTTACCTTTTACTATTTTAAATACATCAAAAATTCAATATTTAATCCCTCATAAAGTTGGGAATAAATCAAACGGTAGGCTTTTTCAAATCTTCAATAGATACTCCCTTAAGGT
Source organism: Ladona fulva (assembly GCA_000376725.2). NCBI lineage: Eukaryota > Metazoa > Arthropoda > Insecta > Odonata > Libellulidae > Ladona > Ladona fulva. The sequence continues at coordinate 1,239,606 of KZ308233.1, read as the reverse complement.
ATATTTTATTTATCTAGAATTTCCATCATAAGTAAGCGCCTAGAGAGCAAGTTCGCACTTTAAAAAATAATTTAAAGGGAATTTATGCATCCCCTTAGGACCATAAATTTTGCTTTTAAATAAAAGTTAATGTACTTTTTCGCCTTCTTGGGCCCGAAAGAAATTGAAAGAAAAGATGGAAGAGGTGTACTCACGATAACGGTATGTGATTTATGCATTATGGAGGGAGGGCGCATTTTAAGAAGGGGGCGCATCCAATGCTTAGCAGAGTCAGCACTCTTCCCTCGCTGCCATGTGACGCTCCATAACAGCCACCATGGAGACGACTGAGGGATAATCTTACGATTGCCGATGCTGTGCAAAGCAGCACGTTGGCACTGGGAAGATAAAGGGGACATATGCGTTCATCTAACGTTTCGAAATCGTAAATCGGACTTTTTTGTAAACATTTTATCTCCGATAAAAAATATGGAGGACGAATCTAACCGCTGTCGTTTATATCCCCGCGCATGGCACTGAAATGTCGCATAAAACTTCCGGTCAACGAAAGGGCGCAGTAAAAAGCAATCTTATCACGAGTCGCGGAAATAAAAATCGGCAATCATTATGACCACCAATAGAGTTAAAAAAAAGAGAAAACGTCGCCAATCCCATCTCTCAACAAAGAGGCTTAGCGGAGACGAGCAGTCTTATAATATTTCTACTCCTTTCAGCTTCCAGCATCTGAGCAAAGACCTCAAATCCTTAAACGCGAAAACTGAACCCTCGAAAGTCTCGAAGGAAGATTTTTCTCCGAAAGAAAACCAACGAAAGACGGAAGACGAGAAAAGATTCGGTAGATCCAGCACTCAATGGAGTTTTCTCCACCTTCACACTAAGATCAAAGCCGCGAAAATGATAAAGGACAAGTGTGATTGATATCTAAGGAATAGGAAATTTACGTAAGAAACCTGCATACAATTTATGAATAAATAATTAGAGGACTGTTTGCTATCGTAAATTTAGGAAAAGATGCGACAGAATTTGTATGTGGGTGTACTGAATGTTTCTTCAACTTCACTTCAAAATGGTAAAATAATTAGAAAAGAATGTCATTTTATTAATAAGCTTAGTAACGGATTTGGTGTCAACTTTGGTTGCTGAAATATAATCCTTTGAGCTTGCAGTCTATAGAAAACCTCGATTTAATTACTTCTAAAATAATGATCTATTTCCAATGAACATTCCTGGACTCAATTGAGCATGTTCCATGTTCCCGCGAAATCTATAATGCAACGCCGTGTTAGAAGAAGGGACTAGTTCTAATTAAATCTTAAGGGGGAATTAGTTCTACTTTGCAAGTGTTTACATCCGTATTGGTAAAAATAAAGTAAAAAGAAGAAGTAGAAACTTCTTCCAAAAAAATTCTTTACAAAAAACAATACTGAATCAAACAAAAAAAATATTTAAAATTACTTACAATCAGCGAGCATTCACGGAGATTCGATGAATACACGCAAAACCAATTCGTATCAGTACAGATTCTTACTCGGTAAATTCCTTCATTGGTATCTTCAGCAAGTAGGGAGTGCTACCTTCGAAACGTCTGCAGTATAAGAAACCGGCGACGAAACAAAGGGAGACGAAGAGGGATGAGAGAGGAAGAATGCGAGGAAAGAGGAATAAGCTGCACTCAGTAGCGCGGGAGAAGAGGATGATGGTCATGCTTAAGAGGGGGGAGAGAGAGAGGTAATATGGTCGAGAGGTGGAAGGACTGGTTTGATGTCAGTGGATGAGAGAAGGAAATGTAAGGGGAATAGAAGAAGAGGGGAGGGAATAAGATTCCGCCGTGATGTCTTGAGGGATGGAGAGGGAATCCTGAAATTCGGAAGAGTCGGTTTTCGGAGGGTAGGGACAGAGGACAGACGATCTCTTATGGGAAGAACAAGCCCCGTTCCATAACTCCCAGTCGTGGAGTCTGAAAGAGAAAAGGATTTCCCCGAGAGAGAATGATGGAAGAGATAAGTCCGAGAGATTTCCAAAAACCGTGGAATCGTATGAAATATTTCCGGGGCATTTCGCAGGGGTTAACGGAGATGAAAACCCCCAAGGGAGGGGGCGATGGCGAATGTATTTAGCGATGATAAACAGGGTGGTGGAGAATGTGTGAGTGAGCACATACGTATGTAATCGCTGCCATCATTATCGTCATTAGTTATCTGTCAGCGGACAAGACCGTGATTATATACTGCTCCGAGTTCCCCGAAATGTTTTGCCCTCTTTGCTTCTACAAGACTCCTAATGATACTTCCTATTCTTCCGAGTCATCTAATAACTTCGATAGCTTCCAGTCTTCTCCTCGACGCTTCATTTGCATTCGGTCGCATTTGTAACACGCACTTGTCTAATGATGTTCGACGCGATTTACCACCCTTCCTTGTTCGCAAATTTATATCTTCCTATTATCTTCAATTTGTTTCATTTTTTGCACTCCGAATACTTGAGGTTAATTTTTTTAAAAGCGCTGACGGGTAGTCTCCTTGTGAAATGTATTCAACTAAATACTTCCTCATACCTTAATCCATTAGTGAAATCCCAGGCACTGAATAAGCCGTGAAGATACGATTTTATCAAACGCAATTTAAGACGCCAATCCAAGAGAGCTCAAAGCACTTCGAGTCTATTCGTAATGTAGTTCATCTCCCTTGTATTTCAGACATATGGAGGTTAAGAAATGAGTTATAGATTGAACTAGATGCTATAATTCGACGCACTCGTTTGTAATCGATTGGCACATTTTCTAAAGCGTGCGAAAACACTCTCTTTTATGGATATTAAAGTTCGTAAAAGATAAAGCTTTGTGGTTTAAAATTATTTGAGGCTGGAGAAGGATTCCGATTCAAGCAGATTGAAACAGAACAATTCATGAAAGCGAATCCGACAATAAGACAATATTTACATTTATTGAGTGTGATAGATATGAATGCGAGGTCGCTCGGCAATGATTTCCTCTTAGAACATCTATTTTCATACCATATCTTTGCCTTCTATATAAATTCGATTTTCAATTCGAATTTCCGTTAATACTGCTAAGTATGATAGACACATACTTAAACAAATATAATACGAATATGTATGAATAAAAGCCAGCATTTTAAAATTTTTTGCCATGAAAATTATTTGAAAATAGTCAAATTTTACATATTTCCGAGGTTATCCAAATTCTAATTCGAAATAAATGTATCGATATGCAAGGACCACGTACGAAAATTCCTTTAATAAGAATAAATTTTTTTGTGGAGCGCTAGGAAAAAAACGAGAATTTTCCGAGTATGGATGGATACCAGAGAAATATCGAGTAAGTGGCTCCCTTTGGCAATATTTCTCCCCCTCGTGCTTTCTTATTCGTATGCCACTGCAACCTGAAGGGACAAAAAAGCACGCACGCAAGCACTCAAGCCAGCTCGGTCATGGTTGCGAAATTTTAAAGGCGAAGAGAGAGAATAAAAACTCCCAGAATTAAATTGAGGTTAGTAGATTGGGGGCCTTCGTTATAAATGGTAGATTGCATTCGTCTTTAGCATGAGCATCGGTAATGTTCTTAACCACGGCAACCGATTGCAGTTCTCGTTTTATTGAGCAGTGCTTTGGCCGCGGGAGAGAGTGAGTTTCGAGGGAGATGATCCAGAGGGGCCATTAAAGAAGTAGAGGAGGAAATGGGATTGTGGAAGAGAGGAAACGGAGGGGTGGTTTAATAAACAGAGGTTGCCCGCAATCTGCTTCCTTGTCTCTCCGCTATCCATCCGATCTACTTATAAGGCCTTAACGGCCTGAGAAGAGTAAGTTGGGTAGAAATATCCAACGCGACGGAAAAAAGTCGACAATGGAAAATGAGACGAAAAGAGACCAAAAAGAGGGAGAAATTTTTGAGGAGATGAATGCCAGAAGAGGGATGAGATTTTTCCGCCGAGAAAAAATACTTTTCCGCAGATTATTTTCTAATGATAATTCAGGTTACTGATGATAATCAACTATGACGATGTGGGCTCAAAATTTTAAGAAACGATAAATCTGGAAACGAATTATTCTTTCGTGAACCATTCCGTTAAACTGGTTTATAAGAGTGAATAACCCATCTTGCTATAAGATGGAAATGAAACTCGTGTTTTATATTTATTTAGTAAATAACTGAAGAAGAAGTAAATGACTATTTATTTAGAAAATGACTGAGGAATAAGTATGAGAATGCACACACCCATTTCGGATAAATGTACTACTTGCACGTCTTAAATGTTACATTCAAAACATTTCGATGTATGTTGTATGTTAGAATTATTCGAACAGCGAGCTGAATTGTAATGAAACACTGCACATTCGCTTTCGCTGGACGAGCAGATAAAACATTCGAACCGTTCACGGCATATACATGCCTAAAAAGTAAAGGAAATTTACGGTGTATTATTTAAGATTTAAAATGTGGTTGCTATGAGTTTTGATATGAATACAAAATCAAAAGACGAGAAAATATATAAGATTTGAGATATAAGGTGAATTATTAAGCTAAAATCATTCGCTATTATTTAGTATTAAAAAGATTTTTTAAATAGTAAAGGAATAAAAAAACGGAAGGGATGATCAGCAAATAGAAAACCAGAAGGAAACTTTCAATTTCATTAATTACGATAGAAGTTTTGAAGAACCAATTCTTTGCGGGTTATACTCGTATTAATTATATATAAATATATATGATCCACTTAAGGGATATTTGCTATAAACAGATGTAACGGAACACAAGTATGAAATGAGAAGGATGTAACTTCTGTAGCAATGATATGCGTTATGTAGACATGAAGTAACAAAAATCTATTCATCGAAATCCTCATTCTTTTGGTGATTCTAAAAGTAACAAACTGCAGCCCTCTACCATCATACTCAACCCTCTAAGGAATACGGGAATATTGAGGAAAAACCCTCTGAAAAGAATCAAAAAGACAACCACTCTCCCCCACAACCAACCGTTTAATAGCAAGCGACTGCGACAGTAAAAATTCGGGGGAAAAAATTAAAAGAGATTAAAGAGAAAGAGGCGACAGATTCCATTTTCGAACCCGGAAAATTATTTTGCACGGACCGAGAGGAAAAAAAATTCGGCTAAAGTAAAAACGAGGAAACCGAACTCCACTTTTTTCCGTACTAACTCAACCGAAAAAGAGAGAAACACAAGAGAGGAAGAACTGGTAATGAGCGCCCTTTTCTGCCGGGGAAAGGTATGGAAGAAGGGACCGCGTCGGCACATGGAGACAGAGGAAAATGAAAAGCAGAGCGAAAAACAAAAGCGATAGAATGGGAAGGGGGAATCGGACGAGGATAGGGGATGCAAATGGCCTCCGGCGCGAAGCTCTGGGAACAGAGAGGGAGAGAAAGAAGTGGGAAAAGCGCATGGGGTGAAATAGCATGGAGATACGTATTGCGCCTACGTCCTGGAAGTCCTGCCCGCCAGTGGGGTATGGGAATAGGACAGGTAGTGAGGAAGGGGGACAGGGTGAGCAATAGCACGGAACAAACAAGGAGAGAGTGGGGGCACGGCAGAAAGATACAGAGTGTGGGAAGAGAGTAAAGGGGTTGAAGAGGAAAAGAAAACAGTCTTGGCAAATGGGGAGAGGATAGATTAAACCAGATTAGTCCGCGGAGATAGTTGCCTCCTGTATTAGAGGGAGCTTTCTCTTCCCCCGCTCAATTCGACTGCCAAGAGATGAGAAAGAAGGGGAAATGGCAAAAGGGAGGGTGAATGGAAGGAGGAAGCCACACCCTCGCTTTCCTTCATCCCTGCCGACTTCCCTTCGGCGGATAAAACATCCGAAACACGAATTCGGATAGGAAATTGAGATCAATCGCCTTATCCCTTTTTTCGGAGAAACAACGAAGTATTCGAAATAAATGCGCGCGTGGGAGGAAGTCGAATATGGTTAAGGGAGGGAGGGCGAAACGGTGAGCAATTACGCGACCTTTTCTCGCGTGGGGGAGGGGATTTGCTCCATACGGTCGCTGCTGAAAAGTCACCCTTCTTAACTGCTCTAAATCATTCAATCCAAAAAGAAAAAACAAAGAATATGACATGCCCAAATTAGATTGTGTAAACAATGCTAGTAATCTTAATAATTACACTTACAAATTATCGATTTTATTTTAACATGACCGCTCTTATTATGATTGAATACTCATATTACCTTGCAAAGGAGAAATTTGTTTCGGAGTTTTGATAACTTCATAAATTTACCGAAGTCACATATGAATGCAAACGGCATTAATAACTCGGCTGTTCAGTGTCAAAGGCAATTATTTTCGTCGTTCGTATAAATCACTAATGGATGTGTGACAAAAAATGGCTTCATAAATTTCCATCAGGTGGTCCTCAAGAGAGGATGAATATAACTTGCATTTTTTTATAATTGACCAAGCATTAGCTCTCTGAATTTTGCTCGGATAATCATTACGAGCAATGCTTTTAATTTCAGTGAACACAGAATTCCAAATATTTTGAGAGCAACATACGCCAAATTTTGGCGCAAGACAAGACAGCTTTTTCAGGGATGAATTCATAAATTTAAAATGAATCGGTACATTTTCAATACATCGTAAATCGTGACAAAGTAACTTCATTGTGGCTTAATATGTAAGTTCACCAATAGGAAAGAAAATTACTACCAACTAAAACTAGAGGTAGCTTATTCATACAAAATGACTAATCTAGAAAGCGATCTAAGTAGCATAAGTCAGAAAAACCAAAAAGTCAGTCAATTATCTTTCACGGTTGAGGAACATACTAACGTGAACTGAAAAACGAATTATATTATTCTGAAAAACAATTTTCGAAATAATTATTAGAAAAATTACTACATGTAGGTCTACGAAATGGTAAAAATGGAAAGAAGACAAACAAAACCTTATGATAATTACGATAATAACTATTATAAATATTATTAGTAAAATTACGCAAAACTTCCCTAACTTTCCCGAACCTTCCTCATCGGATCTGAGGATGCTACAGTTGTAAGACCACTTTATCTTCACCCTTAAGAGGACAGATGAGTTAACAAGCTATTTGATTCTCAAGCATATTTGCCAGCTACCTTACAAGAGCTAACAGCTGAAACAGAGTAAACACTCGGTTAAAGTCGATTGCAACTACCCAATTCTTTCTTAGTTCCTCATCCTAAAAGGGCCAAAAACTCGATAAGCAAAGATAACAGAGAAGAATGTAAACTGCGTTACCAAACGTATTCGAAAAATAGATACCATTAAAGTTGATGACAACTATCAAAGAGGAAAAAACGAAATGCTCGGTTATCACAAATAAGAAAAGAACTAGAAAGGCGGAAAAAGTGGAAGAACTTCCGGGAAGAAGAGCGGATGAGGAAGAGAGATCGAAAAAAGGTCGAAAGGGTCCGTTGCTATGGAGAGATAAGGTGCCATTCTTGCGAATGTTATCGTGATGAGAGAACGACATCGCTGAACCGCTTTTCCTATGCAAAGAGAACGTAATTTGGGAGGAATGGAAAATGCGGAGGAAGGAAAGTTTTCGAAGTAATGGCGGAAGACCTTTCCATTCCCAGTGCATAATAATAACGTTTATGCGATGGAAATTTGAAGATGAAGGATCGCTATCTGCCGTGACAAATTAAGGATGTGCGCGTCTTCCGTTTCGAAAAGACGAAGCTTATGTTAGAGTTAACTGCGATACACGTCACCAGATGTCAGGCATTGAATACATTCGCAAGATGCAAATGCACCTAGAATATTCAAATTGAAAAATAGTTTCGAACACAATCAAAATATTCATGAAAAGGAAAACAATGTAAGTGAACGCACGATGTATTCAAAGAAAGGTGTAGCACTACGTATGGCGCAATAACGACGCAGTCAGTTGCTCATTTTATCAAATTACGCATTCCATCGACTGAATATATATTAATAATGGTTCTAATTGATAGACAATAATTCATTACTAATAAACCTGAAAACGACACAGTACATTTCTTACCGTGATTTAACGCGAACAAAAGCTTTCACGTTCTGTTCTATTATAAATTATTAAATACTAAATGATGAATTCCTAAATATATACGGATCGAAATCAAGTAGTGTATAAATAACTCCCTGTATAAATTAAGTGAAAAATTATCTTTCTATATGACTATGTAAGTGGGAAAAATAGATTTTAATTCTTTATCATACGACAGAACTAGGGTTTACAGGAAACAAATTTTAAAATTCATAAATCTCAAAAAGGGACGCCTCCGTTTTAGATTCCCTTAATAAATATCAGTGGCCAGTTGATTCATTTGAAAATGTTTTACATGATTTTTTAAGCCCCCAAAACAGAAAAGTTCGGATAAATCGGATTTTTGTTGCGTCTGGGCATAGAATAACCTTTCTCTAGGGCCTGGGTGCTCAATTTCAATTTCCAGCATTTTAGATTAGTAAAATCTTAAGATTTTGCAAGATAATAAAATAATCATAAACTGAGTACAGCGATATTGCCGATACCAGAACACCATAAAAATTAAACAAGAATGTCTCACCTGACATTCAAGATTATCAGTTTATCTTAATAATTTAAGATAAGTTGATAATCCTCCATCTTTGATATATTACGTAGCATTACCAAGCAGTGGCTTCTGCGATAATTTTTAATTATCATTTTAAATGTTTTTCGGAACAATTCCGACTGATAAAGTGATTCATTGCCAATTGATACCGCATCCATCCATTACAAACGAGAATTCTAACCACAGAAACCAAACTTTGTACAACATTCCAGAAAATTCCCCATTCTACCCCATTGAAAACTAGCGCCCTTTAACTTAACGAAACGGAACCCCACCATTAGCTATGAGTCAAGTATATAATAAGATGGAGGACCGAGCAATCTTCCCGGTTGGTGCAGGAACGAGAAGTTTGGTTTCGATGGCTCCATGTTGTGGCAGCGTTTGCCTCCGATGAGAGGAGGGATTGTTCGTCGGAGGAGGTTAATGGGGAGGAAATGAGGACCGAGGTAGGCACGCTGTTGTATGCGGAGGGGTGTAATGAGGGAGCCAGGGGGCAAGGGGGTGACGCAAATGGAGGGTCCCTTTTGGATGATGTAGGCGATTGAGCCAGGGGAATGAGGCTGTACGATAGGAAACAGAGGGTGAGGTCCATTCTCCGTAGGGACAAAAATTAGCCCTCCGACGATAAACTTCGTGATTCGATGCTCAGTGAATTAATCTGTTTGTTATTTAAAGACGTGGTCTGAAGACTTGATAGGCCATGACGTCTGTTCGTCTTAGAACTCGATAGGAAATATCGCTCTGATGTACCGTGTTCTTTTTGCTCCAGCGACGACACGAAAGAGGGGAAATAAATATGGAGTCTTGTCTACTTAATGAAATACTCTAATCCCCAGCTTTTCATCTGCCATGCCGGAAGGAGGCAACAGTAACCTGTTTAATTCAAAGAAGTTCCTTTTTCTTCTGGGTTAGCATTACATTTGATACAATTCACTCAACGATATTTCTTACAGTTTAATAAAACACCACAACATTCGACATTTTCATCCGGAACTTAAAGTTTCCTTCGACATAAATATGAAGTAACAAAATTTGATGCGTAGTTTAGTCACACACAGAGTTTCGATTTGAGTGAAAAAGTACCCAGGAGGAAAAAGTTATAAAATTCAACCTCGATGCATGAAATTCGGACACCGAACTTCAAAATTTCTACGAATGCGTACAGCGAAGAAAATAGAAATAAATTGATAATACCCCTATGAATTTTCCATTATGAAGGGCATAATTTAGATTTAAATATTCTTCATTGAAACTGAATGAGAAGAACACGAATGCTTTCGTTCCAGATGATATTCGAATCAGAAACGGCATTGTTATGTCATTTTATTATTATACGTTTAACGCCTTGTGTTAAACGTATAGTATAGTTACGTTACGTTAAATAATAGTAAAGTTGTACTTAAAATGCTTAAGAGCAAGATAAATTTTCAAAATATTTCTCAGCAATCCCATTCTTGAACAGCCAAATAAGACAGCAAATGAAGAAACGAGAACGAACTATTGTCATTGAATTCCTTCACGACTGGATTTCCAAAGAATAATTCAACGCAGAAATTGATATTCCCATGCATTCCATTTTGCGAAGTTTAATCATGCTCCCCACCACGGCAGATGATGTCGGAAATCTTTCTTATTCAACTTCGGCGAATCACAAAGCAACCAAGCATAAAACGACCAAGGGAAATCCTCCGACGAATTACCATAGTCATTTCGATGGGGAAACATGCTATTGATGTATTCCTGCACACCTTTGCTCACCGCTGTGAACCTTGAAACGTTGAATCACTCGAAAAGCCTATTTCTGCACCCGGAGTCAATTCATACTTATGGAATCCCTAGACGCGACTATGCTCTTCCATGCATAAATAAACCCATCTGTGAAACTGGATTGAGGCGTCAACATTAGGCGATGCACAGTTCGCCAACTTCCACTTCTGGAAGTATATCACAGAGATCGGATTCCTGCAAAACGTGACCGTCGACTCTCTATCTGATCTCGATAAAAGAGCAATAATTCTTAGGGAGATCAAAGGGACTGCGGGTAGACATCCGCATATGTATGGATAAGGGGGAAAAAAACTTCCGCCATCCTGACAACAAATAACGCCTGGTTCCAATTCCACACGGCTCTTCATCTCATCCCGTCGAAAGATACTCGGAACCATGGAAACCGCATCAAGCCTCTGTTAAACACCCTTGGGAAAGAGTGGGTAGCCATGGATACAGATTGCAATGGGAGCTCGCCGAACTCTAGATGCATTATTAGCCTCGGACATACGTATACACGTATATGCGGACATCGAGTGACACGGCACCGCACGTTCGAGGAACGGATAGCCGTGGACCTCGGAGGAGATAAGAGAAGAAACCGCCGCGGCCGCCGTAAGACTTACGCGATCTCGATTCGTGGCGGTTTGTTTCACAACCACATCAGATGAAGTCCAATGACGCGAAAGGGCAGGGTCGCCGGGGAAAGGTCGAGGACTGCGGAAAGGGTGTCGCGGAAACCCAAGTAAGGGTTGAAAAGGAAATGGGACGTGAGTACAATGGAGGTGACACTTAGCTTGGGAGAGATATATGCTCTCCGAAGGCTCATATTCCATTAAAGTCCATAAAGAATATCGGGTAAACAAAAATATATATTATAGATGACAAAAACATGGCTTCCACGAACAAAAGAGAAGAATCACCGCGATGGTAATAACAGCAACAGTAAGTATGGCGGTTTCAACACGAAGGTGAAGACCTTCAACATTATTCGTATACAGAAAGAAGATATGAGCGAGGTAAAGCTGCAACAAAATAGTAACATTTTTATAGAGCAAAGAAATGTAATAGTTTCTCACCAAGCTGATCTGCAGCTAAAAAGTGACGAAAAAATTGAAAGCTGGAGAAGAACACTAGAGAAAGGTTATTACGATGCAAAGTTATGCATGTGTAAACCACCATCTGTGTTGATGTATAATTTTACAGAGATAAAAGATAATTAAGATCAATTACGGAGAAACAACTAAACTTCTAAGAGCGAAGGGTGAATAGCAAGGTTAGAAATCTTTTAACGCGTACAGATGATAATGGATCGCATGATTTCGAAATGAGGATAAGAGGAACAAAAACTGCCGGAAGGAATAACAAGAGAAAAACTGCGATGTAAGCTGCTGCTACGATAATCGGGGGAGAGAAAAAAAAGCAAGCGCAAATCGCAAACGTACGATCTTTTAAATGCTACAACGCTCGCCTCCAACCCCCTTGCGTATCGAAATTGCAAATTAAGAGCGATTCATCGATTAATAATTCCGCACTTGAGATTACATTCACGAACATGAAAAACTAATCAGCGAGAAAAAAGCACCGGCTTTTCAGATACGCCTTTTTTCCACTTCCGATCGATAAACCAATACCTGGAGTTGGGGCGTAAAGGATGCGGGGTTTCCGCTAATTAAAAGGCGTTTAAATGGCAACGGTGGCGGAGAGGACGTCCTTAACACTTGGAGTGGCGCCTCAGAAGGACGCCGTTTCGAAATCACGTTCACCTACCACCTTCGTTCACGAGGGAAAAGGCTTTCACTTGAAAATCCTCCGGCGTATTCGTAGCTCGCTTGGTGCGTACTGCGCTCCGCGATCTTTCTGCTTCGATTACCTTGCTTGGATTTCGGGAAACAAGCTCACGTCGCTTTCGGTCAAAGACGCCTGGAATCACCGTGCAGAGTTTCCAAAAGACTAAAAAGATCTTGGGATAGGAAACCAGAGAAGTCTGCAAGGTACCGGCACGACCAGTGTTTTCAGGCTATGGGAATCTTTTTCAGCGACGCCGCGAGTGACCCTCTTCGNTAATTCTTTATCATACGACAGAACTAGGGTTTACAGGAAACAAATTTTAAAATTCATAAATCTCAGAAAGGGACGCCTCCGTTTTAGATTCCCTTAATAAATATCAGTGGCCAGTTGATTCATTTGAAAATGTTTTACATGATTTTTTAAGCCCCCAAAACAGAAAAGTTCGGATAAATCGGATTTTTGTTGCGTCTGGGCATAGAATAACCTTTCTCTAGGGCCTGGGTGCTCAATTTCAATTTCCAGCATTTTAGATTAGTAAAATCTTAAGATTTTGCAAGATAATAAAATAATCATAAACTGAGTACAGCGATATTGCCGATACCAGAACACCATAAAAATTAAACAAGAATGTCTCACCTGACATTCAAGATTATCAGTTTATCTTAATAATTTAAGATAAGTTGATAATCCTCCATCTTTGATATATTACGTAGCATTACCAAGCAGTGGCTTCTGCGATAATTTTTAATTATCATTTTAAATGTTTTTCGGAACAATTCCGACTGATAAAGTGATTCATTGCCAATTGATACCGCATCCATCCATTACAAACGAGAATTCTAACCACAGAAACCAAACTTTGTACAACATTCCAGAAAATTCCCCATTCTATCCCATTGAAAACTAGCGCCCTTTAACTTAACGAAACGGAACCCCACCATTAGCTATGAGTCAAGTATATAATAAGATGGAGGACCGAGCAATCTTCCCGGTTGGTGCAGGAACGAGAAGTTTGGTTTCGATGGCTCCATGTTGTGGCAGCGTTTGCCTCCGATGAGAGGAGGGATTGTTCGTCGGAGGAGGTTAATGGGGAGGAAATGAGGACCGAGGTAGGCACGCTGTTGTATGCGGAGGGGTGTAATGAGGGGGCAAGGGGGTGACGCAAATGGAGGGTCCCTTTTGGATGATGTAGGCGATTGAGCCAGGGGAATGAGGCTGTACGATAGGAAACAGAGGGTGAGGTCCATTCTCCGTAGGGACAAAAATTAGCCCTCCGACGATAAACTTCGTGATTCGATGCTCAGTGAATTAATCTGTTTGTTATTTAAAGACGTGGTTTGAAGACTTGATAGGCCATGACGTCTGTTCGTCTTAGAACTCGATAGGAAATATCGCTCTGATGTACCGTGTTCTTTTTGCTCCAGCGACGACACGAAAGAGGGGAAATAAATATGGAGTCTTGTCTACTTAATGAAATACTCTAATCCCCAGCTTTTCATCTGCCATGCCGGAAGGAGGCAACAGTAACCTGTTTAATTCAAAGAAGTTCCTTTTTCTTCTGGGTTAGCATTACATTTGATACAATTCACTCAACGATATTTCTTACAGTTTAATAAAACACCACAACATTCGACATTTTCATCCGGAACTTAAAGTTTCCTTCGACATAAATATGAAGTAACAAAATTTGATGCGTAGTTTAGTCACACACAGAGTTTCGATTTGAGTGAAAAAGTACCCAGGAGGAAAAAGTTATAAAATTCAACCTCGATGCATGAAATTCGGACACCGAACTTCAAAATTTCTACGAATGCGTACAGCGAAGAAAATAGAAATAAATTGATAATACCCCTATGAATTTTCCATTATGAAGGGCATAATTTAGATTTAAATATTCTTCAGTGAAACTGAATGAGAAGAACACGAATGCTTTCGTTCCAGATGATATTCGAATCAGAAACGGCATTGTTATGTCATTTTATTATTATACGTTTAACGCCTTGTGTTAAACGTATAGTATAGTTACGTTACGTTAAATAATAGTAAAGTTGTACTTAAAATGCTTAAGAGCAAGATAAATTTTCAAAATATTTCTCAGCAATCCCATTCTTGAACAGCCAAATAAGAGAGCAAATGAAGAAACGAGAACGAACTATTGTCATTGAATTCCTTCACGACTGGATTTCCAAAGAATAATTCAACGCAGAAATTGATATTCCCATGCATTCCATTTTGCGAAGTTTAATCATGCTCCCCACCACGGCAGATGATGTCGGAAATCTTTCTTGTTCAACTTCGGCGAATCACAAAGCAACCAAGCATAAAACGACCAAGGGAAATCCTCCGACGAATTACCATAGTCATTTCGATGGGGAAACATGCTATTGATGTATTCCTGCACACCTTTGCTCACCGCTGTGAACCTTGAAACGTTGAATCACTCGAAAAGCCTATTTCTGCACCCGGAGTCAATTCATACTTATGGAATCCCTAGACGCGACTATGCTCTTCCATGCATAAATAAACCCATCTGTGAAACTGGATTGAGGCGTCAACATTAGGCGATGCACAGTTCGCCAACTTCCACTTCTGGAAGTATATCACAGAGATCGGATTCCTGCAAAACGTGACCGTCGACTCTCTATCTGATCTCGATAAAAGAGCAATAATTCTTAGGGAGATCAAAGGGACTGCGGGTAGACATCCGCATATGTATGGATAAGGGGGAAAAAAACTTCCGCCATCCTGACAACAAATAACGCCTGGTTCCAATTCCACACGGCTCTTCATCTCATCCCGTCGAAAGATACTCGGAACCATGGAAACCGCATCGAGCCTCTGTTAAACACCCTTGGGAAAGAGTGGGTAGCCATGGATACAGATTGCAATGGGAGCTCGCCGAACTCTAGATGCATTATTAGCCTCGGACATACGTATACACGTATATGCGGACATCGAGTGACACGGCACCGCACGTTCGAGGAACGGATAGCCGTGGACCTCGGAGGAGATAAGAGAAGAAACCGCCGCGGCCGCCGTAAGACTTACGCGATCTCGATTCGTGGCGGTTTGTTTCACAACCACATCAGATGAAGTCCAATGACGCGAAAGGGCAGGGTCGCCGGGGAAAGGTCGAGGACTGCGGAAAGGGTGTCGCGGAAACCCAAGTAGGGGTTGAAAAGGAAATGGGACGTGAGTACAATGGAGGTGACACTTAGCTTGGGAGAGATATATGCTCTCCGAAGGCTCATATTCCATTAAAGTCCATAAAGAATATCGGGTAAACAAAAATATATATAATAGATGACAAAAACATGGCTTCCACGAACAAAAGAGAAGAATCACCGCGATGGTAATAACAGCAACAGTAAGTATGGCGGTTTCAACACGAAGGTGAAGACCTTCAACATTATTCGTATACAGAAAGAAGATATGAGCGAGGTAAAGCTGCAACAAAATAGTAACATTTTTATAGAGCAAAGAAATGTAATAGTTTCTCACCAAGCTGATCTGCAGCTAAAAAGTGACGAAAAAATTGAAAGCTGGAGAAGAACACTAGAGAAAGGTTATTACGATGCAAAGTTATGCATGTGTAAACCACCATCTGTGTTGATGTATAATTTTACAGAGATAAAAGATAATTAAGATCAATTACGGAGAAACAACTAAACTTCTAAGAGCGAAGGGTGAATAGCAAGGTTAGAAATCTTTTAACGCGTACAGATGATAATGGATCGCATGATTTCGAAATGAGGATAAGAGGAACAAAAACTGCCGGAAGGAATAACAAGAGAAAAACTGCGATGTAAGCTGCTGCTACGATAATCGGGGGAGAGAAAAAAAAGCAAGCGCAAATCGCAAACGTACGATCTTTTAAATGCTACAACGCTCGCCTCCAACCCCCTTGCGTATCGAAATTGCAAATTAAGAGCGATTCATCGATTAATAATTCCGCACTTGAGATT
This sequence comes from Ladona fulva, assembly GCA_000376725.2. NCBI lineage: Eukaryota > Metazoa > Arthropoda > Insecta > Odonata > Libellulidae > Ladona > Ladona fulva. The sequence goes on along the minus strand of KZ308233.1, from coordinate 1,223,495 downwards.
ACATTCACGAACATGAAAAACTAATCAGCGAGAAAAAAGCGCCGGCTTTTCAGATACGCCTTTTTTCCACTTCCGATCGATAAACCAATACCTGGAGTTGGGGCGTAAAGGATGCGGGGTTTCCGCTAATTAAAAGGCGTTTAAATGGCAACGGTGGCGGAGAGGACGTCCTTAACACTTGGAGTGGCGCCTCAGAAGGACGCCGTTTCGAAATCACGTTCACCTACCACCTTCGTTCACGAGGGAAAAGGCTTTCACTTGAAAATCCTCCGGCGTATTCGTAGCTCGCTTGGTGCGTACTGCGCTCCGCGATCTTTCTGCTTCGATTACCTTGCTTGGATTTCGGGAAACATGCTCACGTCGCTTTCGGTCAAAGACGCCTGGAATGACCGTGCAGAGTTTCCAAAAGACTAAAAAGATCTTGGGATAGGAAACCAGAGAAGTCTGCAAGGTACCGGCACGACCAGTGTTTTCAGGCTATGGGAATCTTTTTCAGCGACGCCGCGAGTGACCCTCTTCGGAAGAACGGTGATCTCACCGAATACTTTGATCCCGAGCGGTGCGTCTTATTTTAAATATCCATTCATGCGGCGCATTACGAAACTAAACGCTAACGTGCGGTCAGCATTCCTCGAGTGAAGGATAGCATCGCATGTACAGAGAGTGGAAGGACGGCGTATGTCTCTAGGACAAACTAGTTGCCAGGCGCCGTGTTCCTTCCCTCGCCCACGCGACACATGACGATCTACTAGAATTGCGGCACTAGCGGGGTAATGGATAGTTGTGGGGGATGCGTGGGTGGGGACATGGAGGAAATGGGGAGGGATTAAGGGGTAGGATTGTGTTGGGGATGGAAAATAGTGAGCAGGGTGAAACCGCGTGGGACCCGAGCTACCTTCGCCTACGTAGCGATGAGGACGCCAACTCCGGTCGCCCACCGCTGAATCGCTCAATGGAATGGAATCCATTGTTTAGCAAGTTCCAGCTCAAGAGCCATTGTAAATGAAATATAGTTATTAACAGGGTCGGTGCCGAGTTGATTGTTTTCGTCTTGCCTTTCCGAAGAAACGCACTTCTCTGTATCTATGCGGATCTTATTCGGGGTAAAATATCAGCGAGCCAACTATCAAGTGTCTGCATCTGCATCTACATAATTACCCAGCCACTCACACTCCATTCAGCCTACTAGTTACTCCATCTATTATTATCATGGGCTGGTGAGGTGGAGTTGCTCTATCGGTTTTCTATCATTTTATTAAATCGACGTTGCCTGAGCAAACTGACAGGCTATCATAGAGTCTCTGAATTTCATTGAGATTATTTCTTGAGCTATAAGGAGCTTAGCATTATACACACCTACGTATCTACTTTTCGTTAATTTAAAAACACAATGCTCTCCACAGCCAAAAGGAAAACTACGCTAAAAGTACGTATTTGTTTCTGAGATGAAGATTGCTTCAATAAACCACCCAAACAAAGTTGCAGAGTGAGATACGATATAAAAAATCGTGGCTTTCCACAATACCAATATCCTATTTCAACGCGGCGTAAGTCCTTCAGAAGTATTAGGAGAAATAGAAAGTGGAGAATAGACTATATTACTGTAAAAAGTATGTTGCTGTCAAAGTAATGCTGTGAGAGATTTTGTGAAAATAATTTAAAATTTCTGACATTTCCCAGCACAACATACGCTACTACAACCAAGGAATAGACACAAGATGACAGTTTTCATAGCAACTTCGGGACAATTGTAAGGATATTCTCTTCATTTTTTAAAGAAAACGAAGTGACCCAAGGTATGGCTCGACAAGGGGAGAGGAAAGAATAAAGTTTTCCGCGAAAATATAATAGCTCACCGGTAAGGATTCTAAAAAATATATAGGGATGTTATCCGTTCAAATCTCGTCTTGATTTTATTAGAGAAGAGGGTGGAAATGCTGGTCTTGAGAAAGAGCTTAGGAAAGAAACTGAAGATACAGAATTAGACTTATTGAAAAAAATTGCTATCCGCTGATGACCAGTTTATTATACAAAATAGAAGACAAATTGCAAATGGCGGTTCAAAAATTACATCAATTGAGTATAATATATAACCTGAAAATTTCAATAGCTAAAACTAAAACTATGGCATTCTTAGAAAGCAACCCAATAAGAACAAAAATTGTCATTGAAGATCAGGTACTCGAACAGGTATCCCATTTCCAATATTTAGGATGTGACAAAGCATGATGATGATAAAGACATCTGCAAATGCCTATTGAGAGGTTTCCTAAGCAGGCGTTAAGCAAGTGTTGGAAGACCGAGATTGATTGATCGAGGTAAGGTGAAGCCGGAACAGGCTTTTAGCCTAATCCTGGGAGGAAGAGGAAGAAGAAAAAAGAATGAGGTATAGCATAAGGTTAAAGAGGAAAGGAAACATAATTTTTATAGAGGAGTAAATACTGCGATGAGATGAATATATCGAAGGCAAAACAGCAACGATAACAAGGAATAGATGCAACGATATGCAAGGAATATTAGACACCTAATCACAAGGGGTAAATATTAGTCATCACGACGATTATAATAGCATGACATTTGAGAATACATCCTCAAAAAGTGGAAGAAATTCTGATTATTGTATAAATCAAGCAATATCTTAACTCGAAACTGTAAAAGAACGAAAAGCAACAATAATAATAAAAGATCTTTATTGAAGGGAGTGATGGAGGCTTCTTAGTCTTACGTCTAACCCTTTATCGTTAAGTATTTAAAAGACATAGATTCGAAACAGAGCAATTAAGGAAAGTAAGGAAATATTATCTGAGTTAAAAAAAACTAAGTCTGAAATTAGGAAATAATAAAACCCTGCAGGAAACTCCCTTGAGAAGGGGGTCGTGAAAAAGCTGCGAAAACACAATTGCTTCACGATAAACCCTTCAAAGAGGTATCACCCATATTGCCACCAACTTTGGAATACATACATTTAAATACATTTGCATAGCGAATCCTACCCCGTGACCGGAAGTGAAGTATCGGCCAAGTCCCCTTCAAATACCTTTGCCACTTCGGTTCGATACGCAGATATCCCCTCTATCTCCTGCCCTTCACCAAAGGGAGATATGGAAAAACATTCACAGATAGAATTAAATCAAGTCAAGTTGCAAATAAGTTCGCCACGAAGAGTACGGTTTGACGTAAACGCCCTGCACTCAGCAGCGAGAAAGATCCAACGACCTCGCTTTTACATTTCCAGGTGTGCTAACAGGACCAAAAATTCTCAGAATGATTAGTATTCCAGCACGATTTCGGTCGAGGTGAGCCAAATGACGGACAGAAAATGAAAAGGAACACGCCATCGTTAATTAGTTGCCTAGCGGACGTCCACCCGACAGAGAAAATGTGATAAGGGAGCAATCGCGTAGGTGACGCGATAGTCGGCGGCAAAGTTAGCGATCGCCACCGTTGGATTAACCGACCTAAGATAACAATGACCCGCTCGCTTAGTTGTAGACTTTTTCGATTTCGATTTCTATAATATTGGCGGCAGTTACTTTTAACGAACGCCTCTATATTTGCAACGTCATACATGCATTCTTCCCGTTTATCATCATATTATTGCTGCACCAAACACTACAGAGATTAATTGATGAAATTCAGTCATGAAATCATTTAAATTTATAACTCATAAAAACCATTTCTAAAGAATTAAATTTTTCATACTTTTAACATGATACAATCAGCAATCAGCGGCGTATTTTTCGGGATCAAGAAGTCCAGACTTTCCAAGACAAAAAGAAGGAAAGAGTGTAATTCATAATCATAAACGTATCTTTATTGATGTCGACCTAGATGAGCTCGATTATAAAAAATCATTTAATTATTATTAATCTCCAAAACGGCGTGGATAAAAAATTAATTTAAAATATCTTCATTTCAGAGTTACTAACCCCCTCGACAATATAAATTTGCAATTGAGATAGTTTCAATAACTATTCATCCATTAGCTCGCTATGAGGCAGCTCTGGTGATCGCGACAGAGCGATTGTATGAATGGATTCCGATATTAAAGGAGAAGAGAGAACGATAACACTCCCACGCACCAACCCGAGGCGGTCCCTCAAAAGGAAGTCACCAGGCGCGACGGTAACCGCATCCAATCGACTTCGCGTGAAAAACGTTATTAAAACACACGGAGAGTAGCGACAGAGAGGAGAGGGAGAGAGAGAGAGAGAGAAACGAGCAAAACAATGCGTCACGACCCGCACGAAAGCTTTAATTAATGGCCGAACGGAAAGAGTGGACGTATTTTTTAATCGAGGAGAGATTACTTAGTCAACGGGGTGAGGTCGTGAAATTCATTAACGCCATCCGCGTTCGGAAAACAACGAGTCGCTCGCACGCCACTTTGTTTGTCGCCAGCTCGCATACTTTGGGGCCCAAGATCACGGAAAGCCCTTTATTATTTCGAGTAACGCGGAATTGCGATCGAGGACGGAGACTTTTACGGGCGCACGCCCCTGAGCATGTGCAGAACACGGCAGGTCGAAGTGAGCCCTTCGAAATTGCTTTCGGGAAGGGGCTCCGAGGGGCGAAAAATGGGGTATTTGGGTGAGAGGCCCGTTGTAGGAAGGCTAATCTGGATCGAGTGTAGTCTGTCACACGCGTCTCTCGGAACAGATGGCAAAGGGATGATTCTGACAGACGCGCAGATCTCGATTCGCGTGAATGGCTACGAGCACGGCGATCAGCTGCCGTTTTTATGACGAAACCCTGGGGAAAGTCCCAAATCCCGCACTGCGATCACTTTCCCGAAACGAAAAAAAATGTTTTGCTACGCCGCTCGCGGTGTAAATATAAATTCTTAAATGGAGAATCACGCACGTTTTCCAAGGTCCTTCTCGTTAATCGCGATATTTACCATTTCGAGGCGAGAAATTGAATTTCTCGATGTCACTGAAGACATTAAGGAGCCGAACTGCTAAGAGTTGTCTGAAACTTCATTTTTGTTCATATATTGACGACTTCTACCTATTATTTGAAAATATCCCTGCAAGACGGACAAATTTCATCGTTTTCAAGAGGCCTTCTTAGGCCTGATCAGGTACGTAGAATTCCTCAGGAAAATGGAAAATTTTTCACCTAAAAATCAAAAGCAACAGTGACTGAAAAATAGCTATTTTCACAGCCGTTGAATCCATTCTTATAGAGATTTAAACTCCTTTAATGAATCCTTCACTGTGATTTCGGACCAATTAAATTCACTCTATTTTTTACGTTACCATACTTCGATATGGCTGGCGAAATACGAGTGGCAATACAAATATTTAACACATAACTGCAGCCATATTTGAAAATTAAGTTTATATTATTTCAACAATCAAATATTTGAGTCTGTAAAAAATGTCATTGACTTCTTAAGTACTGCTTCACTAAAAGTTCATTCGAATTGAAAAACTACTGCAATATAGTTTAACCATATTAAACCCAAATTAATTATTAAATCATTACTACTCTTTTAAACAGCATTAGGTATTAGACGCTCATGAATACAAATAGGACAAGTGTTACCTCGATTACCAATTCCATAAATATTTAAATTTAGAGCAAATTTGAAACAGTCCATCCTACAGCGAAAATTCGCTCTACGATAAGATAAAGAATAGTAGATTTACAGATTCTGCAATGAACGAGAATATAAAGCCATCTATGACGAGCATATAATATTTATTATCTTTAGAAACTTTTTTTTTAATTCTCTCTCAAAAATACCTCTACAGCACTGAAATTGCGACACTAACCATTGAGCCTCCAAACTACAATTAACGACAAAATAAAGGACAGAGGTAAAATTGAAATTAAAAGTTTAGAAAAATCAAAATTGGAAAAACTGACTTTTTCCGGGAGAAAATGAGGTTTCCAATGTTTTGTAAGGTAACGCAAAGGGAGAGACTGCTACTCAGTCGTGATATGGTCACACAAGGAAAAACACTCGACATGTGCAGAAGCCTTCAGAATTTTAAATGCACTTGAGAGTCATGACAACCGCGAAGATTTCAACCGTCTTGCCAAGCGAAAACAGTCGGAATGGAAGTTTCCCTCACTCTTTCGAGGTGCAGCATTTGGAGAATTCAGATGAGAGCATGTGAGGGAAATATCCTCATTTCATACACTAGGTCGAATGAAGAAGGACCACCCAGATCCTTAAGTGGAGAAATTCTAATTCAGAGGAGAAATAGGTTGAATAAATGCATTTAAATATTCGTTCTAGAAAAAGAACCACTGCTAACTACCTCCCGTGGTTGGAATTCTTCACCTCTAAAAAATTAGAAGGGTCTATTTATACTGAATTTGGTGACAAGGTTCTGCAGCATTAGAATGCAAGAGAAACGCTGAAAACATTGATGGTGGAAAATTACATTAGATTTGGTTTCCTTATGCTCACAAATTCAGAATTAATAAACGGGTTTGATGGAAGCTGATCGCTTTTCCACCTTCAGTTTAACCACATAAAAAGGGATGAATAATAATTAGTAGATTTACCCATACATTTATGTTATATCGATAACTTTACACAATTTATGTTCGTTTGAAAAATCACGATCAACAATATTTACATATATAATAGTTAATTATATTTAAGAGATAGTATTTATAACTACGAAAGAAGAAGACAAGAAGAAACAAGTATGCGTTACTATCTATACTTAGATTTTGCGCGTTAATCATCTGGAGGATCAGTGATGTGTGCTCAACTTGTTCGGGTGTTCGATTTGAGCACCGTAACGACGTTTCCAAATATGAGAGATATATTTCACACATAGGTCTTGCTCGTGTTAATTTTTAATATTAACATCTTCTCCGCGAAAGATCATCCTTCTGGATTCCATGGTAGGGAAAATATAGAATAAACTGACAAAAGAAAGCGTATTTTGTCATTCTATTATAATAATGGATACTTAAGTAATAGGATGTAATGCAAATCATACATTTAGAACGTTTACGTGGCACATTTTGGCTTGAAGACCATTCAATAAATATGGAATTCCACGAGCGACAACTTTAAAGTTGCCTCAATCATTCCTGTAAACATTAGTGCTGAGTTTGCGATCAGTCGTTTCGTTAATTTCTAGCGATTTTCCAAGGACAAGAGGGGGCAACCTTTTTGAGAGTGTATCATAAAACCGACACAAATGTTTTTTAGCGCCAATCAAATTTTATTGAGAACCTTATTTCATACATTGGTACTTCATGTACGTAAATATGTAAATCGTATATAACTGACTGAATGAAAAATTTGACAGGGTTTCATGCATGCTTCAATTGATTTATTTGTGAATTTGGCAAGGATTTGTTTCGCGCGCCACAAATAAGTCATCCGCATGTCACGCTCGGCAAGCGTGTCAATGGTTGCCCAACCCTGGCCTACGATATGACTAAGAGCTCAAGCTTAACTTAAATGTGGAAGTTTTTCAATGATTTTTTTCTACAACAATTTGTTTTTCACTACAAAATGATATTTCGACAGTTAATTTAAGAGAATCAAGGCACTATACAATATTGAGATTGGTTTAAAATATTATCACCCGCTAAAAGCAAGCTTCAAAATCCACTCCATCTGTAACACTTGATATGAACTTCACTCTCAACGGAAAACTTGGATTATACCAATTAATCGCAGATTAATAAGATGAAATCCTTTTATTTATTGTCTCTCATACAGACATTCATTTACATCGTTTCCCTTCCACAAACTTGTCCATTGCCTACGTTAGCTACTCACTTAAGAAACAAAATACTACCTTAAGATATTTGTCTTTGAAATTGCACCTCGGGGAACTCATCCACACCTCAGGGAACCCCCACTTACTATTAATCCGTTAGCGAACCCCTATAAACCTCGCGACGGTATCCCTTCGAAAAAAGAACAAATAGAGGTGGTGCAGGGCTTCCGTTTGCTTTCTTAAGAAGAGGAAAGCTGGGTGCTATCTTGCGCCATCGTCACCCTTAAGAAGCTGGAGCAACAGGTTCGAAAAGGAGTTGAGGGTGGAAGAAGGAGCTTTGGGGATGCAATAAAGGCGTGAGAGGGAGGAGGAAGAATGGTTTTCATCTGTTTCGGTTGTCTAAGAGGATGGAATTTGAATTTCAGGAATCGCGCCATTTTAAAATCTACTCTCCTTAGATCAGATGCGATCAATATGCTGCAATACTCAGATTGGACACTACTAGTGGGTACGAAAAGCGCACTTTTGGAAGTTTCAAACCGAATATCTAAACAGAACCGAACCGAAAAATTAAAATAACGCTTTTCTTTGCATGAGTGAAACCGAACCAGAGCCGAAAATTTGAAATTCTTGAACCCAAACCGATACAATTCTTTATTCGGTTCTGAATATCGGTTCCAAACAACACCATTTTAACCAATTTTAAATGGATGAAGATTTACTAAATATGTATAACTGCGAGTTGCAAATAACTAAGATTTACGGAAATTTACATTGGAATTCATTTTATCTAATATCTTGAACAATATTTCTTTAGTATCTTAAGTTATGTTCGAAACCTGAAATCTCGAGTAACCAAAAAAATCTTAACATGATGAAAAACTTTTGGAAAGGAATTCCATACATATATATTAAAGGTCGGAACGAAAAAAACCGGAGTAGGTTCGACGTTCACACACGGAATAAAACCGGAACTTAACCAGGATTTGTTTTTTTGTTGAAATTGAGCGAAAACAGGAACCTAAAATATAACGGTTTGATGCCCTGCTTTTTAAGACCTTTTTGCGCGCGTCTATTAATAGAATACGACAAAAAGCACATTTCTAATGGAGCGGTTGCGGTTCAAAATTCTGGTTATGAGCCAAAGTTCGCGCGAAAGGCTGTGGTCAGCCGCGTGGGTTGCGTAAACCGCCACTTTCCGCTCCCTCTCTTACCGCACCCAATCGCACTTGCACGGCACGAGTTCGCCACCAACACCTACGCCAAGATTCTCGTACTTAATAAAATGCTTACCTCACGCGAACTTGTCATGGGGCGGTTCAGAGGCTCCCCTGCAATTCGGTCGTAGGTGGAGCCGAATACTAAAGCAGACGATTGTGAAAGCAACGAATGTTAAACCATTGCGAATTCTTTGAATACATGAAGTCGATTGCGCTTTTCGGAGATTCGACGTCACCTTTCCGCGGAAGGCTTCCGAATATTTCTACATACAGATGGCCATCTTCAGTAAGCATTTTGAGATTCACGAAAGGACAACTTCTTGTACAATCTTACTTCACGGCAAGGTCAAAATGGATTAAATATATTCATCACATATAATTAGCACTACTGACTCAACTAAGTACGTAACAAACGTCCACACGACACCTGAATAGAAAATAAATGTAATCTTGGCGAATACTCAAATAGAAATCATTATCATTAGTCAATTGTCGCTCGAAAGACCTGTGATACGTTCTAAACTGCAAATATGTGATATGCAAATTTTCCTGTACCATGCTATTCAAGATACGATAATTCATAGCATCTATTCAGTATCTGATACCGTTTCTACGCGTCGTAACTAAATGTTTCTAACTTCAATATTTTTTCAGGTATAAATAATTCTCAATTGAATTCTTCGTAATATATAATGATCACATAGTCGTATCTTAAGTGAATAAGTAAATTCTTTTAATATTATTAATGTGTTTTGTTTCAAAGATATACATTATATATAACGACATCACAACATGAAGTAAAAGCAAATGAATGTAAAATGGGAACATCGTGAGCAGAGACACGAGTAGAACCTTGGCTTATGAACTCCACTCCGTCTGATATCTAGGGCAAAGGGTCTGAGAAACACTTTGCGATAGGTAAAACTCGTGGGATACCACGGTATCACGTTCAATGAGGTCGTTGAAAACGCCGCAAAGAAGATGCTTACGATGGAAATATAAATGAACTTGAAACTATGTAAACCTTATTAGGATGTAATGAGATTAAAATACGATTTAAATTTTATAAGGCAGAAAAGGTTAGGAAATTTTCTCATGACTATTCGCACAGAGCTTCAATGAATGAGTTTAAATATTTAATACGGGAACTAACGCAGTTTCAGCACGTTCACACATAACACGTAACGACAACCGATCTAGGAAATAATGAAACAGAAAACTAATGATAAAGTCACAACAAAATTAAATTATGTAACCAGGAAATGGATGGCTATCACATAAATAGAAAAACGAAGCTATAGTCATCATTTTCCAAGGACTTGAAAAGCAAGAACTTTAAAAAGAAATCTATTTTTCCTCTAACTATAATAATTTCATATAAACCGATGGTAAAAGTAAATTATCATTATTTTCAAATCTATACTACACATACAAATAGAAACGAGGAACCAGAGATTGAACGAAATAAAATTATACTGCAAAAGGCTTTCAAATTAAAATATCTAGAATTTTGCAACGCTAAGGAAATATACTTACCTTTATTATCGTGAAGATTACGAGACTTCGCAACTTTAAAAAGAATCAACCATCAAAAGGAAATCGCATTAAATGTAGGACCAAATTGTTTTCGAAAAATGAACTCAAAGCTGAAATTCTTTCGAGTGAATTAAGAAATAAATCTCCCCCTCGATAGCTTCGTAATATTTCATTAAAACTTTATGGTTACCATTTGAAATATGGGGCGTTAGGAGAACCTGCAAAACGGAAATGAAAGAGAAAGGGAAGATTGCGAAATAATCGCACTCAAAGGCCTTCAAAAGAAGATTCCGCGAAATTGTCAACGATATTAACGACGATGATTCCCCGCTCGGGAGAACGCTTCCCATTAGCGCAAATTCTGCCTTCAGTTATTTCTCCGTGGGCGTCGTACCGTGAAGGTTGAAAAGGAAAATAAAAGCTGGAAACCCGCGATTGAAAGAAAAGGCGGAGAAACGCTTCGTTATAACTCTTGCCGAGGGAAGCAAAATTCGCCGGGAAAAAAAACCCGAATGAAAATCTAGGCTCGCCCATTTTTTCGGGTGCTGAATAAAGAAACATTGGCAAGGAAACACTCGCAAGCACGATCACAATTAAAAGGAAGTACGCTGTAGATTAGGACGTTTTTTCTCGAGCTTTTCGATCCGTCCCTTCGACGTTGAAAACGGAGATAGCGAAACAAAAATTTACCTTGCGCTACGGAATCACGACCCGTGAAGAAAAAAATTAACGAAATCTCTTCCTTCGAGAAAAAGCGTAATTTGAAAATTTTTTCCGTGCGATTTTACCGTCCGATTAAACGGCGAGGTGACGAGGAAAAAAGGCAGAAAGGGAAAAGGAGAGAAAAATAAGGATTAAAAAGAGGGATTGGAAGGCGTGGCCGGTTAGGGGTCGCTGGAATGAGAATACAGTAAAGGACGTTGCCGCCCGCAAACGCGGGTTTCGCGTACACGGGAGATTGACAGAAGTAGGGCGAACACGCGCGAAGAAGAGGAATCTCCGCCGAATTGCGTGCGTTGTTCTCTGAAGTTGGCGTGCGAGCGTGCCGAAAGCAAAGAGGAGTGGAGAGAAATGGAACAGAAGCGAAGGTGACAAGGTGAATTTATCGTGAGGGCGGATCAGAAGCAGCGTCGAGGGGATACTATGTAAAAGTAGAGGAGAATGATAAAAGGCATGAAAGGGAAAGGAATAAAGAGACATGGAAAAGTCAAAGGGTGGTTGTTTTGATGAGGAAAGAGACGTGAAAATAAAAGAGGTGAGTACTAGTAGTAACAGACTTCTTGTCCGCTCAAGTTCTTGAAACTTTCTTACAGAGTATTACTGATGATTCAGCTCTTTCTTTCTTGTACAATTTAAGTGGACGCAATAACGAAAATGATTGCGTAATAAGTGGAAGAATGAGACTTGAAGAACGTCTTCATTATCAGGAACGATTGTAGTTTGAAAGAAGACGTATGTATCAAGTAAAATATAAAGCTTCTAAACTTAAATGATGGACCTTAATGGGATGCAATATTGTATGACTGAGACAATAAATTAATGCACAAATCGTACATACGTTACTACGTTACATACGTTACGTGCTACGTTAATGCTACCAAACCATGGAAACTAATAAATGATTTTAATATTAATAACATAAAAAAATCCTTTCAAACACTGCAAGCGGAGTTAGGACACGAAGTATATCCTCCATGTTTTTCCTCTCTCTCTATCTCTCTCTCTCTTCTCAAGGCTCGCTGGCTTAAAACTCACTGCCCCTTCATACAGGGTGGTAAGATTTATGTGGAAGTAGCTGTACATTATAAGAAGAGAAGACTGGAAATAAGTTTTCATGTTTTTCGCTAATAGAATAAGCCAGCGATAACACAATACAAGACGACACAAAGTCCCACTTTGTTTTTAAACAATGACCTTTCTGAGGCTTACGACGAGTCTCGATAGATATAGTTCTCTTAACAATCTCTTCTCAGCTTTTCTGAATTCCCAGGTGAGCATTCCCATAGAATTTTACTCGATTAATAAAAATCAATCAAAAAATAAAAGTAGAAACCATCAATAAAAATATAAACTCGCAGAATATGTTGCTAATGACTGCGTGAGCGATAAAGACCAACTCGAATCGGATGGATATGGCAATTTTATCAAAACACTTTCATCGTGTTGTTGGAAAACACCGATTACAAAACTAATCCAATTAAGCGATAAAGCTGAACGATTTAGTAACTTCCGGAATTCATAGATAGGCGATGAAATTCGTCTAAAACAGGTTTTGAAGGTTCCCGAACACGTTCCACAATTTTTCTCGAATATTTTAAAGGGAAAGGCGTGATGAGTAAATTAAGAAATAATTATCGCCTCGCCAAGCTGTCAACACTTTCATAAAAGGAAGAGTGATCAGATTTTCGCAAAATGAAATGAATGATAAATTACTCCCTTATTTCCCTTAAGGGTACGTGGCTTTGCTATTCTTTTGAAAAAAAAATATTAAAAACTAAGGATGAAAGCGAACATTTCTTTGCAAAGTACCTCAAGATTAATTTCATTCCCCATATTTTAGCTTTCCAGGGATAAAGAAAACGATTTCACCAACTCAAAGCCTCTAAATAACTTTCAGATTCCAGAATTTAGGAGTTAGATAAAAGATGAGACTTCAAAGTCTCACACACCCGTATGAAAACGATTAATTATTATTTTAACAATTAGTGCTATTATAATTAAAAATAAATATGAGAGTGTCAGGGCGGAGGAAAATATGAACGCATGAGTGCGTTAGTTGTAGTCTGAGCTTTCGGTTGAGCACCAAAGGTTAAGTGAGGGGCCCGAGAACTAAAGACTAACTAAAGAACTCGTCGAAGAAAAAATATTACGTCGAAGAGCTAAAATAGGCTATGTCAATACGAAACTAAGAAATGCCTCTTCGAGCATTCTTGCGCATTCCATAGCTTCAACTCCGACGCTAATTTTAAGAATCTTAAGAATGCGGGAAGCTGGCAGATCAACGTCCTTGCTGAAATTCTACCTGATTTAATTTTACAATATTTCTCTTGCAAATTGCGTCTCCGGGATATGGCCCATTCTGCAAAAAGATTATTTGCTTATAAATTTATAAATAAAAAGTTAATTTACCTTCCTAATTTTATAAAAAAATTGGTAAAATTACCTATCTCGTATTAGGAATTAATTAAGGAAGTGTTAGATGAGTCACCCGTGAAATTTAACATGAACTTGCATCTTCTTGTAGTTTTGGCTGTTTTTATTTTGAGAACAACTAACATGCCCGATTTCCAATCATTTTACCTAAGACTGAAATCAGGCGAAACTTAACAATCACGATCCCACTCCGCGCCGAAATTCACTAAAGTTCACGTAGATAACCCATTGAACAAGCCAAATCCTGAAAAGAAAGTCTAAACCAAATCCTCAAGAAGACAATCACGATTACGACAGGAACCAAATTAACGATAATCCAAAACCGTAAAAGCATGCTATACATCATCATTTTATGGAGAGTGGGACAAAATCCATCAATATGAGTCATCAGCACCTCCTTTTCCGATTCAAGCAAGGACAGCTTCGAAATCGACCCCATCTCCGGTCAATCCAATACACATCTAATGTTTGTCAATTGGCCATTTGCAGGAGATGGGTTCCGATAGAAATCGACAATCTCTGCAAATGCGGTCGGTTCCGTTTCTTTGGGATCCGGGAACTGTCGTCATGGAAGCGATTGCGGAACCGGGTCATACGATAGATTTCGCAAAAGCGGAGATAAAGAACGCATACGGGCAGAAGTCGGGGCATAAGCTAAGTGCGATACTTAAGGCGTACTTCCCCCTTTATCAACTTGCCTTACAATGACCTTTTCGGGAATAAATAACATGAATTCAGAGCTTTGAAGTTTATTTTTTAAATATACTCATGTCAAAGTTAACGATTCCTAATATTTAAAAAATATTTCAGAAAATCCACAACTGAAACGATTTTACGAACACGAATTAATTCCAGTAAATAAAAATTAATTCCAAAATTTTCGCAGGATGCATAGTTAAAAAGTCAGAGAGAGTACAGAATCTTCAGAAGCAACGATTGCAGGATCGTTTCTTTTAAACACTTAAAATCTGAAGTTAACAATTGAAATCTTTACAGAAATATTGATATAATAATTTACATATTGCGTCAGTAGCAATATAGTATGAATTCAAATGCAAGAACGGCATCTAAGTTAATTAGCAGATATTCGAGTAAAGCAAAAAATAATGAATATTTAAACACATGAATAAACTCTTCAAAAATTGTCGCACATAAAGTTCTCCTGGAGTAGATATGCAACATATTAATTGTATGTAAATCACAAGTAGGGGAAGTCGACCTGGATGGAAAGACCTACGTAGTTTTCAAGCTGAAAAGGTCATAATGACCGAATGACGTGGTCGAGAGCTTATTGGAAATGACACTTGACTTTATGACTGGCGGCCCAATTACTTTCAATCCACGCACCTGGAAAACACTAACTTAAGTAAGCAATGGGATAGTCTCTAGATAGAGTAGTCTCCCTCAAGTACGAGGTCCGGGTCAAGCCCAAGCTACGACAGAATGTTCCTATTTCGATATTTTCCCCAGACTCCTTAGCTTAAATATACGATGAAAATACAAATATAACGTCCTCAACATGTCTCGCGTGCAACAAACGCTAAAGCATTCACGGTTGCTTACCTGACACGAATCCGTCTGATCATCGAAAGAAATAAATGCGCCAGATTTGCGATCATCCTCCATGTGATCAAACCCTTGACGAAACCCTTTCCTCAGATCGGAAATCGACAGGGGCCAGCAAAGGTAACAGCCGACGCCTCGAACACCGGATGTCACGGGACTCTCAACCGCTAACACCCACTCCTCCCCATTCAAAATTCCCATCACTCCTCCCCATCCCCGGAATTATCACAAGCGTCCCTCCTCCCATTTGTCGCCCGAGGTTTCCACACCAATCGCGAGCACCACCAACCTCGCCGGCGGGAGATGGAATCCACCAACAATGAAATTTCCTCTCCCCGCATCTCGGTCATTACTGGGCACGATATGCGCCTAAAGTGCATTGGAGCGCCTAGGCCGTTATCACGTTATGCAATTTGGAGAAAACGCTAGACAGATGCTGGGGGAATGCCGGAGGGAACTCATCTGCATACCGCACGGCGTTTTACAAGGAATGGAGGGAGGAAAAGTTTTTAGGTGTTGGGAGAGTGGAGCAATTATTCGAAGCCGCGTGTTAAAAGGGGAGCGCATCGTGGAGATGCAGGCTGCGCTGGAAATGCATCAACATTTATCCCCAAAACTGAAGTTCAGATAAAAATGATGCCGCAGTGGGGTGACCCAGTTAGGATGCAGTTAACGCTAAAGCAGAAAGGTTGTGACGTGACGAATAGTTTAGGTTTTATAAGCAGCCGTGCGCAATGGACCATAAACTTCTAAATGAAAAATTAGGTGAAATTCTTGCAGGCGAGACGAAATATGAGCGCTCGTAGGCGATGCTCCGACGCTAATTCCAGGGAGGCCACGAATATTGAGCATTATAGAAGCCAGATCTGAACTATTTTAATAATTATGGTATTCTCGCGCCATATTAAGCCGACCTCTAATTTAAATAATTGAAAGCGAGATTCAATTAAAAATTTTCATTTACAAAGATAAGTACCAGTTATATATAAATTTTTGTACTTCATACTATCTCTTATGTTATTTATCTTTTGAGAAACCGATAATACCCCTGATAAACATATTTATAAACATTCTTCAACACGAACTATAAATTATGAGCTAGAATTACTAAAATACTCATACATTTTCAAGAAAAATTCGGCTTAAACTATGGAACTCTATAAAACTAATAGGTAGATGTTATAAGATAACAGCAGGTAAAACAGAAGTTCCTCATTTATAACAGAATGCGAAGCCTATAACGTGCAGATTTAACGATATCAAGAGAGAGAGAGAGAAGCTCTACGAAAACGCTGACGCCCGCCGTCATACAAAACGGATAATGTTCTCCGCTTATAAACCTACTATCAACGCCATGAGATATAAAAGTAGTTCAGGGAAGATTAATGAAGCTAAGCTTCCGACTGTTTAAAGTTCAAAGGTGAACTTACTCCACACCTAACCGAGATGATCTCAGTGTTACACAGCTTCTCATTTTAACTTCCGGTAACTTCAGTGAATTATTCCTCAAGTCAAGACTCATTCCAGAAGCTACATTAACGGTCCTGTACATCAGATTTTTAACCGAGATAATTCCGTAGAATTGTGCAATGATTGTTGTGATTAGTGCAACTATACGTGAAATAAACCATAAAAAATTATTAAATATAATACTGGGTGGAAGTAGAAGTTACCACTGGGTGATACCTTTAAAACATATTACCAAGTATCAATGTTATCTAACTGTTTTTTCTAATCTTCGTTTTCTAAGACGCGTTAATATTACTATTTACCGAGAGGGAGCAATTGTATGTATGTATGTACGATGTCACGTCAAAATCATAGTAAACATTAACCAGCGGGAAAAGCAACACCTAAACTACGTCGGAACCTGGACTGATATTAAAAACCTTGTCTTAATATCTACAACGAACACAAGGTAGCTCAAATAGCTGGAATGTCTGACGTCGATGAATCGGAGAGTTACACTAATGGATCATGTATTGCAGTTAACACTTTACAAATATAGCTTTTCATTAGTTTTTCGCGTATTTGAATTTTCATCTTAAGTTAATTCTAGAATTTTGGGAATTTAAGACAATTTAATATCTTGTTATTACTATCTAATTTCTGAAACCACAAACAGTAATTATATGAACTTTAAATGTTCAAACCATGAATGGTCTATTCATATGTATAGGTATACATGAATATCTTATCTAAATCTTATTTTGGAAATTTGCAGATTTCCAGGCACTACTTCTAACACATCGCCTGGAGAGAAATATCGTAACTATTATTTTAATAGTTTACGATAATAGTTTTATTATTTATATAATTGTTTAATTTGTTGATCAATTTTATTATCATTATTGTTGATCGTCAACTGTACTTGGCCTAGTGCTGAATGTTGATGTATTATTAATAAATAAATAAATGTGAAAAAAACGAGGGGCCGAAATCGTACAGCATTCCGCGAATTCAAATATCCATCTTTATGTGAGGAATACCAGCAGACTTCCAATGAAATCGATTCAATCGCGCAAAGAAAAGGACGCACATCGATATCAGCTCTTCATGAGGCTGTTCTTTCCACTAGGAAACCAACTTCGCCAAACGCTCACCTAAAAAGGTGAGGAAGAGGCACCATTTCATTCCGCACACGCATCCAGCGCGAGAATCAATTCAGCAGCAAAAAGGCTACGAAATGATCGACGTGACGATGAAAACCGCTGGAATCGACCGCGCAATCGCTTAACTCCGCGGAAGCGAGGAACAGCGGAACGGAACAACATCCCCAGGGGATGCAACTCCCGCCGCATTTTATAGGCATCCCGTATTAGGTGTCCCTTCCCTCGGTCTCTCCAGGTGCATCTCCGAGCACGCAGCCGGCGAAAGGGTCGACGGCACCCAATAGACGAGGCGTGTGCCTCAGGTCTGCGATCGGCCGCTGACGGAGGCCTCAACCACTGGAGGGTACCGTTCCCAAAAGACCTTTCCCTCTCTCTCAGACGGCCATGCACCTGTTATCACCTTGAGAAGTTTTTTATTACATTTTATATCTACCGGCCGGAAGGAGCCACTTTTTTAAGGTCGACCAGACTAAATAAAAGATGGTGAGTGACTGAGGACTTGGATGTCGGAGGAGAGAATGGTAAAGAGATGAGCGACGGATAGGAGGCTCCGCCCTATTCATTCTTTTGAAGGAAAAGTGAAGCTGTGTAGGGTGAAGAAACGCCTTAACCAAAATATTGGACGCGTCTTAATCAAACAATGGATTCTAAGCGCAAGAAGGAAAACAAAATTAGCCCGGGATACTCATACATACCTACATTTACTCAGTAGAAAGATAGAGGCTTTTACGTGACCTTCTGCATAGGAGAAATTTCACTCCATTAGGTAAATTACAATTAACTTTCTTACCTCACGCAACCTAAGTAAGGGCGGTACTTAATTACCATTAACACTAAATAACAAGTACTTAAGAATACCAAGCGAGTTTCGCTAAAAATCCTATTTTTCCAAGTTTGTTAGTTTTTATACCATTGTAAATTTTTCCTTTCCTTCCGCTACCAGCGGTTCCAGGTTCGATTCCCGGTGGGGGCTCAAAAGCGAAATAACCTTGGCCGTCGAAGCACTTTTAAAATTAATACTATTACTACTTCCATTCCCTTAGGACTACCGCCTTATTATTAGACAGAGAATTTCATTATGGAGTGCCGTCAATAGAGCACCAAATATTCTCAAAGTGTTCAATAATAGAACAGAATAACAAAAAATTTCTTTCTGGTTGATTCAGCAAATCACCTACATGTCTTTGAGCTACTGAATCATACACACCACCGAGATATTTTAAAACAATCTGAATTCGATTCCATTTAATACATAATAATCATCCACTGGCATTAGTGATAACATTCTGTGGCAACTATTTTGACTTAATGATAAGAGCGTTTTACTTTACAATCTTCAGTTTTTCAATTATAATGGTTTCATTTAAATATTATTATTATCACTGAAAAAAGACTGCAATATGGAACCTACTCCATGGTGGCAAGCGTGTATATATTTATACATCATTCATCGATCATAATTGAACCAAAGTAACACAATACATACAATACAGATACAAATATGAAATCATAGTCAGAATCAACTAAAAATTTTAAGCATCACTAAGGGAAAACGAAAACGGTAAAGACCGAAATACAAGGGCTCGACCACTAAAATACACGCTAAAAATCCAAACGAAGATTTAACCCTTAAAGAGAATCAAAGAGAAATATTCGCGGCAGAAATAATTTCCTTGGTAACTACTGGCTAACTCAGAAAAGTCTAGAACTGTATAAGTAGGCATCGTGGGATACTAGTAATAGTAGGAATAGAAAAATACCACGAATGGGAAAAGGATGTGAAGAACGGGGAATAGCAGGAAAGACAAGCAGGAAAACTACGGACGTTGAGCCAACAGAGGCTGACAAGAGGATAAATTACCAACCGGAAATGGAAAAACCAAACGAGCCTCATTAAGGAACCGAAGAAAAAGAAATTTCGGAGGAAAGTCCTACAATTAAAGTCAAAAGGAGGAAACCACAAGATGAATGAGAAACGTATAAGCGTTCATTACTGAAGGAAACATTTCAATTCATAAACTTATCAGTGCAGACGACTTACTTCCTACTCTAATTACGCCGATCCCAATTATGGAACTTGCCATTGGTGCATCACGAAATTTATATGAAAATTTAGAGAGCTTTGCAATTTACTAAATCGACTGAACGACAACGTAGAAAAATAACCCATGATATGATACTATTCCATTAGATTTCTAAAGAAATCTAATGGGATAGTATCATATCATGGGAACTAAATCTATCTATCTATTCTAAAGAAATCAATTCTAAAGAAATCTAATGGGATAGTATCATATCATATCCTACAATTAAAAGAAATTACTTGGCATCTCATTATGCCTGGATGACCATCCCAGAATCAGAACTTAATTGATAACGAAAAAATAATTTGTTAATCATAATTAAAAGAACGCAACGAAAAGAATGAAGGTATAAGTTTCTAAGCGCTTCCGTAATTATTATGGAAGAACAACAACTTAAGAAAATTGCTATGGGTCATTACGAGGATAAGAAAAGTATCAGCCATTTACGGATACGAGAGGATGAAGTTCTTTATATAGATTGGATTTTTCACGACCCGACTCTACTTTAAAATTAATTGGAGAAAATTAAGGCACTATGATCAAGATTAGTTTAAGATGATTCCTAAGGAAATTATCTAAAATCGCCCCATTCCAGGGTTTCCAGTTTAACATAGGCATTTTAGCCACATACCAAGAAGAAACTATGTATACCGAAACTAGTCATGGTCACCATTATGAATACAATTCTACCCGTCTACTTAAGAGATACACAAATCTAACTGTCTTCCTTATGTTTCATGAGCTAGATAAACGAAAGTAAGCCAAATATGAGAGGTTATCTTCTTAGTAATTTTCTAGTAGTTTTTTAGCTTTACATATCAAACTATCCACAATGGCTAATTTTAGCTAAACCTGGCAACACTGCCCACTCTCCATACCTGTGGGAATAGGGAAGTGTTGCAGCGGTGGATCTTGAAATTTACATAAGTTTCAAGATTTACCGCTGATGACAGAGAGCAATATTTACACCCAATACTCAAAACGTTGTCTCGCCTTTAAATAAGAAGACGATGCCAGACTCTCCTACTTCATATATTTCCGCTGTATACAAAACAACAGGTGGGAGGAGAGGCGACGGGAGAACGTCATTACAAACCGCGGAAGCGTGTATAGTCCTAATTCGTGGGCGTCGCTCATTGGCCCCTCGCGGAAGCATAGGACTTCCATCGAGGGTCGAAAAGGGGTGCTGTGGGGGGCGAGAATGGGTCTGCAGAGGGGGTCGATCGAGTCGCCTTCGCTGTCCTTTGACAGTAGCGCGATAATCGAGGTAAGGGTTGGAGGCGCGCTGCGAGTTGATGTGACGCCTGATTAACAGAGCAGCCACCCGCTATAACCCGAGATGAGGGGCGCTGTTGGCAAGGCAATTTCCCAGTCCCGCGCGATAGCAAATCTGAGCGACGGCTGCAAACAGACTGCGTCTCTGCGGCAAAGCGCTGATCACACGACGGGAAATTGTAGGGGACGACATAATGAGAGAAGGAACATGCATTACGCCTTTGAAATCCATAAGGTCACTCCGCTAATCAAAAATTTTAGCGTGATTGCATTAAATCCTAAAAATATGTACCTGTCGCTTTTAATCATATTTAGCTCATCACCCAGTAAAATAAAAGTGAGGAAAGGAATGCCCGAATCCCCTTTTCTAATTCTTGAATACTACCTCGAACACATCTCGAAATGTATTTCATCGTAGTAGTCTGAAATTTCAATACAGAATTCTTAACCCATTTGGTAAGCAAAATTCTCACTATTTAAATAACGTTATTCAATTTCAAGTTACTGAATTAAACGCAATATTCCAAAAAGTCCCCGAAAATTCGTAATCGTCTCGTCTAAGTGTAGAAAAATCTATAAATATATTTCTTCCTAAATAAGATATTCTCAGATTTGCTGAAAAGTGGAAAACAAAGTAATAAAATGCTCTACTTAAGAGGGTCTCCACTAGCAAGGTATCTCTGACATTGAAAACGAAATATACGCGCATTCTTTGATCCAAATCCACTAACAATTCCTTCACTACAGCAAACCTCGCCACCGAAACGTCTACTTATGTAAATATCCTGTTTCTCGAAGAGTAAGAGATATAGATAAAAATCAGTGTTTTCGCGACAGAGAACTGCTTTTCTGTCAATGCGCCCACTTTATATACGTGTATATGGCGGAGATATTGGTAAATACTGCACATGAGACAAAAACCATGCCACTCCATAAATATTTAACGGTAACCTTCGCCGACGCATTTCTTTTGGCAGTTTAACGCGAGAAATTCCGCTTGTTTTAAGCAGTACACAATAACAGGTGTCTTGAAACTATTGACGACCTATGAAAAAGTCAAGATCGCCCACTCTCCTTGGCCCCTCAGTCGCGAAAAGCTGCCCCCCTGCAACCCACGCACACCCACTACCCCATCGCCCTGAAACATTTCCACGCGTCACGGTCGCGATCGACACGTTACGTGACGTCGCGATCGAGGAGACGCGAAACATCTCGCCGGACACGAACATGTGCAACGGTCCTAATTTAACCCGCGCAGAACGGAGAGGTAAGAGGAAAAGGAAGGATAAATCCGTGGGAAGTGTGCGTGCCATTCCCACAACGACGACCTGGAGGTACGCAATAAAACTCCGCGACAAACACTTTTGAGCCACGCACGTCCAAGAATAGTACACGACCACCGGCCACACCAATGGACAACCACGCCCGTCCCCCATTTTTCTTTCCGAAGAGCGCAGTCCGAAAGGGAAAGAGCTCTCTACGCTCGGGAGGGGTGCGGCCAAACAAGCGGTGCGGGGGTGAACACCAACGCACACTTTCGCAGGACGGAGAATCGCGTGGGAGGGTGACGAATGGTGCCCACACCAAACAGATTCATCCCCCTCCTCTCCTCTTTATCCACGAAAACAACCCCCGAGAAAGGAAAACACAAGACCACATGCCCCCTACCACTCTTTTGCCCGTGGGGTTGCTGCCAACATGGCGACGGAGCGCAAAGGGAAAGGAGAAATGGAGGAAGAGAACTGTCCTCGCCATTTTCGACGACCACCGGAGTGACCATAGGGAAGGGAAGCAAGGGAAACCGCAAACAGATGGCAAAGTGGGCAATGGCTGCCTGCAGGGAAGAAGTTAGAGGGAAAGGGAAGAAAAAAGAGGCGTAAAAAGGAACGCGCGGGAGGGGCAAGGACGAGGGCACGAAAAAGGAAGCGGAGGGAGGCTGTGGGTGGGAAAAGGAACGGACAGATGGACCCCAACGACCGAGACTCCTTCAGCTACCGAGGCAAATGTTGGACAAATACAAGATGTTCGAGTAAAAAACGCTCACGCGAATATGTGAATCGAGAAAAGGAAACGGTATTAATAATTAGCGAAAATTCAGGGAAAAACCAAGGAATAATGAGTTGTCTTAAATACTTCCTTTCCTGAGCCTTAATGCGCACAATAAACATAGATGGGCAATTCTAATACGAAATAATACACTTCGATGACTATTGGTCGATAGAAATGTCAACGAAGTTATCTGATCTTCACATTGTTCTCGAATCATTTGAAACTACATCTATTTCGAATACACATTCAGCATCTAGCGTTTCTCCACATTTCCAAGAAATGAAATGGATTTCTATTATGAAAAATACATATGATGAATTAGTGATAAAATAACCATCTAGTATTTTTCCACACTTCCGAAAAATTAATGAATTAAATTGAATACTTCAAGAAAAACACTGAATAATATAAAGATATCACAATAATTGGTAATACATTGGAACATCTTTTTTCCTCAGATTGGAGCTCGTACACTGAATGCTATGTAAAAGTGTTGCATTTACGAAATCAAGCGATTCCGTAATAAATTTGAAAAAAATCATTACAGGACTAATCTGTGAAAGCACTACTAGTAATCCAACCTCAAAATCGATATCAGTTTTTGCAGCGACATTTCAGCGATTGACGTAATAGATTGGATTTTTCACGACCCGACTCTACTTTAAAATTAATTGGAGAAATTTAAGGCACTATGATCAAGATTAGTTTAAGATGATTCCTAAGGAAATTATCTAAAATCGCCCCATTCCAGGGTTTCCAGTTTAACATAGGGATTTTAGCCACATACCAAGAAGAAACTATGTATACCGAAACTAGTCATGGTCACCATTATGAATACAATTCTACCCGTCTACTTAAGAGATACACAAATCTAACTGTCTTCCTTATGTTTCATGAGCTAGATAAACGAAAGTAAGCCAAATATGAGAGGTTATCTTCTTAGTAATTTTGTAGTAGTTTTTTAGCTTTACATATCAAACTATCCACAATGGCTAATTTTAGCTAAACCTGGCAACACTGCCCACTCTCCATACCTGTGGGAATAGGGAAGTGTTGCAGCGGTGGATCTTGAAATTTACATAAGTTTCAAGATTTACCGCTGATGACAGCGAGCAATATTTACACCCAATACTCAAAACGTTGTCTCGCCTTTAAATAAGAAGACGATGCCAGACTCTCCTACTTCATATATTTCCGCTGTATACAAAACAACAGGTGGGAGGAGAGGCGACGGGAGAACGTCATTACAAACCGCGGAAGCGTGTATATTCCTAATTTGTGGGCGTCGCTCATTGGCCCCTCGCGGAAGCATAGGACTTCCATCGAGGGTCGAAAAGGGGTGCTGTGGGGGGCGAGAATGGATCTGCAGAGGGGGTCGATCGAGTCGCCTTCGCTGTCCTTTGACAGTAGCGCGATAATCGAGGTAAGGGTTGGAGGCGCGCTGCGAGTTGATGTGACGCCTGATTAACAGAGCAGCCACCCGCTATAACCCGAGATGAGGGGCGCTGTTGGCAAGGCAATTTCCCAGTCCCGCGCGATAGCAAATCTGAGCGACGGCTGCAAACAGACTGCGTCTCTGCGGCAAAGCGCTGATCACACGACGGGAAATTGTAGGGGACGACATAATGAGAGAAGGAACATGCATTACGCCTTTGAAATCCATAAGGTCACTCCGCTAATCAAAAATTTTAGCGTGATTGCATTAAATCCTAAAAATATGTACCTGTCGCTTTTAATCATATTTAGCTCATCACCCAGTAAAATAAAAGTGAGGAAAGGAATGCCCGAATCCCCTTTTCTAATTCTTGAATACTACCTCGAACACATCTCGAAATGTATTTCATCGTAGTAGTCTGAAATTTCAATACAGAATTCTTAACCCATTTGGTGAGCAAAATTCTCACTATTTAAATAACGTTATTCAATTTCAAGTTACTGAATTAAACGCAATATTCCAAAAAGTCCCCGAAAATTCGTAATCGTCTNAAAGATGAAGAAAGGCACCTCTTTTCGTACGGAGACAAGGTGAACAGATTCCCGCGTGCTAGACCCAATATATGTATGAAACATTCAGCGGAGAATCAATTTGTAAGAAAGCTACGCACCGCATCCTCAAGCTGACAAGCTTTTTTCTGCTACATAAAAACAGGTCCATTAACACCACTTGAAACCACTAAGCGAGCAATAAATCAATTATTTTTTCTAACGCGCCTCGTTCCTTCTCAAAAAGACAGATGGAATGTTGAGATTCATGAGGGAGAGACTTGTTACGGAGTCGATTGCCATGCCATGGAATGTGGATGGACAATATTAGCAGCGGCCAGAGAAGGAGCGAGTTGATGGTACGGAGGGGTGGCCAGAGGACCTCCCCATCAAGAGACATTCTGACCGTGGTCCCTTCATCGGAGTGGGAGAAGGGAGGAATGCGGTGATTGGCGAGGAAAAGAAAAAAGTGGCGCTCCCGAAATGGAAGCTTGCAAATAAGCACCCTGAGATGGCGGAATACGAACGCGAGTGTTTCAGTTAACCCCTCAAAATCACTAACATGATAGGGAAAATAGAGATAGTTTTCCTTGCCAACACTTTTAGATAAATTAGCAGTAAGAACACACGGTGTGGATGTTTCACTTTAGAAAAAGTCTGACGTAGCTAGGACTCGAACCCAAGATCCCACTTGCTTCCGTTCCACACGAGGGGGATCTAGGTTCTAGTCCCAGCTACGTCGTACTTTTTCTCTTTCGCTTCTTTCTCTTCCTTCAGCTCCTCATCCTCAATCTTATAGCAGAAAAAAGATACACCGCGGCGAACAACTCTCCATGCTACGTACGAAGTGTTGTAACAAAAACTTGACTGTCTTCTCCATGAGCAGTCGTTATCGATACATTCACTTTGAGTTCTAATTTTACGTTGCATCCGGGTAAAGAGATTTAATGTTTCCGTAACAGTTAGATGTTACACGCTAAGAATGACTGAATGTGTTCAAAACTTAGGTGACCTCGGAGGATAACTAGCCGAGGTTGCTCAGCTTTGCTGGATATCTGAAGGGTGAAGCGGATGATCAAAAAGGCGATAAAGAAAAGGATTCAGCAATAGTATATAAGCAAGGTAGAGATAACTATTGAGTTTTCTTACGATAGCGTGACCAATATCTATCAATGCGGCAAGCAGGTGTCCCTCACACAAAAAAACGCTGAACAAACACTGGAACCCACAATCACCTCTTTCATTCTTAGCCTAGATTCTTCAAATTATCCATATTTGAAGAAGTGCCTACAACTTCCAGCATATTAAAATAATGTTTCAATCCTTGAGTAAAGATTTAAAGTTCCTAGCTCCAAATCCAGTAACCAAATTACATAGATCAGAGTTGTTTGAATGAACAATTGAATGGAGGTCTTTAGGTGCAATAAAAAGTTTTTCGTGCACTAATTATCTCCTACGGCTAAATGTTATCGTCATATGCGGAAATTTCTTCGATATAGTTCTCCATTGATAAGACATTTTTAGCGAATCCTTTCCGAACTCCCTACACTCCCTAAAGAAAAAATGACGAAACNACTTAAGAAAAAAAATTATGAAAATCCGTCATTTTTAGCCCTGACAAAGGTATGTACCCCCTTAAAAGCACTAAAGCGCTTGGGAATAGATTCCGCAGAGGAATTCTTATGGGCTCATAAAATCCAAAAGTTGTGAAAATAGTCAAAGTGTTTCATGAGACTAATTCACTGGGTTCATAAAATAGGAATAAAATCTAGCCAAACTTATGGTTGCAATTTGTCTGCAATGCGCATCGTCCATACAAATATTTTTATCTAAACTGAATTCTTAGCTTCCGACGTAAATTCTTGTCTTTCCGAAAGATATGCGTCATATAACCAAATAATGTTCAAAATTAATCCTCTAGATTTATTCTAATGGAATGAAACCTCCAAAGAGAAAAATGGACTGAGGTGTACATGAGTTGAAAATTTATGACGAGAGAAAAAATAACGGCCATATTTAAATTGAATGAGAATGTTAGCTTGGAAGAGCGCGATAGTATTTATAAAAGTTAATTAGAACCAGAAAAACTGCTCTGGGATCGGAAGTCGTGGAGGTCCGCGCGATAACTTCCTCCTTAAAAATTATTACCGATCATAAACTTTTTAGGGGAAAGCAAGAAACTTTCCAGACCTCCGCTTATTGTTCGAGAAACCAATCCAACACCTCTCACCCTGCCGTAGGCAATCGGAAATTGTACATTAACGATACCTTTTCACCATCCTCATCCCCTCGTTCTCTTTCAAAACGTCTAAAATTGGTTGTTCTCAAAAGCACCGGAAATCAATCCTCTCCCTTCAGGTCGCAGCCGTTTAGATAAAGGAGCAGAAGGAGTTGGGGACAAAAGGAAATGGATCTAAATATAGCGTCTTAATTACCAACGATGCATCCATACATTTTACCGGAAATTATGTGAATCGTTAACAGCGCAATCTCAAAGATATGACGTGTAGATTAGGAGCTGCTCGAAGTTGAGCCCAACTGAATAAATATCTTTTCTATTGTCCGAAACAAAGAAGATGAGAGGGAAATTGAGAATGAGTTCAAACGAAGAATAAGAAAGAATGCGTTGGAATTAGAAAGTAATTCTTAAAATTCATAACGAAAAAATTTTTGCATCCACAAGCCGGAAAGAGAAAAAATACTACTACGTACGCTCACTACTCCGTACACTAGCATACCCAAAATTACTGATTAATGAGAACAGAATGTCGAGCGAAGGTATATGTTGACCATAGGAGGAAAAGAAAGTAAACTCGACGGACTTCTTTTCTTCGCACTTAAATAACCGCGGGGAGATGATTACTCATGAAAGGGCAACGTTCTCTTGCAATGTTACCTCAAGCAAAACGATAACAAAAGATGAAGAAAGGCACCTCTTTTCGTACGGAGACAAGGTGAACAGATTCCCGCGTGCTAGACCCAATATATGTATGAAACATTCAGCGGAGAATCAATTTGTAAGAAAGCTACGCACCGCATCCTCAAGCTGACAAGCTTTTTTCTGCTACATAAAAACAGGTCCATTAACACCACTTGAAACCACTAAGCGAGCAATAAATCAATTATTTTTTCTAACGCGCCTCGTTCCTTCTCAAAAAGACAGATGGAATGTTGAGATTCATGAGGGAGAGACTTGTTACGGAGTCGATTGCCATGCCATGGAATGTGGATGGACAATATTAGCAGCGGCCAGAGAAGGAGCGAGTTGATGGTACGGAGGGGTGGCCAGAGGACCTCCCCATCAAGAGACATTCTGACCGTGGTCCCTTCATCGGAGTGGGAGAAGGGAGGAATGCGGTGATTGGCGAGGAAAAGAAAAAAGTGGCGCTCCCGAAATGGAAGCTTGCAAATAAGCACCCTGAGATGGCGGAATACGAACGCGAGTGTTTCAGTTAACCCCTCAAAATCACTAACATGATAGGGAAAATAGAGATAGTTTTCCTTGCCAACACTTTTAGATAAATTAGCAGTAAGAACACACGGTGTGGATGTTTCACTTTAGAAAAAGTCTGACGTAGCTAGGACTCGAACCCAAGATCCCACTTGCTTCCGTTCCACACGAGGGGGATCTAGGTTCTAGTCCCAGCTACGTCGTACTTTTTCTCTTTCGCTTCTTTCTCTTCCTTCAGCTCCTCATCCTCAATCTTATAGCAGAAAAAAGATACACCGCGGCGAACAACTCTCCATGCTACGTACGAAGTGTTGTAACAAAAACTTGACTGTCTTCTCCATGAGCAGTCGTTATCGATACATTCACTTTGAGTTCTAATTTTACGTTGCATCCGGGTAAAGAGATTTAATGTTTCCGTAACAGTTTGATGTTACACGCTAAGAATGACTGAATGTGTTCAAAACTTAGGTGACCTCGGAGGATAACTAGCCGAGGTTGCTCAGCTTTGCTGGATATCTGAAGGGTGAAGCGGATGATCAAAAAGGCGATAAAGAAAAGGATTCAGCAATAGTATATAAGCAAGGTAGAGATAACTATTGAGTTTTCTTACGATAGCGTGACCAATATCTATCAATGCGGCAAGCAGGTGTCCCTCACACAAAAAAACGCTGAACAAACACTGGAACCCACAATCACCTCTTTCATTCTTAGCCTAGATTCTTCAAATTATCCATATTTGAAGAAGTGCCTACAACTTCCAGCATATTAAAATAATGTTTCAATCCTTGAGTAAAGATTTAAAGTTCCTAGCTCCAAATCCAGTAACCAAATTACATAGATCAGAGTTGTTTGAATGAACAATTGAATGGAGGTCTTTAGGTGCAATAAAAAGTTTTTCGTGCACTAATTATCTCCTACGGCTAAATGTTATCGTCATATGCGGAAATTTCTTCGATATAGTTCTCCATTGATAAGACATTTTTAGCGAATCCTTTCCGAACTCCCTACACTCCCTAAAGAAAAAATGACGAAACCGGCGATTCTAGTGTGTCCAGAAAGACGGAATTTTGAATTTATTTTTTATACCAGGCTTTCAACGATTTAGTATGATCGTCGCTTATAAAGTATTATCAATTCTCACAACTCAATAAATATATAATAGAATCCGATAGATACGACTCAACGACGGAAAATCGTCTTGCAACATTTGGAAAGACAAAAATACATTCACGAACCTTATTTTTTAACTACGTGCAGAATCAAATTAATGGAAAACTAATCGCCAGCATACCTTATAAAATTATATTTTCTTTGTAAAGCTAAAGAAATGAGTGCTATCTCATAATTAACAAAATCCTTGCACTTCCACCAAGTTATGATAATTAAGACTGAAATCAACATTGATGGCAATAACCTGATTTCACCGTTACTGTACCTCCTCCGCCTCCTCCGGTGCTTTATTATCATAAACATTTGCATTTCGATCATAAATTTAATCGTAATGTGGGAGTATCGAGCTATCCGCAATAATTTATCACTTTTCTTGATCAAATGGTAGAAGGAAGTTCGTCTCTTTCGGAAATTTACTATTTTCATGGGCGCATAATTTACGAACGTTAAATAAGAGTCAATGCCCAGTTTCTTTTTCCAGACGAAGGATTACAAGTTACGGTGCAGGAAGGTTCTCCTCCCAGAGGAAATCGTAAATTTGCAGAGGAGATTGCTTTTTTGCCCGTTAATAAGAATTAACCTACTCCTACAACATCTTAAACGAATACGAAAGCTTGGATCACTTGTCCCGTGATATTTCGACTAGATAAGAGTTAATGGGAATCTATAAAAAGATCCACTTATTTGAGGAAATGTTGACTTCGATCGTTAACATACAGCAAAAAAAATGTCTTGGAAACTGTAGAGTGGTTAGGGAAAGCTCTATCATGGTTCTGAGCAGAGTATGCTTTAGCTTTAGAATAGGCAAGTAAGATCCATTTAAAGAAAATTATCCATGTATTAGTAATGATTGCCTACCTCTCAAACGAGTGTTAGTGATAACCATTTCACCGATCATAAACTTTTTAGGGGAAAGCAAGAAATAGTTTATTACACCTAAAGTCTACAGTAAAAATCAAAATACTTGTAAAGAACCACAGATAGCGAACACACGATCAGATGAATGATAGCGTAGTGCGGCGAAACCAGTCGTGAGTTTTCGTAATTCAGGTATTTGTCTATGTCTATGTGTATACCCTGCTAGCCACCTTTCGGCGTGTGGCAGGGGGTGCATGCACCAAGACTCTATTTACCTAGTCGATTACTTTCGCGTATCGTTCGCGGAAAAAACGAATTCTTGAATCGGTTAGTTTTCGCATCTATTTCTCTTATTTTCCTCGCTGTATCGGAGCGGCCTATATAGCAGGGAGGACGCATTATGTCCGCGACGTCTTCCGAGAACGTGGTTTCTCTGAACTTATTTAATAAATTTATCCTTAGCGTTAATCTTCTTTTTTCTAATGATTCCCATCCCGCATTCTTGAGCATCTCAGTAACGCTTACTGATTTATCATAGCAATTCTTCACGAAACGTATCGCCTTTCGTTGCACCTTTTCTATTTCTCGAATACCGCACTTGTCGGCCGGGTCCCATACACTACATGCATACTCAAGGTGAGGCCTGACTAACGCGAAGTAACAACGCTCGCGGACTTTTTCTTCGCTTCTTCCGACTATTCTCTTAACAAAACCGAGTTTCTTAAAAGCCTTTCCACATATGTTATGGATGTGGGCACTCCATGATAAGTTATTAGTAAGGGTCACTCCTAGATATTTCACCGATTCTTCCGTTATTAAGTTTTTCCCTTGGAGGCTATACGAGTAATCTTTAGTTATCGATTTTCTTTCAAAGAAGTTAATTACTGAACATTTATCTACATTTAGCTCCAATTGCCAATCATCGCACCATTTCGATGATATATTTATGTATTTGATTTTATTGTACATTCTTCGAACAATAAACAATTTTGTCTGATAAGAAAGTTTAAATGGTTATCACTAACATTCGTATGAGAGATAGGCAATCATTATCGTACAGGTGAATATTGGAATCAACAGAATATTAGGGCATCCTTGAGAGTAGATTAAAATATCTTTACTGGTATACTGTACCGTGAGATGTAGGTGGTACACAGGACGAAACGATAGATTATTGAAAACAAAATTTACGAATAAGAAGTTTTTTGTCACTTCATAGCCATAAATCGTAGTTGAAACTTGATTATCCTCAAAGAAAAAATCAAGAATATGAAAAGTATTGGAAA
Organism: Ladona fulva; assembly: GCA_000376725.2. Taxonomy (NCBI): domain Eukaryota; kingdom Metazoa; phylum Arthropoda; class Insecta; order Odonata; family Libellulidae; genus Ladona; species Ladona fulva. The sequence continues at coordinate 1,191,549 of KZ308233.1, read as the reverse complement.
ATCCGATGTATTTCTACCTTCAATCGGATGGAATTTGTTTCTGGGAAGAGAAAGAAGCCAAATATCCATAGTTATTATTCGATACCATGGCAATAAAAAGTCTATATATTATCTTATGCATAATAACTCAGTGAGTTATTGAAGAAAAACTCGAGGTAAATATTAAAATTATATAGTATATACGGCTGGCTCGGTTTCGAGGGAATAGTAGCTTTTTGTTTAACTCATATATAGAGTATGGTGAATAGAATAAGGACGATAGTAAAAGAATAAAAAAATAGAACCAATGAGCCTGAGAGGAGGGAGTCTTATGAAAAAAAAGGAACCTCTTTTGTTTTTCCAGGAGCCTTCTCTCCAAGGAACCAGCTGCAGTTTCCTCGTGGTCCTTCCGGAACCTAGGAAGCAGCAACTTGGCAGAGGGAAGGGAATGGGCAAAAGCAGAAGGCGTGCATAGGACACACCGAAAAAGTAAATGCGCAGAAAAAGGCCGCCGCGACCTTCTATTTTGTGCGGCAGATGAAGCCGGCATATGCGCGGCACCAAATCCCTCAACAGAATCCTTGCGCGAAGTTTTTAGTTCTCCCGACCGCGGCGTTTTTGTCTCCTCGTCACTCTTTCGTTAGGTTATTTGTAAATTTATGAGTTGCGCTTAAGATAATAATCGTAACGCCCTGACGAGAAAGAGGAAAACCAGAAAGAAAGGTTCTGGGCCTGCACTATGAGGTGCCGTTGAAAAAGAAAGATGTGAAAGTGTAATTATAGAACTAAAATGTAAATTTAGCAGTAACAAGAAATTCTAGATACTACGCGAAAGATAATGAATCAATAAGATGAACATTTACATTGAAAACAAAGAAATTAACGATTTTTAACAAAGTTTCCGATAACCGGAACCGCGTTAAGAAGATGTAATGGAAAAGAAAACCTAACTAAAGGTAGAAAGTATGTACATTAAGGTAGAGCGAAAATTTACGAAGGAAGGTAACTTCACAAAATGATATGGATTAAGGAGATCAACATTCATAGTGACATGAAAGAAATTATCGATTCTTAAAATCGATATAAAGTTTGCGATAAGATTACGAGTACATACTCGTGCGTCATCTTATGATTCCATTCCAAGAATGAATATTTCAATGATTACATTCTCGAGTAATTTAGTTTATAAAGGTCAATATAGTCTGAAACATTAGTAACTAACAATAAAAGAACTTTACTTTTACTCCACGATCAGAGCCGGTATTTTCTTGAAAAAATTACGAAGAGGGACTTACAGCATAAATATCATACCAGGGTATAGAGCTCGCAATATACCTGCAGAGAGTGTAAAGCGATAGATAAAAGCAGAGCAAGCAAACCGTATAGGGAGTTAACGATAATCCACTCACACCTCTAAAATCACAAACATAAAAACAGCTGTATACGTTTCCCACCTTTGACTCCGCTCGTGGAACACCAAGGAGAGCTTCGGAGAGAGAGACGAAAACCATATGCCCAATCAAAACACACGTAACTCACTTCCAAACACAAATCAACCGCAAGGGTTGAAAAGAATCCGCCGAATGAGGGAGGAAGGACGACCGCAACGAAGCCATTTCACGGCCGTTCACCCCGCTGAGATAAAAACGATCCCACTTGAGATACCCTCTTCGGAGCTTGTCAACACATCTTCCAGAGCTCGATGCGAGGGAAGCGCCGGTCTGGACGACGGCGACGGACTGAGCGACCGCCGATAAACACGACAGGACGCACTGAACGCGCAACATCTAACGTAAACGACCACCGAAGTCGATAGACGGCGGGATATAGTCCCAATACTTCGGCGAACGATCCATGACAGCGCCGGGGGAAAGAAAGCGGGCGGAGGGCACCGGAATCAGCCTTAATGGGCGAAGGGTGAATGGAAATTGAAGGGATGAAAAGGGGAGAGACAATGGCGATTATTCGTCGAATGCAGAGCCAACAAATGGAGCGAGAGGAAAAGTCGTGATAGAACTAGAACGGGTGAGATGGGTGGAGAAGGATGATGCAAAGGTGCAAGTACATGGATGGAAGGTTAAAAAGGCCTTCAGGGGGTGATGGCAAGGGAGATTGCGACTTAGCTAAGAGAACGACGTGTGCGCCCAAAGTTGAGATAAAATCTGTCGATAGCCCGTCTTATTGCTATCGAAACTGCGGCCCGTTTGGCTATTCGGAGCTAATTAAGAGTAAGTACAAAGGTAAGTTAGCTTATGGCAAGTTACCTCTCGGATTAGACGGGGAAAATACTCGAGAAGAAATGGAGACGTTGATTTTTAATAAAATCATTACATTGTTATTAAATTAAAATTTAATTTGTTGATGATTTTCTAAAAACTTTCAAATAACTCAAACGAACACTGCAGTCTTCCAAGTAAGATTCACTTCTCCGAATATCGAGATATTCGGAAAGGTTTCTTCTATCGAGGTTTCTTGAAGTTTAATTGGGCTGCAAGTATCACTAAGCTACGGAAAAACGTACGATCTGGCAGTAATAAAAACGGAAATTGAAAAAAGCATGGAATGAACACTCTCTCACCCCGACACTAAATATTTTCAATGTAATTTTCCATTTTCGAAATTCAACAGCAGGTATGATGTAGGAGATAGGAGATGAAGTAAATTAATGTGTGTGTAATTGTGGATGCAAACTGAGCAGATGGAATTACAGGCATAATGAAAAGTAGATAATAATTCGAAATGAATTTCAGAAGATGGAGGAAACAGTGTAAGATCACGTGTTATAATGAATCATCACTGGGGCCCAGCTATATTCGAAGCGTGGATCAGCTGAATTCATTTACACATCCAGTTACAAAGTGGAACAAATTGGAATTTTTATTTCAATTTTGAAGGAAAAATTGCCAAATATATAAAGCTCGAAAGCAAAGGGCATGCAACCAAAAATTTCACGAACGAAAAACTAAAAACTGTACCGTATGACAATGGCTAAAATAAGCTAAAATGATATAATCTATCTATAATAATAACAGATTGAGCTTAACGTGAAGCGATGCAGCTATTTCCGCAGTTTATCAGAAATATGGACTCAAACTTCTGAAAATGATCGAATCACAAAGGATAATATTCAATTCATTAGTATCGTGAATTAGTAATTACATTCATTATACAATTAATACATTATGTATATGTTTGTAAATTTATTACAGATATTCCAGGAAAAGAAATTTTTAAGGTAATATTCATTACCTGAAAGACAATAAATTAATTAATTCGCTTTCCATTTGCCTAATTTGAAACACCAGTTAATTTACGTTATTCGATTAAGCTTATCATCAATTTGCTCACTAACCGCTGCTGTGACCAATACATCAGCGATCACTGGTAATTACATCTACGTTTCCGCAAAATTGACCCCTTGAATACTGCACCGTAAAGCTACTGTTTGACGCCCGAGGTGGCCCCGGTTCATGACCAGAGGTTTAAACGATCATAGGCCGAGGTTAGAGGAGGGTTTTTTCGTGCGGTCGATAGAGTTATGAATGCGCGCTGCGGAATTATGAATTACGGAGCGAATGTGTCGAGGAGTTTATATGAACGTGAATGGAGTGGGACCATATTGCTGCGGTGGAGGGGGAGAGGGGGCGAAATAGTGGCGGAATGGCTCTCCCTTCACACGCACTTTGAAGTCGCACACATACGCACTTATAACCAGTGACATATGGAGGGGGTGAGAAGTGGGCGAGACTTCCGAGACAGAAGGAGAAAAGGGGTGGGACGGAGGGGAAGGACGTTGGAGGGCGGCAGCTGCATCCTCGTGGAACACTCGACTGGGAGAGCTGCAGTCAACGACTTTTTCATCTCCGGAGTCAGAGGTGAGAAGGGGACATGAAAATAATGATGATAATAATAATGAAATAGGTCGTCGGCCCGGGTGGATGTTTAAGGACGTCGGAGATTGAAGGGAGCGCCGCGAGACATTGTCGATTTGGCGATGCGGTTACGTCGAGAGAATCAGTGAAATGAGGCGAGATGTAGCCGAGGGACAAGGAGGAGGAGTGCAGACATAGTCGATGGAGAACACACGAGGTGGTGGGGAGCCGTATGAAAACGGCTCCAGAGATTGAATCTTCAGGCTTATATTCCGATGTATACACCCTCGGAGGAGGAAGAAAGAAACTCGTCGCGAGAGAAGAAATGCGCAAACAAATGACAAATGCAGGCGCAACCTTGGCACGAGGAGTATTGAAGAGCGAAGTCCTTAGTATATAAAGACCAGCTAGGCGTAGTGTATCAAGCTGCAATGATACTGAACCTCGGCTTTCATGCTGCATACAAGAAAGACTGATATTACGCGACACAGATATGAAGTAGAATTGTAATTCAGCAACAAGAGTCCTAGGGCCATGAGGGAACTATGCACATCTGGTGATGAAAAAGACACAAAAAATAATGAACACGGTTTTTGACAGATATTTGATTGTCGATATCGTTAAAACACAGGTCTACAGAAAAAGTGAATAATTCCTTTCTTACAATTCTTACAAAACTTTCAGAAAGATATCTTTGTGAATATAAATTTACAAATTTTCATCCATTGTATCGAGCATATTTATTCAGAGTATATACATGATGACCTGTCTGAGAATTCCAGCAATATTACAGTAAAATTTTTAGCAGCTGTTAGAATGTTTGTAACAGTGTGACTGTTGTATTTGTAATGATTGTTTGAATCATTGCGACAGTTTACATGAAATAATCCTTCTGAATCCGCCATAACTTCGCAATAGCAGTTTATTAATGCTCGTTGAATAAATCTACTCGCAACGTTTTGAGAAATAAATATTTCCCTGAAATATTTTGCTAGAAAAATAATAGAAAATACATTTTCTAAAGACCGTTTCAGTTTTTCCGGTCAGTATGGAAGGTAAAAACCTTCGTGTTTGTTGAAATCTTCGAGTTCAAACAGTGATTAGTAATTTCATTTGTCCGATCGTGAAATTTCACATAAAAGCCAACTGACATGTGGATAAAGGATACTAAAATGTGAACATATAGAATTATTTTCCTTCACAAGCCGTTGATACTGACTAGAAAAACTGGAACGCACCGTAGCTAACAGTTAACTACTGTAGAAGAATTGCATGACTCATGTGAAGCATATCGCAAGCACATAGAGAAACATATTTATATTATTCGAAAAATTATCATTAAGAATTGTATCATTTTAAAGGCTGAATACACACATGACATTAAAATCACGATAAGTCTCAAACAACTCAATCATCGGGAAAATTGCGAGACTGCCATGGCGACCACTTACTTTCTCTCCACTTTTTAATCGATCCCATAAACAAGGACGATAGCTTGACGCCCGAGGAATTTTCACGAATTCCTTCCTCACCTTACCGAAGACTCTCCCCAGGGAATAATCGTCGTTCGACATCAATAGCACCAATAATATGATAATAAGCAGGTGCTGACGAGACTCATTTTTTGTGGGTCAACCTAAGCCGGGGTCCGTGTCTCTCAGCCATTCTTGCGAAACGGCCATCTTCCGAATTTGGAAGTAATCCCTTGAGCCCTATCAAACGTTTTCTCAACTTTCGAGATACAAACAACGATTGCGCAACGCGCTTCGCATAAAATAAATAAAAAGAGACCCGATCTTAGAGGTTACGTAAAAAGGTCAAATTTTGCGCACGTAAAGATTACGCTTAGAGAAAGTGAAGCAGAAAGTGTTCGCATAATGGAGCATCGAACCTTTCGAAAGCTCGCGGGCTTATTCAATGAGTGCTCCGACGTCAGCGTCGGCCGCTGGCAGACGTTAATTCAACCCTATTAAATCAACGAGCAGAAGCCGCATCCCGATTAATATTCGCTGGCACAGATCCGAGTCTTGGGGTCCAAATACCCAACTCATCGCTTAAGAAGTACGTTCGTGCGCTCGAGACGTGAACGCATACAAATCTTTTTATTGTCATATATTAATAATTCAACTCTGCTCGAATGCAGGCTGCATAGCATTTTATGCATCCCTCGGCGCATGAACGGATTTGAAGGGAGATTAAGACATATTTACCATGATGTTTCACTCAAAGCAAGGCACAATACCCAAAGCAATTCAAACGTAATCCTTCACTGCGCAGCGTTTTCCCAACAGGTTCAATGTTCTCTCTGATCATTTTTCCATAGAAAAATGATCAGAGAGTTATCTTTTTCCAAGTTATCTTACATCATTAATATGGATCGTTGAATTAAATTAGCACCATAGCTATTACACTGTAATCGAATTCATAATTTTCATTCTAAGTACTATTCTATTCATTTTGTCCAGGAATACAAAGCTATCATTGAATTTTAATTTCACCGTTTAATTTAAAGGTTTACACCATTATTTAACGGTAAAACGTTCATCATAAATTCAATTTAGAGCAAGTTAACTTTTTTAATACAAATGTGACTGCTAAATTCAAACGCGCGAAAATTATTACATCATAATTAACTGTAGATATATAGCTTCTATAAGTTTTAACTTTTGGATGTTTAAATGCTGAACGTTTACGAATATGTGTAGCGATGAATCATGTCTTCTCCACCAGGTCTGATAAACCGTATCCGACAATACGATGGCAGCACCGCGACACACCTCAGCGTGTTGCGATAAGTAAATTATACTGGAAACGCCCAACACTACTATTGAATTAAATTCCGTTCAAAAATTCCATACGAAAATTCGTCACAGAATCTTCTGAAAGAAATTATCTCTTAGGAACCACATACTGAAGAGATTATTGTGACTAATACACGAGCTTAAAAATTCCGGAAACATTATGGAAAATCTGTTCCGATAAAAATTACAAACCTTAAAAGGGAAGCAGAAGTTAAAGGTAGTGAAGAAAAATGAAGCATTTTTCCCGAAATCAAAATTTCCTTCTTGGAATGCCACGAAATCAAATCGTGGTATTTCTCAAAAATACATTCACTCTCAATGCCTCTAGGGTCATCCAAAGAGAACACAGGTGCACAAAACTTGTTTCAGCAATGATAACTTCCCATCGGTCACTCAAACGCTCACGCTCAACGCTTTTTCACATGGAACATCAATTCTCACAGCTTGTACTACAGGAATCGAATACCGAACAGCGAACAATCTAAACGCAATCTCACAATCCCACTTTTCAATTGGGAATAGCGCCTTTCATGATTGAATTTCCAGAAATTGAACTCCAAACCTTTTCCCAGAGCGACGCAATAAAGAAACTTATCTCTCCTCTTGCAGAATCCACGCCTCGCTTCATCTGCGATTCGCAAGATGACGTACGATCACGAAGAGAAAAACACGTCAACATGATAGAGGAGTTAAACATGAGGCACGGAAAACAGGCGATGTAACGCAGCTCAGAAGTGAAATTTTCCAAAGATCAGTAAATTTACGCACTTGCCAAAGAATTGATTAATTGATTTCAAATAAGGGTAACGGAAATTTCGTTGCTCGTTTTATCGATAGGAGATTCCTTCCGTAGAACGTACCTAGAGGGGGCAATTGAAGCGATTTTCCTTCCAATCGATAATTTATTAACCCTTAACATACCAAGAGGGGTCCTAGGAGGACCCCAGAATTATATTTTTAGTGATCCTGCTGTTACTATAACAATTATTTATTTTTGACTTTNAGCTTACTGCTCAGTTTCTGTGAGAAGTCACAAAAAAGCTATTTCTACAAAAGTTGACAAGAGAAGTATCCCCGTGCACTGGAGTGCAGGAAGTTCTATTTATTTCCAAATGCCGACAAATTCACTGATTTATTTGACAATTGGACAAGGAAGAACGTGAAACTTAACGAAGAACCACCATCTCTGGCCATTTCTGATCTGGAAATATCGGATAAGCCGGGATTCGAACCCGGGACCTTGGCGGAAGGCTAACATAAAAATCCGCCATCGAGGTGGGCTTGTTAAATTAATTCGAGCAACAGTTCACCCGTCGTATTCCAATTGAACTTAGAACGGATCCCCACGCCCTTGTGAAATGAATCGGAAACATTTCTTTCTGCAGTACGAGTTTTCATTTCCGTCTCTACTCAAAGACAACCCTTTCGCAAACGTCACTCTATTTCGAAACTTTATCGACGTTTTCTAATATTTGATGGAAAAAGGTCACAGCCCCTGTCGAAAGAACCCACCGTCATTATATCGAATAGTCGTCGCCTCTCCATTTACATTTTCACGATCTCATACAATATAGTCACGATTCTTTTATCTTTGTCTTCCCTTTTCGCTCTCTAAATGCGCTGGTGGTTTAGATATTCTTCTCAGTTGTGCTGAGCTTTTCTCCTGGTCTCCCGATGATTCATATGACGCGTAATATGATTTTCCTTTGGGGTTATTTAACCCTTATCATACCTATGGGGGTCCTAGGAGGACCCCAGAGTTACATTTTTAGTGATCCTGCTGTAACTATAACAATTATTTTTTCTTGACATTTATATGTGTCCCGCATCAGTTTAAGGTAAAAAATATAATTAGTCTTTTATAAAATTCTTTCATAGAAACATAAATAAATAATAACTCCCTTAGGATCCCGGCAGGATTGGTATACTACGATACTAGTTCTGCTTGTTCTACCCCGTCGTAGCTTTTTCTTAAATATACGCTCTGATCAAGTTCGAGCTTTAAAAAAAAAGATTGAGCTTCTAGCCGAAATCTATAGCAAGATTTTGAATGTTAAACGCGTTTATACTGGTATTGGTATATAGGTAATATTTGGTTTACTGTTACTACTATTGAAATAAATAAACAAAATTTTGTTGAATACAATATGGCTGGATCTATATCTTTCAGATACCTAAAAAACCTATTTTAAGTCATCTACAGCAACAAACAATTAAGAAATAAAAGAAAAACCGTGGGGTACTCCGAAGATCCCAGCTTGGTAAATAATGTTGGCAAACTAGGCTAGTTGTTAAGGCAAGGGATTACTATAACAAGAAACTCAGATTCAGATTCATTGAGAACTATTTCCAAGATTAACATACGAGTATACTCCATACACTTAGAACGACAAAGTGAGATTTTTTATCAATAATTCAATCTCTATCATATTCCCCTCTATCTCTCCTGTTGTTCACGAATCCTTTCCCCGTCCCAGCTCTCTCTTATATAATAATAGAGCTGAAAAGAGAAAATTATTTCTAACAATAATATCTTTTGAAATCTAGCATCGATTCGACGTAGTCAAACTTGTATACCTATTGCTCAACTGCAAATTCCTTTGTTTGAAAATCAAAAGTTGTTGAACGCTACTCATTAGCATATATGTAAGAGGAGGAAAAAAAAGTGAAAAGGCTCAGAAAAACTGTTTAGATGGACATATTACAGTGCTGCTTTGCAGCAGGAGGTAAAAAAGAGATGACAAACCACCGTGACATCTGGAATGGCACTCCCAAGGTCACGTTCCGAAGTCCTCACGCCCGTGGGCGAATCGAATGGTCTCCAGACGATTACTATTCATAGACACGTGTTGTAGACCATCGACAACCAAGTGAATCGATACACGCATACGTAAATAAGTCCTGAATAAAGAAACACGTTTAACGCATTTATTGCCGGCGCGGTTGGGCAGCCAAAATATGGTCACCACCCTTTCAAGTCAAGCGTTTAAATGATACAAAGACGGCAGGCCGATCTCTCCATACGTCTTTTTTATGGCAACCATTTCCTCCGCTGCTCGGTAACAAGTTCTAAGGCGGAATTAACACCCCGTATCTAAAATTTCCAAAGAGACTGGGCGTATGATAGAATATTAGAACCTACCTAATGAAATTAGGACCAGCTCTCCCTACGGAGAGATAGCCAGCAGTTTACGGAGGATGAGTACGCGTGAGTTCTTTCCTAGAGAGTTATAAAAGTAAAATGTTAGCATATATGGACGTTTTAACAACGCAAACAGAGTTTTGTTTAAATTATTCCCTAGATGGCTCAGCTTATGAATCGTCCAAGGCTTCGAAGGAGAAGAAAATGTTCCTTTCCCGTCCGCATGTGCTAATGTTTTAGTGCGCCACAATGAAGCATAAGTTTAACTAAATAAGTGAGCGTTGGACTGAAAACGTTTTATTTAACAGCGTAAGAAAAATAAACTACTTAAAAATTTAGGTAAGATTGGTTGATCTAACTAATTGTTAGAGCTCTTGCGGCTTTTATGACGACTGAAGAGAGAATTTATGACATTTTCCGAAGAAACAGCTCTTAAAACATACAAAATATCAGACGAAAATCTATTATCTTTACTTATTTTTAGTTAAGCAGAAATCATTCGAGCTCCGACTTAGTCGTACAGGTAATTTTTATTCGCTCAAAACGTGATATTCGGCATAGTAGTTCTACTATTTCCCAAAAATTACTGACCATAATATGTAGTCAGAAATCAGTTCTCATGCATGTTCTCCGACTCCCCTCGATTTGATTTTAATGTAAGATTATAGGACACGGGAAACCAATAAAATCCTACGAATACCAAATATGGACTCTCGACGCAGATAAATGAATGAAGCAGGAAGGAAGAGAAACATAAAAAAGTGATGTTAAATCTGTTTGATGAATAGCGTATAGGAGCAGTTTTGGAAGGTATCCCCACGAGTGAAATTGAAAAGAGAGAGGGTGTCACCATCGACGGTTTAATACCACCTCGATCGACAAGTCTGCGAAGAGAAACGCGGAGAGAAGAAAAGTGAAATCGATTCTTATCGATTCGGCAAGACATAATAACCGCGCCTGGAAAATAGTAGGAAATATAAAGATGTGCGACCTTATCTGTAGCTGCTGCGTATCAAATGTAAATATTACTCACTGTACGTAATTAAGTTAAAACACATATTTAAAACTTAATTAGACCTCCCGCTAGCCAAGTGGGCAACGCGTTCGACTTCAGTGAAAGCGGTCCCGGGTTCGATTCCCGGTGGGGACCTACGTGCGAAATGGCCTAAGCTGTCGATGCACTTTTAACAATACTACTACTAAAACCTAATTACAAGATCAAAGGGCAAAAATTATTAATGATAATATAAATTTCAATCTAACATCAATGGTCGGAGAATTTTAAAAAAGCGATTAGACTCTTGGGATAAAAGTACAGAATACGCAGGCGTTTACTGAGGTTAAAGAACAAACGAGGTTATAAAACCTCAACCATGGAACAAGGCCTTTCCAAAGCCAATTGTCTTCAAGGGATCATGAATCCATAAATGAAATATCTCCATGAATTTTCCAAAGTTTATAAAGCAGCTTTTAAACGCAGATATGAAGAAAAATCCTATCCAAAGCCACAGAGAATACTTTTCAAGGCTCATTAATTTCGTCTGCCTGACAAAGGTAATCTTTAAGAGCGCTCTTGCCACTTGAGGGAGAGAGAGAGAAATAAAAACCGCTTTCCACACGAATTACTCGATCTCCGGAACTGAGAAATTAATCTCATTAGAACGAGACTTTTGTTCGTCCAGGAGATTTCAAACTCCCTCGAGTCCAGACGTATACGCCCGAAGTAAGGCTGACTTATCTCTCGGGGATAAAGAGTCATGTAATCATAGCTCGGAAAAATGACTCAATGGCAATGGATGAACGACGATCAAAGGCCACCACAGTAATAAATACACCATTCATAGCAATATAGATTAACTAAAGGGTCTTCTGAAGGGATCTGATAGCAGAATAAAACCGATCAAAAAGCTTTTTCTCTAGGAAGAGATACCGTCAAGACACTTGATGATGGCGATCATTCGCCGAAACTAGTCGTGAGTTTTTATCGTTTGTTTTTAATAATAAATATATTGTGGAAAAAGTACAACTATTCTCATTCTCTTCATGATGTATTTCCACAAAACATCGCCAGCAACTGTGGATTTTTATAAAATTTAATACGACGGTTGTTAGAAAAAAATTTAGTTAATTTCTACCGATGAAGTGAACAGTAAGGGGAAATTAAGGTAAGTGCAAATAAACCAATCAATTAAATGAATAATAAAAAGAAGCCATTTTTCTAACTATTTTAGTATAATTAATTTATAAAGATATTTAATCAGCAATTTGCGCACAGAATTTGAATATCTTACAGACGCTCTTAGAAATATATTTTGAGTCCACGAGTGGCCAAGCAAAAGATCAAATTATTGAAACCGTTCCTAAAAGAAATCCGCCAAGCAAGACCCCGTAACATACTTCAAATGTAAAACACGATTTCATCACCTATAGAAACCTAATCCAAAATCCCAAGAATCCTGTCGGATATCTCAATTATTGAATTGGCTAGGTTCCTAAACGACACTAAAGCGCGAATTTATAACCACTTTAATGTTGAGTATTAAAAGGTCGATTCAATAGTGCTAGAAGCATACGCCCCAAAGCGATACTAACTTTCACCACCCCTAGCTCCTCCAATGGATCAATTACGGCGTCTATCGACCATTAAAGTCTATCATCGATAAAGCTTTTATTTTTTAAATTACTACATTTACGTCTCAATTCCATTCACATTTTTAGTGGGAATTGTGAAAACCAAAAGCTTGAATGCAATTATCTCCAGGAAGGAGGAAAGAGGAAAAAAGGAACGGAAAAAAGTCATGGAAGCCCTCCGCTCACTCCGATCCTTCCTAGAAAAACGACACGGAAAGCGGGAGCGAATTTAAGTGCCATCCCACGTAGACATCGACTCATGGATTAAACGGCGGAGTTTTCAGTTAAGTTTGTTTATTCCACAAACGAGGAAATCAGGTTCGAGTCCGCTCTTCGGGGAACTCTTTCGCCCAGACACGCCTTTCCCTCTCTAAGACTCGACGGCACACCCGAAATCCACTCGAGATGCCATCTTTACACTTCCCTTAAAAGGTTCACGAAGAGGAGAGAGATGAGGTGGTCGGATGAGAGCTGGCCTCTAACATGGAGTGCTGCTGGAAGAGGAGCACTTGGAAGCACCAAGAGGACTCGGCCCACTCTCTCCTTCGATGGACCTTTGTCGCTCTGCTGGTGGATTCCGCAGTGCGTGTCCAATCTGTCGATCGTGACGACGACGCTATTATCGACGGTCGTATCCCCGTGAGGACGCCTTCGACGTCGGTAGTCCGTCTGCCAGAAACGCCCACGGAGGGCGACAACCCGGGTTAAGCGTCTCCCCTCAACAAATCAAGTTTTAAACGATGAGTCGAACAAAATGGCACCGAAAGGTCAGGAAATAACGACCAGGACTTAAGAGGATATAAAGCCTTCTTAGGGCGCAATGATGGGACATTAAGGCTAGGGCATTTGATATTAATGTGAACACACCTTACTAAATCTAATGATAATGCTGCTCACTACATAGCAATTACGAGATCTTAAATTAAGCTTGCTGCCAACGCGTACAAGAAATTCTACAATAATGTTACACGTCAAAAAAATAAAATAAAGAATAACGAATTGACTGTAAAAGTTTCGATGGCATTGAATCCATACAAACGATTCCGACGTCGTTGAAATGTGAACTCGAAAGAGAGCCTGTCAACAAACTGATTGTTTCCGCAGTCCGAGCTGATATTTAAAAGTGGTACGGATGACAACTGATTGTTTTGTCCACATTCAAAGAGTATGGAGTTGTTAAATAAACTCACTCACGAGCACGACTTTGGCATGGAGGTCGAAAGGAAAGACAGGTTCAGGATGATGTCTTGAGAATAACTTTTCAGGCTAACTTCACTGGCTTAACAATAAAGTATACATTATTAACTGCTGCAGATGCAATTAATGTTTCCAAAATATCGCTTAATTATTCGACATTGTAAATATATTACTTATTGCACTCTCTTGAGATGAGGAAAAACATCGAAGTATACTTTTTAATTTTCTAAAATCATTAACTAATAAATAGGTGGATATTCCGAATCGACTTATTTGTCCATAAGAGATGCGCTACTGTTTTCAAACCTTTACATGAACTTGGTCTGAGGTCCACTTTTTGCAACATCTTAAATATGTACACGCAGTAGATTCCAAATGAGAACCCAGAATCACAGAAAAATACTGAACTGGAGATATGGCAACTAATTTACCACCACGAGTTCAACGTGGAATATGTCCCGAAGGGTTGAAATAGATCCTTCAACATAATACTGTCATGAATACTTTACTCACGAAACAACTCCACAGTATGGCTTCACAACACGAAGGTTTGGAAGTACTCAACCAGGAAAGCATACAGGGAAGAAAGAACACTCACCTGAAAAAAAGCAAAAATTTGTCATTAATATCACGCAAAAGGAGTGAGTCAGAAGTACAAAAAATACGAGAGCATGATAAATCCTGTCTCAAATTGTTAATAGAACCAAAAGAATGAAATTCGTACAATCAATTCGCACATTATCATACAATCTTAATAATAAACTCAACATGCCAGCATTTAAATTAAACGGGAGGATGGGCCAATAAATTAATACACCTTAATAGAGTCGAGAAATCACTTTCTTATTCACGAGTACATGTACTGCCAAAATATACTTAACTACCGTATGATACGAGCTCACACAAGTTGGTCAGGAACCAAGAGAACCAACCCTAAGATCGCATTTACAGTAAGTCACAGTCATACAAACGTATTTAGACCAAGCATGCAAACGCGATCTGGAAATAAACTGTCTAAGTTATTCGAAGCGATACAGACACATTACCGACCAAGGAAAAAAGCCAGAAGTTCCATTAGGAAAGAGAAACACTTGAAGCCATTCCGTGTTTCACGGCCATTTCAAACAGTTTCATTTCGTGCGATTTATTGCTAGGTGCTTGAAGAGAGTGGGGACAAGAGAATTCACAAATGAAGGGCTTTGCTGCGGACTAGAGGAGGAAAGGAACTGCACGGGAAAGCTACAACGAAAGGAATCTACGGTAAGTATCTGCAATATTGGCGTTCGCCTAGAATGGCAAATCTCCGCCGGTGCCCAAACATCCCCATCTGCCCAGCACTTACTCCCCCTTTGCACTTTCCCCTTCGTCTCTTCGAATGCCCCCTTTTATTCGCCTCCACCAACGCCAGCTCTCCACTGCGGCCGATTACACTTAAAAGTGGGGGTTCTCAAGTCCTTATAGGACTCTTCTCGAATAATGATGACTTTTAAGTTTCAATTGTAACGTGATATGGAACGATGGATGATTTAGAAGAAGAATCGTGACTCAATGAATGCTATAAGATATTAGTAAAAGCATAGGTTCATAATGACCTGGATTTCCATACGCTTAATCGCAATGAATTTTGATTCGAGGATACTGATATTTACATTTGTCGATACTTGTGAAGGTAGTTATTTCTAATTTAATAAAACTTCCCACGTTCAGAACGGACACATGAAGAGCATCAGCTATTTTGTACGATAAAATCATTCGCTGGTTCTTCAATGGTCGACTGAAATTTCACCCAGTCATAATTTTAAGCAACTTTTTCGACATTTCCTTTTCCTGTTAACTCGCATAATTTCGTAAATCTAAGAAATGATAATATAAGATTCAAGATAGATATCCTGCATTTATTTTACATGTCGTGTTAGGGTACCATAAGCAATTATCAGGCAGACAAAAAATTCAAAATTTAACAACACACAAGAAGTTGACAAATTACCTTAAAAACACGATTGATATCCGAACAGATTCACTGAGCCAGTAATTCATCTTACCCATAGAGTAAGATGAATTACTACCTAATTAATCCGAAAAATAAGTTACATTTCGCCAGGAGCTTTTAATCCAGATTAAAAGAAGATACCTTTAGACAATGATAAAGAATTTATTTGCAATTATATCGGAGTATTTTTATTTATTTCGACCTGATTTGTATGCATATCGTCGAAGATTAAGTAACGAAAACCTGACGGTAACAGTCCTGACGAAATTAAAACAGTTCACCGAAATCCAGTTTAAATGAAACTATAGTTGCATGAAGTAAAAGAGAATAAACAGAGTATACACAGTAGCCTTTTCTCTCTGACCCACAACACAAAGCATACAAGCTAGCAATTATTTTACTTTCTTAATAAATCATTCTCTCTCCGCATTTTGAAATTTCGTGCATGGCATCCATTCGAGTCGACCCACTCGAAAATACCACCGACAGCCCGAGTTAGGATCGCTAGCCATACGTTAAACAAAAACGTCGAATTAAACTGTGAGCGCCCGTGCGTCACGTTGGGATATTGCGGACAAACAGCGGGTTGTGGTGGAGAGATCGAACAAAAGCTCGGAGATGAACAGGAGGGGGGGGGAGAAAGACTCGAGAGGAATTCGTTCCTTTTTTCGAGAGAGGGTGAGGAAGTGAGTTTTGGGACATGCCGAAATAAAAAGCGAGGAATTTCCGACAGCGAGCATCAGCATTAACGGTAATAGACTTTCAGGTGAAGGCATAGCACACAGCTATTCGGGGAACAGGGGAAAGTTTTTTGAGCAGCGATTGTCTAATGCCAAGAGCACACAAGGGAAGAATTTCACGCGATACGAGCACATTTTGATGGATCTGAGGGAAAGAGACGGGTATGAAAATAAGGAAACGCCCAAAATGGTTTAATGGAAATTACGCAAAGCAAACCGAAGAGATATGACTCATCCTCGTGATTTTACCGCAGACTGGCTTCCGTTTTCGACAGAACGGATGGGTGAGCTGATGAAAACCGACCACTGTACTTAATTGTCCTTAAACTGGAACTTTTAATGGATCAAAGCGGATTTAGGGCATACGTTCTACGCATTCAGATTGATAGGTGCTCCAGTACCATGTTTAAAAATAAAGGAAACATGAAAAATCAGCTACTAAGTAAGAGAGACACCAGAAATTCAACTTTTGTTCAAGTACCTCTGGTACGAAGCTAATCATTGAAATAAACAAAATCACTTATGATCCTAAAAGTAAATGTACATTGACGTTAGAGATAATAAATAACGATTAAAATTTCTTCCCTGACTATTGAATTATGCAGTATATGCATTACACAGGGTTGCATAAGGTGGATATTATGCAAACTTTTAGTGTCGCAGTGAGGACAATTTTCTCTCAATTTCCCGACTTTTATTGTTGCATAAATATATTCGTAACTTGAGTTTCCCAAATGTTTGTGTAATAATCCAGACTTAAAATGTTACATAACCTAAAGAGAAAGAAAAAACGAGAGTATATTAATATCAGAAATATTCCTTTCGACGTCCGAGTTACGAATTCACTTGGGCGGTATTATGGACTCTAAACAATGTCTCTATTACCTTATGACGCGATCAGTTAATCTTTTCGCTTTTCGCAGAAGTTACAAACATTAATTATTTATTCATTACTTATATTGAATATTTAAGAACACAACACGTATTGTTCTAAATTCGGACGTTTACTTTTCAATTTCATCAATCTTCATTCAAAATTCATTTTCTCTCTCTTCTTCCATTTGTCTGCAGGTAACCCAAAATCGGAAACTAAGGCCCACTATGTATCGCTTGCCTCATTCAATACAGCGGTATGTAGATTCGGCAGGATGTCAGTACCAATTTTGCTGTTTATCCAAAAGGAAGAATTGGTAAGGGAAAGCTGCAGACACTGAGTAATTACAAAAGAATTTCGCGCGCAAATAAAAGGAAATCTGCAAACAACGAACAATCTTCTCCGAAAAGGAGCCTCTGAGATCGGAATGCATTATACCCAAATATTCGCAGACCGCTCGATCGCCGCCGGTGTGATTTTACATACGTCGAGTATTTCCGACGAAAAACATTCACGACTCCAAAGGCCACCGGAGGGTAAACAATTTGCAAATAAAACACGAGAACCAATCTTCTGAATGAGGAGGGAATCTTATATCCAGGTGATCCACGTTTGTTCATCCGCATTCTTTTACTAACACACCGGAAGTGAGTGACTGCGAGATTTCGAGGGCTTATTTTTAGAAATCTAAAAAACTTGTCATCCAACCACCGCAGCACAAATTCTGTTTTTCTGAATTTCGGACGAATTCTACATCTCCTCCTTCAACGGACTACTTCCACATATTAGTCCCATCAACTTCCGTATCATTGATGAAAATTTTACTTACTCGTATCTCTTTCTTAGGTCTTCATTAATATAGCATACATTGATTACAGCTTGAAAGATACCCCAGATAATACAGGATTCAGTCCACGTATTAGAAACCAAAATACTTAAATACGCCACAAATTTAATTTCTTGTTATCGCGAATCGTTCGCGGAAAAAATGAGTCCCTAAAACGACTTGTCCTCGCGTCTATTTCTCTTATTTTACGCTCACTGTCGGATCGGNAACAATTTAAATATATATCTATTTATTTATTTATATTTATATATACATATATACACACAAACACACGCCAATGGGACGAACACCAGCGCAGGAATTTCGGACGAATCGCGCGGTAAAATGTAAAACGTAATAATTTGTTGAAAACCAGGAAAGATTTTTAACGTTTAGTAACGGACGGGCATTTACTACGAGGGGTATGTACTATAAAGGAGGACAGTGACTCTGAAAGTAAAACATTACGAGGGTCAAAAAGGCGGAAACGGGCAATTTGAAAGAGCACGTAAAAAGTCGCGGGAGTTCGCTAAATGGCATTAGAATTTAAAATGGGGGTTATTTACTACGCCCAGGGGATTTTCCAACAAGCGCAAGTCGCAAGAGATGAAGCGAGGACTAAAATTCGACTAAGGGTTAGGTTCATTCAGTACACGCAACTGGAAATTGGACTTCGAATCAATTCTTATATTGATACAGCCAATTTTGTGACGGCTGATAGAGAAATATACAAACAGAAGAAAATAACGTCATCCGTAAAAATTTAGCTTCCACAGAATTCCTCTTCAAGAATTATTTATCAACAATTTTCTTAAAGAGACATTAAATGAAAAATATTTTGGTCGATGAAACTCATTAAAAGACGATCGGAGAATTAGAGAAATCATTTCCTATGAATCGATCCCCTCAGCTTAATCATCATAATTACAGCTTTTTCAAATAGCAGTCTCTCGTCTTTAATTTTCCTTTGTTGATATAGCAATCTTCAAAGCCCCTTTCTCTGCTTCGTTCCGATTAATATAAAAACAGCGTATACTCTAAAAAGAACGAATGTTAAAACTCACAAAACTCAGAGAACAAGAAAGATGCATAAATTTTTAATTTTTTTGCATTTCTTGATTACACCTTTCAGAAAACGAGACCAATGTTCCAACAAAATATGTACAATCGTTTTCAAATAACTAAATTGAATAAAACCTAGAATATCGCTTTCAATAGCCCTTTTCGATTATGAGAATCATCTTTAAAGCTCTCCAATCGTTCAAGAGGAACAATGCTCGCGCATTGAAATCACGAGACTAATAACGGAACAAATTCAGGAGCTCGTATTGGAAACAGAAGTAGGACCCATTGTTGGGAGGGTTATCGTGCGTGATTTATTGATGGTAGAGAGAGCGCCTACCTTGCCTCACTTCCCTCATTCTCTCTTTCAATCTCGATATTTCATTTTCCCCGTCTTTTTTGTCCCCATCTACCAGTCGTTCTCCCAGTTGCCCTTTCACTCCTTTCCATTCCTTTCATCGATTCTTCCTCCACTCCCTCTCTTCACTCTGCCCATTCACATTTCATTCCTCGCGTTTTTCTTTCATTCCATTGCCCTTTCTCTCCTCCTGGGTCCATTTCATTCCACTCCATTCCCTACGCTTACCAAGTAATCTTTACGTTCCCCTTTCGTTGCTACCATACCTTTCACTTCTTCCTATTACACTGCCTTGCCTCTTTCCCGCTACTCTCGCCATAGTCTCTGAAAGGCCTTCCCTGGCTTTTCGTATCTTCTACATCTCCTCCTTCAACGGACTACTTCCACATATTAGTCCCGTCAACTTCCGTATCATTGATGAAAATTTTACTTACTCGTATCTCTTTCTTAGGTCTTCATTAATATAGCATACATTGATTACAGCTTGAAAGATACCCCAGATAATACAGGATTCAGTCCACGTATTAGAAACCAAAATACTTAAATACGCCACAAATTTAATTTCTTGTTATCGCGAATCGTTCGCGGAAAAAATGAGTCCCTAAAACGACTTGTCCTCGCGTCTATTTCTCTTATTTTACGCTCACTGTCGGATCGGCCGAAGTAGCAGGGGGGTCGCATAATACCAATTACGTCTTCCGAAAATGTACTTCCCCTGAATTTATCTAACAATCGCAGCCTAGCTTCTAATCTCCTTTATTTCAAGGATCCCCAACCTACGCCTGAGAGCATTTGCGTGACGCTTGCTTCTCTATCGTAGCACTTTTTAACAAAACGCATCGCCTTACGCTGCACTTTCTCGAGTTCGCGAGCGTTCGTTTTATCCGCTGGGTCCCATATACCACTATTACGAATATTCGTAGATTATCAGCGCGGTTACTCAAAGAAGAACGGGATTGCTTCGTATTTTCTTCACGTCTTCTTGACCTGGCGAACTTTAATGTTCCGGCTCGGAACAACACAGTGAAAGATTTCACTAATCGGAAAATCGGACAGAAATGGAACTCTATTCATAAAAAGGTTTGAAAATGTTTATACTTCCTCGAGGAACTATTAGTAGTAAGTGTACACACTCAACTTTTTGTGTATGTATGATAAATTGTTAACATACCAAGTCCATTTTCTGTTCTATTTCTACATTTCATTTACTGTAAACATTGTTATCGAATTTTTCTATTTTCTATCCTTATTTGAAGTTCACTTATTTTGTTTCTGATGTATTTATTATAACACAACTTAGAGGGTCTTTCCCGTTTGGGCTATAGTAATAAATAAAATTATGAATTTTCGTTAGTTATCTACGGTAAAATTTAATCATATCAACAAATTAAATTTTTTCAATTTAGCAAGCGTACCTGCCTCCGATGGACCTCGAGAATTTTTTATACCTCGTTCATTTTTTAGACCAAATCTCAAGATGTACTCTGCGAAATGTAATCTAAGAACTTTATCAACAGCAACCTTTTTCTACATCTCGGCTCACGCCTGTATCTCCCTGACATGATTCCATTTCTAAATATCCCATCTCCTTCATTCTTTTAACTCCCTCCTGTCCTTCCCATTCTTCATTTTAATTCCCTCCATCTTTCATTCTTCCATCTCTTACTGTCACAATTCTATCCAAGCCTCTTCTTCTCTACTTCTGCTCTCCCATTCACCCTTTATTCCCAGCGATGGCCTGTGAGAGAATCCTGTAACCCACGCGCGACCCCAAGGTCTTATTTTTCTCGTCTGCCCACACATACACACGTGCGCGAGCGCAAACACATACACATTTTCTTTCCGAGATCAACCTCATTTCTGGAGTCCGACTTTCCATCGGGAGCGCGGGACGATATTATGCGAGACAATCGCGTCCTTTGTATCGGTAAGGACGGGAACATAACGCTCGCTCTTCGAAACAATTCCGCACTCTCCTCCAAACGGATCCCAAGTGTTTACCGATAATGGCCTCGGCTAGATAAGGAAAGGAATCTGGACCAACGGTCAATAGAAAGCTGATGGTTTTTTTTTGGTGGAGAAGGGACGTCGATAAGACACTTCGTCACGTTAGGGAAGATGATCTCATTTGTTACGGAGCGATTTCTAAACGAGCTCGGATACGGAATGCATCGTAATTTAGACTCGGTCGTTTGGTTCATCGCTCTCTCGACGGGAAACAGCCGGGAGGGTTTTTTTGTGCGTAAAACTGGTTAATCACGTCATTAAATCTGTGTCCATCTCATTCATTTCGACGCCCGCTGAGCGAGAAGGGACCTTCCTCCGTAGACTGGAATGACGTAAATCGGATGATCACAAACTCGCATACAAGAACCAGGGTCTCAGAAGATCCCATGGCTCGAGTTAGTGCATGTTTCAAACTTCTATTACTTTGTAAATTTTCGAGTTTTGATAAAAATTATTTTTCTATAGCTTAGAAATTTTAATTGTAAAATAATTAATTCCCAATTTTATGAACGTTTTACGTCCCAGATGGAGTTCTTCTTACGTCCATACTAATACTGTGGATTAATTAAAGAAAGTATTAAGCGTTAACTGACTTCTCTGCGTAATCATATTTACCTCATTACTTGAAAGATGTCGAAAATATATATTTTTCAGATTCAAGACACGAAAACCATTTAGAAGTAATTCTTTCCCCAAAACCCGCTGATAGCTATTATTTCGCTTAAAACTGAGAGAATTTCCAAAGTCATCTTTGGTTGAATTTCCTTTCCGATCTATTCAGTTGGAGCACTCTTTCAAAACCTGTGTTTATTGAAACCTCTAAATTATTTTATGCCAACATCGAGGTGACAAGATATTATCGTCGAATCAATCGTCCAACTCATAACCTTGCGTGATTTTGTTCGGTCCCGTATTTTGTCGGCACGAATAAAAGAATGAGTAAATCACGAATTCGAATGGAACGGTGAAGCCATTGCAAGCAGCAGCAAAAATGGGGGTCATGGTGTAACCCAACAAGTGTTTTATCTGGAAAGGGAATCAGTATAAATCGTAAAACTGCATAAGAAAAAATTAAGGGAATATAAATACCATCTCATAAGTTTCACCACCCTACTGAGCCTTGTCACAATAAGTATAATGTTCGAACCTGTGACCCGAGAGAAAGAAAGCGGGCTCGATAAGAGACCCAGTTAGAGCGTCAAAGATGAAAAGCATGCTAATCGCGTCCTTTTTAGGCATAGCTATTTTGAGGTGCAGGGAGAAACTTAGACTTTTCGAGGATACCTTGACCATGAAATCCTCTTCATAACCTATAATTTCAGAGCGCGACTCACATATATAAGCGACTCCCATGAAATTCGTGCTTCTCTTTCGGATGCCTAGATTCCCGTAAGTTAACGTCGAGAGTTTCTGTACCAAACATCTGTTCTTACGAGCGTCAAAATCTCTGCTCTTCCTCTCATACGGAAAGTTTCGGTAAACGAGGATATCTGGAATTAAATCCGCATTACCATACAATGTAGGCGCGCATATTGTACGCGCGTTGCTCAACCTCTCTCCATCGCGCATAAAACAGGTGCGGAAAGGAGCCATATGGGCTCAGCAGAAAGGCACAAAGGACGACAATAAATAAATAAGTCATAATTCTGGCGATCGTTAAAGATTGATGGCTTCGGGAGATACGTTCACGGCGAAATATCTCCCGACGGCGTTGGCCAATGGAAGCGAAAAGGCGCGTGGCGACGGGGAAATCGAAAAAAAAGGAATCGTGCGACGCGCACTGTTAATAAATCTGAATTACTGAAAATCTGGGAAAGCGCGGCAGAATGGTTTAGCGGGTTCGCCCCCGCAGGCTGCGGGGAAATTGGGGGTAGGGAGATGCATGAATAAGGTAAAGGGAGGGAAAAAAAACGGCGACGTGGAAAGTCACGTGTCCCAGCAACCTCGAAATCACCGCTGCGCCGAGATGAAGAGGTATAAGAGGGCGAAGGGGAGAGAGCGTGGGCGGATGGCTGCGGCCGATTCGATTCATGGGGCGGAGTTCGAGAGGAAAAGAAAAAAAGAAGTCGTGACCGTCAACCGAGAGCGACTCTGACGCGTGGGAAACCTAAGAGAAATCTACGGACAAAACGACACAGAGAGCGTATGGAGAACAAAAGATGAACGCAATGGCGCACGAAGGGAGACAAAGATCTGACCACGCGAATCTGCAGAGCTCAATTGTGCGGAATAGATTGATCGTTGAGTTGCTATTAAAAAGCGATTTGTGTGGATTTATCATACTGAATTCAGGATACCTTTTTCTCTGCTGTTTCTACTGGGTGATTTCACCAAGATAAATTCCCAAAAAAAAAGGGGGCATACAATCCTACCTATGGTATGAAATATCATTTCTGCAGTGAATATTTTTTTTTAATTTCTCGAGGGTTTTTTGTGTTGTTTACACAATGTTATTTGTTGTTATTTATGTTGTTATTTTTTATTATTTTGTGTTGTTAATTGTCTACACAAAATTCCCTTCTAAATGTTCTTGTTCACTCATTTTAAAATAATAACAATCGGCCGAAGTAGCAGGGGGGTCGCATAATACCAATTACGTCTTCCGAAAATGTACTTCCCCTGAATTTATCTAACAATCGCAGCCTAGCTTCTAATCTCCTTTATTTCAAGGATCCCCAACCTACGCCTGAGAGCATTTGCGTGACGCTTGCTTCTCTATCGTAGCACTTTTTAACAAAACGCATCGCCTTACGCTGCACTTTCTCGAGTTCGCGAGCGTTCGTTTTATCCGCTGGGTCCCATATACCACTATTACGAATATTCGTAGATTATCAGCGCGGTTACTCAAAGAAGAACGGGATTGCTTCGTATTTTCTTCACGTCTTCTTGACCTGGCGAACTTTAATGTTCCGGCTCGGAACAACACAGTGAAAGATTTCACTAATCGGAAAATCGGACAGAAATGGAACTCTATTCATAAAAAGGTTTGAAAATGTTTATACTTCCTCGAGGAACTATTAGTAGTAAGTGTACACACTCAACTTTTTGTGTATGTATGATAAATTGTTAACATACCAAGTCCATTTTCTGTTCTATTTCTACATTTCATTTACTGTAAACATTGTTATCGAATTTTTCTATTTTCTATCCTTATTTGAAGTTCACTTATTTTGTTTCTGATGTATTTATTATAACACAACTTAGAGGGTCTTTCCCGTTTGGGCTATAGTAATAAATAAAATTATGAATTTTCGTTAGTTATCTACGGTAAAATTTAATCATATCAACAAATTAAATTTTTTCAATTTAGCAAGCGTACCTGCCTCCGATGGACCTCGAGAATTTTTTATACCTCGTTCATTTTTTAGACCAAATCTCAAGATGTACTCTGCGAAATGTAATCTAAGAACTTTATCAACAGCAACCTTTTTCTACATCTCGGCTCACGCCTGTATCTCCCTGACATGATTCCATTTCTAAATATCCCATCTCCTTCATTCTTTTAACTCCCTCCTGTCCTTCCCATTCTTCATTTTAATTCCCTCCATCTTTCATTCTTCCATCTCTTACTGTCACAATTCTATCCAAGCCTCTTCTTCTCTACTTCTGCTCTCCCATTCACCCTTTATTCCCAGCGATGGCCTGTGAGAGAATCCTGTAACCCACGCGCGACCCCAAGGTCTTATTTTTCTCGTCTGCCCACACATACACACGTGCGCGAGCGCAAACACATACACATTTTCTTTCCGAGATCAACCTCATTTCTGGAGTCCGACTTTCCATCGGGAGCGCGGGACGATATTATGCGAGACAATCGCGTCCTTTGTATCGGTAAGGACGGGAACATAACGCTCGCTCTTCGAAACAATTCCGCACTCTCCTCCAAACGGATCCCAAGTGTTTACCGATAATGGCCTCGGCTAGATAAGGAAAGGAATCTGGACCAACGGTCAATAGAAAGCTGATGGTTTTTTTTTGGTGGAGAAGGGACGTCGATAAGACACTTCGTCACGTTAGGGAAGATGATCTCATTTGTTACGGAGCGATTTCTAAACGAGCTCGGATACGGAATGCATCGTAATTTAGACTCGGTCGTTTGGTTCATCGCTCTCTCGACGGGAAACAGCCGGGAGGGTTTTTTTGTGCGTAAAACTGGTTAATCACGTCATTAAATCTGTGTCCATCTCATTCATTTCGACGCCCGCTGAGCGAGAAGGGACCTTCCTCCGTAGACTGGAATGACGTAAATCGGATGATCACAAACTCGCATACAAGAACCAGGGTCTCAGAAGATCCCATGGCTCGAGTTAGTGCATGTTTCAAACTTCTATNTGTATAAATTTTATATCTTATTTATAAATTAAATGTACGTACTTCATCCTGTTACCAAAGAACACAGAAAGAACCTAACAGTGACAGATATAAGAAACGGAGTAGCAGACGGTGAAGCGCCGATCTTACAATGGAATATCTATCTACTATCTGCCCAAAATAAATGGATATCTCACACTGGAACGTCGCAATAAGAAAAGCATTTCAAAGATTAATGGAGAACTTTTGGTCTTCTTTCTTTAGACTACAGTTAACGGTCTTGGGGACAAGACGAATTTATCCAGAACCCCACAGTCCATATCTACCTTGAGTTTCAATTTACAATGAATAGTACTAAAAAAATCCCGAAGAGGAATCCTGAAGATTAAGTTCCACAGTACACCAACTACTCAAAAGACATTCCTTAGACATTTCACAAATGAGAAAAACAAGACTCCATTCAATTAAGAAGCGATATTCCTCCCAAGACCTCTTTCAAGCTCGGCCAAACGTGAAGATCCATTTCCACCCTCGCAAACGTACTCCTCTGACCGTCTTTGCGCCCTCCCACGCTCGCTTGTTTCTCTTTCTCTCGCCATACCCTCTCAAACAACACGTATCCTATCCCTAAACCTCACCATCCACACTCCGTATCCATCGAAACCCACCCCTGTCTTCCCAAACCCTCTTCCATTAATCTAATCCCCGCCCTCTGTTTCCCTTTCTCTCTAACCCCTGTCCGCAGAAAAAGCAGATTCGTCCGAATGACGGTCGATCCTCCGAGTCAACGGGGGTTTTGAAGGGAGTGGGAGTCGGACGAATGTCTCAGTGGGAACTCTTTCTCTCTCTTCTTATAGATCAAGGGACATCGTCGGATCCCCTACTAAGCCCCCACATCCCGCTGAGGACAGTACCACACTCTCCTATTAGGGATGAAACGTTAACGGAACGACATTGCAACCACTCGCTTCATGACTCTCGGACGGCTGCACTCATTTCTTCCAGAAGAGGATGTTCTCTTGAAAAGTGCTGCGTCAATTACTAGAGGAAAGATTACTAACGGGCAAATAATTCGTCTCTGCTAGAGTATGCCCATTGCTTTGAAAAAGGAAAACGATTTATAGCGAACGACGACGGGTGTCACATACAAACTTGTGTCCAGTCATAAATTTGAAAGCAAACGTTTAAATTAGGATAATTGCATGAGTTAAGCATCCCTAAAAAAGAAATTTATATCTGGAAATGTATAATTAGAAACTCGTGAAATAAATACTATCAATGGCTAACCGCAAAAGTCAGAAGGTGCATTGAAATTGAACTGGAATATTCAAGGAGAAAACTTTGTGATTTTCAGTTGTTTGTAACTTTCAGATTCTCTACGGAAGTTTCGTACTTTAAAGTCAACATGTAAATTTCGGACCTAAAAATTTTATTTAATATTCAAAATGACTTCGCAATTAGAGTAAGCAAATTATCGCTTGAGCTTCAATGAGTTCAATCAGATGATGGATAAAAATCGATACCATATAAATATTTATCCTATGATGTAAACAATGACAGATCTATTATTTCCTATCGCATGAAAAATAACCAACGGAAACCAAAGATAACGTTTCAGTATACTTTGGAAGTTAGTTTGCAATCGGAAAAACATTGAAGCAACGAAGGGGTTTGAGTTGTCGGTATGTAGAAAGTTTCACATCCTACAATCTCATGCCAAGTAGGATAGTTTCAATTGGAATTAATAGAGATTCTATATCAATTTTTTTCTGCCACTAAAAGCATATATTTTCCAAAGAATAATAATATTTTAAATCCTCTAAAGCCAAAAGGCAAGCAAATTGGGAACATCCTTACACTTTAACAATATTAAACTTCAAGTAAAAATATTACTTTCAAACTTCATGCTTTCCAAATATGTTAACTCATTATAACTGACACCCAATAGTTTGCAAACTAAACCCAATAATTTCATATTTTCAGAACTGATTCTTTCCCATTGATAACGGATATAAAAGGTAAAATTCATCGACTACTCATAAACAAAAGAATCTCTCGCAATAAAACCTCGCAATATGGGGAAATGAGCAGGAGCACTGCTCATTACGCGATTTTCGACCCTCGCCGTCATTTATCAAGGCAAAGATACCAACGCGTCGCCTGGTCCCGGGCGGAATTTAGTGGACCTTAACTTAACAAGGGTAATATATTTGACTTAACAAGGTGTACAAGATGGCTCACGTCGAAATGGCAGCATGCTGGCACGCATAAAGAACGCGGATACTAAGGAAGCAAGGGGATTCCAACCCGAACATGTAGCTTGTGAATCGATTGCAACGTGTTATACAAAGCAATAAACTGAGTATACGTCTCAGACTAACAGACCATTCCTGTGTTCAAGATATTGGATAAGAAATGATCGAGTCAATTATTTCGAGTCATTTATAGCAACAAATTTCTTCGAAAGTGAATCATTTGTCATACAGAATTAAGAATGTAGTTTTACGCTATTTGGAAATATAAATGTCAGGTTTATAACTAGCGGCATAAGGTAACATTCTTCGGTTTTATTAAAAGAAAGCCAAAATATTTTAACCGAATTACCTAAAAGGTTTCATAGTACTCGTATAAGCTTAAATAAGTATTTATTATCATAAATAAATAACACAACTGAATGAAAATATTATATTAGAATTTTATAAATTTTCTATTGGTAAGGAGGCAAGCCTAAATTCTGCATTACCGCTGAAGGATAAACGATGTCCCTGCGCAGCAATAATTTCCTTCCCGCTATTTAAAAAAATATATTTAATAAATTTCTACATATAGCCTTTAAAAAACGTACTTACGACGAGGAATTCAAGGAAAACTTTCGTTTCGACAACTGTTGGCATTCTTCGTCACTAGGGAGTGAACTGACTCCAAAGAAATTCTACGAAACCAGACAATGATAGAGGCTATCGCTTTAACTTTCGATAAGAGTCGATATGTAGCAGCTCCGCGAAAAGCTTGCTCATGCGACGCTCATCAAGGCGTAGAGGGTGGGCCCAAGTCCCTGAGAGGGCTGAAAAATGCTGATTTGAACCTTCGGGCACCCCACCGAAGCCGCATACAGAGCTAAAGAGAAGGATACGAGGCGAAGAGGACTGAAAGAATAGAAAAGAAGTCGGAGATGATTCGAAATTCGACAAAAAAAGGTTCTTTGGAAGGATGTCTCCCTTTTTTCCAACCATCGCAGCAGAAACCGACGCACATCTTCCCTTTCCTTCAATCCAACACCGCAGCCTCTCGTGTTCCTTCCCATTCCAACCCTCACTCGTTACTTGGCCATCATCATCATGATGCCACAACCCCTCCAAGAGAGACGCAGAGGTCCTTCCAGTCGACCCTTACGGACTCTACCATTCCTCTTTTCCAATGACAACTATTTCTCACGTTGATTGATTCCCCTCGCTCCTTGTTTTCGTTTCCGTGTACTCCAAGACCGCAGCAACCCTTCTCCATTCCCCTACTTCCGAAATAAGCTCGAACCCTATTCCACGTCATTCATCTCCTCTCCCTCATAAGCATCCTTCCAGCATCGAGCGCTTCTTTAATTAAAGAATGCCGTCTTTTATTTTCCGTGGACATAACGCGACTATCGGTGAACGAGGACAAGGAACGATCATGAAGATTTGCGATTCGTTGAGGTGTGACTTCCATTTAATAGCTCGTGTAGAACGAGAAAACTATCTGAGCGCCGTCTAGGCCAACGCCGAGGATATCGCGCGCCCGTAAAAATTAAAACGTGCAGAAATGAACAAGATAAAGGGCAATGGTAGTTTCTTCCTAGAGTTAACTTGTTCCTAGACTACACTCTTTAGTGCCTCGTAAACTTAATACCGCCCGGGGAAGAAAAATATCGCTGAGAAGTCTACTTTAATGTTGCAATATCCTCGAGGAGTCGATCGTATTAGCGGAGAGTCTGACATGGAAGTTAGAATTGATTAGTTCCCTCCACGTTACATCTGGTCAAATAGTTAAATATGGGCTCCAAACAACTTTATAAGTTACAAGAAAATAGCTGCCAAGCTATATTACACCATTCTTATAATCCTGGAAACCGCAGACTTCAGCTTTAACTGATCACATGTTCAAAATGTTTACGTTGCTTTGGAGCGGAATAAGTTACCACAGCATGAGAAGTAACACAGCA
Organism: Ladona fulva; assembly: GCA_000376725.2. Taxonomy (NCBI): domain Eukaryota; kingdom Metazoa; phylum Arthropoda; class Insecta; order Odonata; family Libellulidae; genus Ladona; species Ladona fulva. Next base: position 1,161,564 of record KZ308233.1, on the reverse strand, counting down.
ATCAGCAAAAATGCCTACAGTATTATGTATCTGATCAATTCATCGTGGAAAATTAGGATATAAATTATAGATATAGCAATTTTATGCAACAATATTAGCGTAGACATAAATACATAAGTGAAAGATGAAGAAGATAGGAAATATATATTAGTATTATCGTTATAAGAGCTTCGACTGCTTGGGTCATTTCGCACTTGGGCCCCCACCGGGAATCAAACTCGGGACCGCTTTCACCGAAGTCGAACGGGTTGATCACTTAGCTAACCGGGAGCCCAAAGAAATATTAAAAATAATACACTTCGGCTATTAATCCATATTATCATATAATTCCAAACGAGTCCTCCACTGGATCATAGGAGTCATCATGTCCCCTGCCACACGCCATTTGGCGGCTCGCGGGGTAAGTTTCTAAAATCATCGATGTAGTAAGTTTCTAATCCTTGCTGACTCGTGAGCTTAATCTTTCGACGTCAATGGGTAGCAACGAGTGCCCATAAGCTCGCCTCATAAGTGCATATGTCTTGAGGAACCCGCTATACAACGAGAAGCGATGAGAAAGCGGACCCTAAGGCCGTCCTTCCTTTTCCACAGTCAGAATACGGACGCGTTTGCATCGGAGATACGCTCCGGGATAGGAGAAAGGAAAACGTTGAATTATCGCTGCCGAAAAAGGAATAATGACCCGAGGATTCGAGTTCGATAATTCGGGCGAAACCACTCCAATCCCCACCTCTCCTTCCCCCGATCTGACGGCTAAAGTGTCCAAATATTAGAGCTTCAATCGCTGGAGAGCGTCGTAAAGAACCGAGGGCGTGACTTAGGTTGCATAACCACGTCCTGGCCCCTCACCTTTTTAACCATAAACGCTTCCCGGAACGAAAACTTTCATGCGTTGCCAAAGAACATAGAGCGTGCCGTATATTTGAATAAAAATATGTCTCCCGATTTGTGACGGCTGGGCAATTTTTCTCGGCCCCAAAAGCCGTGGACCCGATCGGGTTCGTTTTCAAACACTCCGAGTTGGCGTAACTGCGAGATTGCATCGATTGCAGATGATGGATGCTTTGCGAAGGTCAAACCTCGGTCGAAGTTGGCGCAACAAAAATCCACTGGTTACAAACTTCCCACAAGCATCTGTCGAAGCGGGAAAAAACGAGCTCGTTTCCATTCCCTTGAAATATCAATCATACGGCCATGTATCGATAGTCTAACATGAACGGTGAATGTTTAACCTTTAAAACGTTTAGATTTCTATTTACGCTTTCGGCATAGGATCAGATAGAAAAATAAAGATATGAGAGCGTAATTAGTACACTCTATGCAGGAAGAGCTCTCGGGTTTCCAACCGGGTAATGTTATTGGTTTGCACCAACGTTTCGGCCACCTTCTCTGTGGCCATCAAAATTGTAATTCAGTCATCACTTAGATCCAACGTGATTTCAAAACTTCCGAAGATAAAAACTTCAAAATATTTTTGCTATGAATGAAAACTCTATCAGTTGAATTGGGTAAAGAATAAAAATATGATTACCAAAGATTATGACCAAAGGAAAAATCTAGTGGTAGACTGCGTATGCGTTATATTATCATAACAAATAACATAATGCACATCAGGTACGTTATCTGCGGTCTGCAAAGTGCCACTGCCTCTGCCTTAATTTGAAAATCGATAACCTGTCGATTAGAGAAAACGGAGAAATATCAGACTCACCCTATGGATGGCTACATTTTAATTATCTCTGAAGAGAATAAAAAAATACTCTTCCTTCCTCTCCTAAGATGTCATCGATTCTACGAAAAGCTGAGGGAAAAGACGAGAGAATACCGCAGAGACTTATAGAGACGTAAAAGCTCATTTGCAGAGGAAGAGAAATATTTTTCCGAGTAACCTTAGTTCTTCGAACCATCTCAGTTCCTTCTTGCTTTGGTAGACGTAACTTTATCCAGAATCTTCTCCATCTCACTTTTTTCTCTTCGGCTGGTATTCCCCGCGATTGACGCGACTGAATACACGGAGGATTGCGAAAATATCACCTCTTATTTCTTTGACGGGTGCTCGTAGCGTCATGTTCTTCACCGAAAAATTAACTATTTTAGTGATGAACTAAATAAACATTAATTACTTTCAAATAATACGAAACCAATCCATCAAAATACAATTCTGAGTTACCGAAGTACTGATTCGTTGTAATTTCCCGTCAATGTAGCGACACGGGTTAACGAAGACAATTTGTTCCCAAATCGTTAACTTCGTTCCGATTCGTTAATCGAGAAACACAAACAGCGAAATATCGTTATTGTGGAGGTTTATTGTTACCCAAGATATTACAGAGTTTCCTTCCCGCTAGTAGTGAAACTTCTTCCCTACGGCCATTTCTTTCACCGGCTTTTGATGGGAAACAATTCGCCGGGTCCGTTTAACTTCCCCTTACAAACACAACATTCGACGACTATTCGTCACAAGACTCGGGAAAAGACAAATGTGTGAATCTTGTATCTGGATGGAACTCGATATTTATGCGCAGCCTAAAAGAGGTCTCATCTAATATATATGGGCCATAAGACAGCGACGGTGCCAGAACATAAAATATTCCTTCCCGCGCGAGAAAAAAGAGGCAAAAACAACAGCGGACGTAGAAAAGCGAGAGAAATAGGACGAGAAAGGAAATGCAATCGGATCGAGAAATACGTAATCCCCACCTGCAAACGATACATAAGCTCCCTCTGGAGACAGAGCAAGGAGTGTCCTTCTCCCATAGCCTCCGACTAAGACTCCCATCTTATTCTCTCTCCCATAACCCTAAAGACCTATTTTAAATTTCATTCCCACCCTCGGGCCACTCTCTGTCTCCCCTCCCCACTTACATTTTTCACTTGTCTCCTCATCACTCAATTCCTCACCCCACGACCATTCCCTTTCCCTTCGCCTTCACTCAAAACAAGCATCGTCCTCCAAAAGGGCGCACATATGCTAGACACTCCTCGAACCAGTGTGTGCTTTTTTAGCCCTTTTTCTGCCTTCTCTCCTTATTTAATCCCCGTTTTTTACTCCGACTCACTTCCGCCAACACTCCTCTCTTCCTAAATACCGATTCCGAAATTTCCAAACGAGTGGTGATATGATTTATTTTCGGCTGATGTCATTGACTTTCTAAGCGGAGGAGACGCCGGTGTCATGTTAGAAAGTCAGGAGTGGAAGGTAGCGATCGGGTCCTAAGATAAGAGAGCAAATTGGACCTTACATGAGATGGAGAGAGAGATCCGTGGATTTTTTTCCAGAATAACAGGGACGATTCCGATTGTGCTCCTCGATAAAACCTCTCTATATAGCTATCTTTAAGTGATAATGATGTACCTTCTCATGCGAATGAGAAGGTACCTGTGGTTACGGGGATCACAAAACAAGATTTTCTAGCTTCGTTGTACACTTCAATCTTCAATCCGAAAATTGTATTCGCTTATCGTAGCTACTTACCGAAATGCCGAGTTTTATTTCCTACGATAATAGTTTTTTATGAGATATACCGATGATTTTACGATTTTGGTAGCGGGTTGCAACACTCTAACAGCAGTCATCAACGTGAATGTAAAGCCGACTACGCGTCGACCGTCCATTATATTTCCACAAAAAAATATTTGCAGACGTTTTTTCAATTCATAATTTTATTATTACCTAGACTCAATTCGAAGTTAATGTGATGGCATATATCTTTCGAATCGCAACAATAAGAAAAGAAACTAATTAACTAAACTTCGTTATTAATTTTTTTTCGACGTTAAAAAGATAAATATTTGCCTAAAAACATCAACTGAGAGAGCAATTTCTTTCATCTGGCATTATTATTAGAAAAATTTAACACTTACCATGTAATGCTATAACATAGAAGAATCATTTAGTAAATTCTCTCTCGAGACTAAAAACGTTTCTATCTCTAACACATTACATGGAAGTGTCTCCAATCTTTTTCCGCATCCCATCAGCCACTTACCCCTTGAATAAATCAGTAACGAATCTTCTTACATCGATCACCTTCTATCTAGCAATGTATGCAGATAAGATCCATTTAAACATGACTAGAGCGAGAATCGGTTACACGTTGAAGGAGCTTAGATGTAGATCTTAAATCATTCTCTACAAAGATCTTCGAGTACGAAACAGCCTAGCAAAAACTGCGGCAATCTTGCAGAGTTAAGACTGACTCAGGGAAAAATTTATCCTAATATTCCCTTCCACACAGTAAACTGTGATAAATTACGCGGCTGAGTTGCCAAGCGATTTGTTATCATTTACGCACCACATATACTTTGGTGCGCTAATTTTACATATTTTTTCTTGCTGCCGTAGGCAATGAAATCGGACTCCATCACCATTACTTCAGATAAAAAAATACACTAGAAGCTCTTCCTCGCTATAGTTCTCATAATACCGCCGTAAAATGCGACATAAACCAGAAGAAAATATACTTGGCTAGCGAAGAATCAAGTCCCTAGCTAACACCATTCAGCAGTTTATTCAGCGACCTCTCGAGCCAAAGAAACTAACTGAAAACGGCATCTTCACTTCGTGAACCCTCTTTCAGAACGCGTCAAAGCACGAGAAGATCGCTTTTTCATCGTCTGCCGACGCTCGTAACTGGCGACTGCAGAGCACCGGCGAGCCATCCTAGCTACGCCGTTACGTACGTCATCGACGAATAAAATGGAATTCAAAGCTCCACCGAGATCGCAAAACGATTGAAAATGATCAAGATTCGAAGCAATTCGCCCCTCAAGGATTTCCAGAAAGCGCGATGGAATTCTATTGACGTCCGCCTCTCTAACTCGAGGATCTTCTCGGAATAAGAGCGCGTGAAGCGAAATTGGGAGCTGGCAAATTTAGCTGCTCTCGTATATCATTCTCTCACTCGGTAAAAGAATAAGGAATAAAAGCCCTCATCGCTTTACGGTACGGTTCATTCAAACTGCTTTCCTTGCTCGCTCGCCAAACGCTTAGACAAACAAGGGCCTCGGAGAAGTGAGTCGAAGATGACGAGGAAAAGGACCAGCCTCGCCTTAAGGGCATAATGACTCCTCTGCCCTTTGGTGCAGATGAAAAAAAAAGCTCCCGGCAGTCCATTATAACACCAGTAGAAGTTACAGGGTCTAAGCGTCGTGTAGACGTCGCAGGGGAGATCATTATGTACGTTTTTCAACTGCTCGGTCTTTAAGGATGAAGACACTGATGGAGCACAATCTGAACAATAAAACGGTGGCCGCGAAATATTTCAGAGAGCAGCGTTGAATCCTGAATGGGAAAACTCACAGATAGAGTTAGCGATAAGAGAATTCACAACGGTTCAATTAGATGATGATTTAATAATTGAATTCGAGGGAAAACCTGAAAAGCATTATACTTCTCTTTAACAATGAAATGGAATCCTAGAAAGAACGATTGCTCAGCTAGAGCTCTGTGATACCTTTCAAGAGAGGAAATAAATCTCATTTTGAAATTACAGAATCTTTTTACCGCAGTGGTTGGAGCAATTTCATACAAGTTTATATAATTCAAACGATAAACTATTGCCTCGCATTAATTTTCTCGGCTGCTTTTCTCGCGGCGTAAAAAGGTATATAAATAAAATTTTCAAGGAACTAGAAAAACACAAATACCTCTAATCTAACTTAAGAGGACGAGATATATATTTTTCACGGCTAAACAAATACTTCTACAACTTTTGCAAAGGATAAACAAATCAGGCGTAAATTTCACTTTGAGTTTAGACTACCTTAACTAAGAGAGCTCGAGGAAAATTGGTATGAACGTCCTTCCATGTTCCGACAGAAGTGCGCCGGTTGGACATAGAAAGAGATTAAACTCAACAAGGCGGGCATGTACGGTAGTCGAAAAGCTTTCAATTTGAAAAATAAAATCTTTTTAACTTGATTACGTTCCTTCCCCCGTGTTTCATTTGCATCCAATCACGAGGTAAATCCTGTTGGGAAACGTATCTGCCGATATTTAACTTTTAATGAATCCTCGGGCTTTGGAGCCTGTGTAACGCGAACGTTCGTTCGAAGGGCCTATATCCGGATCAAAACTCGATAGCAGCAAACAAGGAAAGCCTTTGAAGGGATCGCCTTCTTTTTCGAAAAGCAAATTTGCATCATTCAAAAGCAAGGATGAGACTACGCCAATAGCGGAGCTATTTTCAAAACGAAGATTTAATGCCGCTCGATACGTTACTCTAAATACTTTCGATATTGCGGAAATAAACTAACGCGAAGCTACGAGCCGCGTCCCACTTCCCACAGCCATAGGTGCAAAGATATTCATTGAGTTGCTTCAGCAAACGATAAAAAAAAAATAATAGCAAAGTTTAATGGCAGCTACTCGTAAAAGCTTTATCATTACAGAAAAAGAGCCCATTGATTAGAGAAACATAAATAGAGTTGACTTTTCATATCAAAGAACCACAGAAACTGAAACAATATCTATTGTTTATATACTTTGTAACATCCCCCCTGGGGCATACAAAACACATGTTAGAGATAGCGCTAACACAAAAGGGTACCGAGGTAAAACAAGGCTTCGAAACAATCCGATTAGACAGATTTCATCGCTAGAAATACACAGACTGGTATTTCGCATAGAAATAATATGAAATACGTCAAAACAATTGTAAACATCAAATTAAATTTTGAGTCTATATTTTAATCATTACCAACGTTATCCAAAAAAAATTTTGACTCGGCAATTTACATCCACCATTTCAGAGCCAATTTATATTTCACGTTTCAAATATTAGTTATAAAAAATCGCAATTTCGACTTGAAAAACTTGCAAAATTAAGAGTAGTGACGTGGATTTGAGTCAAAAGATGTCGATTTACTACTTCGTGAGTTACTATCTACTTTATATAAGAAAGGAAAACAATCTCGTCACATAGGGCTAACGTTCACGTTAAAGGTATGCTTTAAGTAAAATAATAATATCTAAACAACGAAAGTGTTATTTCCGGTAAAGAATCAAATAGAGCGAGCAATGAGTAAAGAGTAAGAAACCACTGCTTCTGAGAACGAAACCTTCAATCGAAAACATGCTGGAAACGCTCTTCCTTCCTCAGAAGTAAAGCACGGACTCTTATCTACGTTTATTATTCCGAGGTTTAGTGAAAACTCGGCAGAGCTCTGGGGAGAAGGAACCTCGACTAGAAACAACCAGTTCTTTTATAAATTCGAAATCATCTCGCCTCGAACACTTCCCACAGCGTAGCGTAGAAGCGATGTACAAAGGAGGTCGTTTGATTCGGCATTTGCTTCTTCCGGTGCACTCCGAACGAGAGAGATGTGGAGAGCCATGTGAAACTCCTACCTACGCAAGTGGAAAAGTTCGAACGAGAAAAGAGGGAGAGCGGAACAGTTAAACAGACGACTGAAAGAAAATGGGAAGAGAGCCCATTAGCGGTCCTTGTACACAGGAGAGAGGGACGCAATGGCGCTATGGAATGGATGAACTCGGAACTCCTAATGGGAGGCACCTACCTTTCCCCAATTGCCTCGTGTCACTAAATCAGCGGAAAAATCGCCGGATTCAACCGAGATTTCAGAAGAAGTTTTATATCAGTGAAAGCGGTAACTGATTTATAGTTAATTGAATTTCAGTCTCGTTCTCTCTTTCAAAATATTTTCTCGCATCTCACTTAGCAACCTCGAGTTCTTAAGTATGAAACTGTCCATTCCTCTATATTCCCCATTAATACTTTATGGCGTTTGGCATCAATATCTTTCCGGCGAAAACGCCGGATTTAAGTTCACTGCGTACTGTGAATAAAATTATCATCGACTGAATTCAGAAATATAATGATAATAATAATAAGAACTCTTTATTTAAGAGCTAGATTAAGACTTATTAGTCTCTTCTTTCGTCCAGCCGTCTGTCATTAAAGATATAAAGAAAGCCTTTTGGAGATAAAAAATAGAAAAAGAAACTAAAAGTTGAAAATATTACATGGGTTAAATAAAGACCTAAGTCTGCACTTAAAGAAGAAATAAAACCCTGATATATCAAGGTTTTATTTATTTATTTTTCCTGGTTTCATCATGGTAATAAAACCAGGAATAAATCACATGGCGAAACAGATATTTTATTTTTATGCCTTTCTTCTAAAACAAAATACAATAAAACATAGAACTAAGGTATTAAGTAAAATAATTTTGAGAAGTATTCGTCATGAAATAATTTTTTTTAATTTGATTTAAAAAAATAAGATAATACCCGGAGAACATAAAAAAATAAAGAACTATAATCCAAAATGGACGAGTAAGCCCTTCCTCATATCATCTTCGCGGTCCACGGTTACATTCCAGATGTGAGCCTAAAAACAGTAAATAATTTCAATTGTTGAGGCACGTAAAAATGTACGCCGCGAAAGCGGGCACACCGTATGATTCAGGTAGGGAAATACTGCAAATTTTTCAATGGAGAAATTGGCAATCAATTGGAGTCCAGCAGCACCAGGAAATGAAAGCGAAAATCCGGGATTCTTTTGAAACATCCGGAACCTTATGACCTCAGCTTGGCCGCAAATTGTACGAGAAATCAAATTTCTCTCACGTACCGCCGAACATGCTAAAGTACATTAGCAAAAGCCGCAAGATAATTCAAGCTACGGAGCGAACCAAAAGAAAGAAAGGTTTCCGTCCACAAACAACCGAATCCGATGTACCTTTGAAAATGTATGCATGTCTTGGGCGCCACTGACGCAAAACCCATAAATTAAATAACTGAGCGTTGACATGCGGGCATATGTAAAACGACGTTCAACGAACATCCTTCATCCCCGACGACCTTCAAAAATCCGTTAGGTAGAATTACGGCTCCTTAAACATAGGACGCGAAGGAAAAACAGAACTGCTCATAAATATTTAAAACATTCACTGGGTGAAAATCTGAGACATGGACAAACTCCGCTAATTGCGGTCGCTTTAAATGAAAACGGTGAGAACATAACACTTTCTCAATTTGGTGAACACGAACCATTCTGCACGCCGAATTCAGGTGCTTCGAACAAGTACTCTCTTAAACGAACCTATAAAATCGAGCGGCTTAAACCTGTAAGAGATGTTAATCATCATTTACGTCTGAAATTGTGATTGGAAGCGGCGAGAGCCGTGTTAGGAATTAACAATTATGTTAATTAATGGTCATAGTTCATTAACTCCTCTTTTCGTACATCACGAAGCGGACTTAAGCTGAATCGGCTGTGCAAACAGAATGGATGTCGAAATGTCAATAGCATCAAAAATAATCCCCCGAATGATCCAAAAGTTACTGATCCAATATTTTTAGACGAAAACCATTGTGATCTACCACAAGTTCCGACAGCCGTTATTTCCGAATAAGAACCTTCGTTTCAACTTCCTCGAATGAAAATTAAATATGCAAACACAAAAGTTTCTTTAAATACAATATTCCAAAGAAGGGCGCAATAGGGAATTTTTTTCGGGTGAATCTAAGTATTCAACAATCATCATAAAAGTTGTCGAATTAGTATTAAAAACAAAACAAATTCTTATTACTTCGCTGATTTGTTATTATTTACTTTATCAAGGCGAAGACTGATATTTTCACGACAGGATACGAAAACATACATAGATATACCTCCTTTACATTTGCATACATCCTTCTATCCTATAACTGATTTGAACTGCCAGAGGGACGTAATAAAGCAAATCTACCAAAATTGTGAATGCTAACTGACAATAAAATTATTAAATGAAAACTTCGAAGGTACTTAGTTAATAAGAAATTGCATTTTTCAATTTGTGAGCGTCATATATTATATGCGACGGATTTCAGCCATAACTGGCGTATTGGCAAACTACAAAACATTTTAAAATGGAAACTAGAAATTTTCACTTATAATATTTTAGTCTTGAAAAGAATTAATTAATTTATTTTTTGATGACACAGGAATATTGTGAATAGATACGATAGATGAATCATTAATCACAATAAACTATTTATTCGGAATAAACGTGACATTCCTTTCAAGCTTCTCGTTGATCCTTGTGTTTTTTTGTATCATTACATCTCACAACTCTAAATATTAAACTAAACTCATGTAACGGCAGTTATGGGGGAAGACAGACCAACTAGGCCTAACCTAGTCTTAATAAAGAAATGGATCCATTCATTCATTATTAATTAATTATTACCATCCATATAAAATGTCGGGTTTGTTTGATATCCAGACTAAAAGCATCAATCACACAACCAAATTCCAATCCAATGTTTCAGAATTACATCTCCTGACATTTCACCGAGCGGCTCCTCTAGACGTGGTACACTGACATTCGTCCTTCTACAACGATGATTACCGGTCATTCTGCAATGAAACGCGTAGAAGGTCTTTTCATGCGATCATTCCGCCTCCTTACGTCTCCTGTTTGTCTTCCGAGCTAGCTGACTTGAACAGCTCCAACTCAGATGTCCGCTGTACCAATTGACCTCAATCCTCCCTCGCCGCCCCATATCCCTTCCCACCAGCCCCTATTTACTCCGATGGCCTTTCCTCTCTTCCCATGACCACGCCCCGCGACACAGCCTCCGATATCGACGGGCCCATATCCCATGAAAGAGGTGACGATGGAGGCCATTTTTCTTGCGTGACAAATACCTCCTCTCCTCCCTTCCACGTCTGCGGGCACATCCGTCACCAGAAGAGCTAGTCCAGTTGGTGACAGCCCTCCAGGGGCCACGTGCCACCAGATAAATATAAAGAAATACGTTTCCTAATTTTTCCAGGAGGTGGAGCGGCCGGCAAAATTAAAGGAATCTGAGGAAGGAGTGAGAGCACTGACCGAGATCGGCCTGCAGTCGTCTTCATGCGGCAGACGGGTCCACCGCATTAATCTGCAGATTCGTTGAAGAGGACTTAATTATTCCGGCGAGTCGCAAGCCGTAAAATTTAAATTTTACGCTGGAATTACTGCTAGGATTTGGAAGCGAAGTTTCGCCGACACACGACCCTTCTCCCGAGAACATTAAAATTTCTCTTCCTCAAAGCTCTGCGATTGAAATTGGCACCGTATAATTACGCGAACATGGCAGGTACAGGAGGCGAACACCGGAAGATCTTCGCCGTTTTCTTATTATCAATGAAAAGGCTGCAATATGGAACCTACCCCATGGTGACAATCATTTACATAATTATACATGATTCATTGGTCATAACTGAACAAAAGTAACCCCGAAATAACACAATACATGCAATACAGGTACAATCATGAAATCATAGAATCAACTTATGTGAGTTGTTTTGTGTGTGGGTGTGAACGAGTTCTATTTCGAATGGTTTCGAAAATCTTAATAGTTTATCTCTTACGTGTTCCCACAAATGGCTGAAATACAGTACAAACGTCCTTGCTGGGTGACATTTGGACTAGAGAGCTCTATCTTCCATTTAACCCTTAATACGGAAATTCCAGAGGAGATGTATCTTGGATTTTATCTACGAAAAATGGCTGAAATACAATACAAACGTCCTTGTTAGGCGAAATTTGGACTAGAGAGCTCTATCTTCCATTTAACCCTTAATACGGAAATTCTAGTGGAGTTGTATCTTGGATTTTATCTAAGAAAATTCTTGTACTATCGGTACATGCCGAAGATAAACTTTTAAAATGGAAATGGAATAATGATTTCAACTTGAAGATTTATTTCCTGGTTTCAATTTCATACTGGGTAAAGTTCCATGCATCCCTTCCTTCTTGGTAAATTTAGTGAACTATCGTCCATTTTTAGTGCCTCAGTAATTTAGCTTTAGTCGTAAAATAACAGTGTGTTACGAGTTAACACTTTTTATTTATATTCCTAAACCAAAATATATCTTTATTCTTATTTGGGTCCAAAATATATCTTTATAAAAATAAAATTATATTATAAAAATAATATTATACCAAACTATACCTTTATTTCATTTTCTTTGGATCATTGTCTCATTCCTGAGTAGATTTAGACACGACCGTGTTTCCCCGAAAAAAGAAAGAACGATGCACACTGGATGGAACAGCCACATCGTTGCTTAATAGTATTCTATGGGATCAAACGATTTCGAAGAAAAACAAGAATAGGATCTACAAAAGCATAGTTAGTCCGATAACAAGGTATGGTAGTGGAGTCTGGCCATTAAAAGAAAATTAGAAAGAACTCTTAGAGCTGTAGATATGGATTTTTGAAGAAGGGCCTCAGAAATGTCTCGACGGGAAAAATAAGAAATAAAAAAATACAGAAATTATAGATGTCCCGAATGATATTACTGAAGACATGAGAGGAAATCAGCTGGAATGGTATGACCATGTCCAACTAATGGGAAAGGAGAGGCTACCAAAACAAGTCCAGATGCAGACTCCAATTGTGAAAAGGAAAAGAGAAAGACCTAGAAAGAGCTGGATTGAAGGGATAGAATTCGAGATGAAGGAGAGAAGTCTAGAAGAAGAACAATTGAGTGACCGATAAAAGTAGCGATTGGGAATCGGAAGAAGTCGTACAGCGCCCGATATACCTATTGGTAGTGTTTACCCAAAGTAAGACCGGGTATCCTACCCTTATTAATTTTTGCTTCTAAAGACGCCTTATGATTTATTTTTAATGACTAAAAATCTACATTTATTCAAGTATATCTAAATTTATTTATACATTCTTACTTCATTATTCAATACATCCCTCGTGTGTTTCAACGAACGAACGAAATCCGTTCGTCTGTCTTAACAATCTCAACCAGGGCTTACATCAAGAACACCCAGAAAAATTATTGGAGGACTTATTTTCGGGGAAACGAGGTGGTGCAAGAAAATTAGATGTTACAAAGGATGAGTATAACAAAGGATCTTCTGATGCACGGATTACATTTATAAAATGTTCTAAACAGCGTAATAGTTTGAAAAAAAATAAATACTAATTAAAAAAATACGAATAAACGCAATTAGGAGCTCTTCTTCGTCGGTAACAAATGAAAAACGTCACTTTGTGGATGATAACACAAACTTAAGACTAAGCCATTTTCCGTTGGACTATGAAAGAAAATTCACTTATCTGAAATATTTTTTTTAACTTCTTGAAATCGACGCTATTAAATCGGTTGTAAATGCTCTTACATTTGCAATATACGAGAGGATATAAAAGAAGTCCAGTCAGAAAAAAGATACTAACAATTAATGCGTATAAAATGTTTCGCGAGAGGCGAGAAGACTGTACTCTGCTTTTCTACACAATTTGAAGGGTAAATAAGAATTACGTCAAGACTAGGAAATAATCTATTAAAAGAGGTTAAAACTCATTAGGGGAAACGATGTTATGAGTCAAAGTATTGCGAGAGATATCTTGAATTATTTCCTAGGACTTTGACGCAGCGAATTCAGCGTGCAATTTAATACTGTAATACTTGCGAAAGGCAGCAAAGTAATTTTATCACAAGGACGATCGTCAGAGAGGTCAAATTGACGATGACGCGAAGCATCACGGAGACAACGACAGCTCAGATATACTTTTTCTGTACGTATTAGCCGTCGATGAGTAAAAATGAACCGATAAGCGACGTTGGGGTGGCAGATAAGGTAGATCAATAGACCGCAGAAGTCGGTAATCCATCTTCTTCCGCTCGGATGAGTTCCAATCGGGAGATTCGACTGGAAACAACGTCCCGATAAAGAACCCTCTGGGCGCCCACGACTCCTTTGAAATATTAAGTTGCTTTCCTAAGAGAAACTCTCCGATGCTCCCTTGTCAAAAACGAAGAGCTGCCCGAGAGAAAAAACAGTCCTATCTACTAAATCGCTAGAACTCTCGATGGAAAGTCTCGTCGAGTAATTTGAAAAAACGAAATAAGCTTTCATATCTCCAATCAGGGTATGTGGCTTTTATTTCTTCTTAAAAGGGAAGAAAGTTCCGAGTCGTGGGAAAATCAACGTGACTTCGATCTACTTGTCACTTTCCTAGGAGGGCTTGACAAGTCCTTAACTAGAGGGAGTATTTGTTAATGAAATACCTAAGTAAACTATGTTCGAAAGAGCTGAGCCTTTTCTGCTGCCGCAAAGGTAAAGATCGTAAATGTGAGGACTTCAAGTCTTCCCGATCTTACGGTAGCACATAAGTGCCTACCAAACTCGTGACGCAGGGGATAAATTACCTTTAAATTGCCATTACTTAAGGATAAATACCATTAAAATAAGCATAATAGAGACAGATATTTCAACAAAGACATTTACTTGCATGCTTTCCATCCAGTCGCAGATTCAAGAGTTGGGGGTAAAGGTGATAATATCCACCCCATTAGCTTACAGTACCATTCTAATTGTGAGATTGGTCAAAATAATCACGGAATATTATAAAAGCATTTTACTTACTAATATTTAATACACTATGCTGCCCTTGTAATATTATTAAACTACTTTCACAACAGTTAATGTCAAACTTACAATTAAAATTGTAACAAACAACTGCGATAAGAACCATAAACATGAGAATCCACTCTATTCTCCATCCATCAGTAAATTTCTGACATTTAAAAGGTGAATAACTAAGGAACGTCATGACTGAATTAGAAGTTTCCCATGGTTCCATAGATCACCTTTCTAACTGCTGCACTTAAAAACATGGCAGTAACCATTTTTAAAAGTTAAGAAACAATTTAAATGCTGAAATTTAGCTTATCAGCCGAGAATCTCTACTGTTTCCCTTTTCAGGCAGTTAAATAAAGCATCGTGAACAAAACAATTTCCCTTATACGGCGCGAACTTTTCAGACATTTCGCTCTTTCGATGGAAATTCTGATAACATAACCAAATACAAACGTGGTTTATTTCCTCGATGGACACGCAGCGAGAATCATATTCAGTACACGCAGACGGGCAAATCGGGAGATTTCGAAAGCGAGGAAGCTGTCACGTGAATGTTTCCCTTGTTTGCGCTCTGCCATGTGTTCTTCGATAAGGAAATCTGAACATCGCCGCGGCAATGTGGCGCGTAGAGTTCCCTCGAAAGGAAACACACGGCCTCTTGAAAACGGCGCGGCCTGACACCGAGCAAAAACCGTCAAGGATATCATGTTTTGACAATCGCATCCATTCCAGGACCGGGATGGTGAACAGATGCAATTTCCGGTCGATTCGTCAGAAAAATCATATTCCGACACGTCACCCGATTTACGGTTCAATTCGCTTGAATCAAGGAATAAATTTTCCACAGAATATCCGTTGAGTTTTTCCTCGTGAAAATAAGTCTTCGGTTCAACTTGAACTCAACTCTGAAAGAGGAATTCTACATTGCTCTTTACAGAGGAAACGAGAGACCAATTTCGAAAATGATATTTTCATAATAATATTATATAGAGCTCGTAGTTAAAATCAGGCCCTACTTTAAAACGGAAGGACGTCCCTTGCTAGTTTTCCTTTCACGAGGTAAGTTCTAATCATATAGTATTTTTCTGAAGATATATCAAAGGAAACGCATTACGACTTGTTATTTTAACTGACTTTTAATCACCAAGAAAAATCGATAAATTCTTATTCACCATTCCCACCTACTTTGCATGTCAAATTTAAGTATACTGAGAGCCCCTTATTTTCTGTACCTGAAGATGCTAAGACCTTTAGTGAAACTGGTCGTATAATAAAAATCGTGTGCAAAATTACTTAGTTTTCTTTCTCTTCTGTAAATTGTAAGTGTTCCCAGCTACAGTATCCTTCCTCACCAACAGCGAGGATTTTAAGAATTCAACCCCCACAAGACACACTTACAATGGGCCTCAGCACTCAGCAAAAAACATGAAAAATAGAAAAGCACCACAACTGTTTGGTGCCGATAAAATCGAACCGCGTATTGGATGCATCGGAGGTTACTTCAATAACAGTCTCTGTTCCTCCTTGTGGAATGTTAATACGGAGACTATTTGTTTAACCTTCATCTTGTGCAGTTATTCACTGGACGTGAAGAAGGGGCTCAGATTCGGTTAGAACCCGACGTACCTTCTCTTTCCACATTTTTGAACCTATTATTTTAGGGAAAGGACGCTGAATACTCTCGCGCGACGCCCTCCGTCCACTCCCCCGCAATGGGTTTCCCGGGTCGCCATAAATCGCATCGGATCTAAAGCGCGCTCTACCATAGAAGAACGAGCCATATGGTGGAATCCCTGTCACGGGAAATTAAAAAAACTGAGCGGCGAATTTAAAAAATCGAATCCGTCGCCGAAGTGAAGGATTATAAAACGAAATGTCTGGGAGGGGCGAGCGCGATGTCGCGGATAATAAAGCTTCGCAGTGAAATGGAGATTTTAGGGTGGAGGAAATGTCGAGAGAGACAGAGGTGTAAATCATCGCAGCCGAGTTGACCAAGTAAAATGACCGAAAAATAACCAAACAATGCATTTGCAAGAGAACGAATTTAAAACACTTTTGTATGTCGGATCCTCGTAAAAAGCTGAGCTGCTTTTCCTAAACGCTTACTTGCATATGACTCATATGAGATGTCGCGTTAAGAAAACCTCAAATTTTAATTTCTGATTGAGTTTTTACGCGTTTTTGGTAATTAAACATTGTAGATACAAGTTAACCCAGCTTTATTGTATAGATACCCTTTATATAAATGCTCCTAAATGTACAAGCAAAAGCTTAACTACTAAGCGAAGAATGAATGATAATAATAAAATTTAAAAAATAAGTAAATCCTACGGACGCCAGAAATAAATCATCAACTATTACACGGACCATGGCTTATTGGATTACTTTTATCCGGAGGATTCGATCGAAACATCGGCGGTATTTGATAGAATGTTCGTGACTAACAGTGGCTAAATAGAACCAGATGGCCGAAAAAGGATCTAAATACTTTAATGGTTGACAATTAAGTTCCCAAGAAAATGTAGGTAACTTGTTTACCGAATGCAAAATTAGCAACGGATTTTTTCAAGTTCCTCTGGTGATGAAAATTCTCGAATTTGCCTTCATAATTTAGTTCATAATTATCATTAATATCATAATTATTACTATAATCACGTTCGTTGTGTCTAAAAAAATATTTACACACAGAGTGCACTATGAGAAAACACAGAAATTATGTAGAACATGCGTAAATTTGCCCTTCACGAAAGTAGGCTAGAAGGGTAAATAGAGAGAGAGCGGGTACAGAGAAAAACTATGAGAAGAAAGATTGCCTATACTGCTAAAGGCATCGGCTGCTCTCTCTTTCTCTCTTGGCCAGATAACAGCGGCGTCAATTACCTCTTCCTTCCCTTCGACGCGTCAAGAGAGTGAAAAAGAACATCACGCACAAATGACCAACCAGTTAATTTCCCGCACCGGAAATAAATGAATAAAAAAGTGCTGGATGCGAGGGCGAGCAAAAAATTGCAGTCCTCTCGCACGATATCATGATTTCACATCACAGGTTCCGAAGCGTTCCGAAGCAGTTAATCCGAATTTCTTTCATGGATTTAAGCAGATGCCATCTGCCACGCTTCAGAACCGCAATAATCCGACCTTCCGATTATCAGAGAAAAATGAGAGCCACATATACAAACACGTTACAGACCGTGTAACAGTATAACTTGGAATTTACAGCATCTGCCTATTTTTACATTCCTTTAAAAAGATGATGATAATATGATATAGTTATATAATGATGATGATAATATGATATATATTATCTAAATGATATTGTATTTCGTCAATTATTCAACTTATTAAATTTGAAATATTTAGAAAAGAATTATGGGTATCCAATATGCGTGAATTACTAGATAAACCTTAATTGTCTTCGACGCAATAGGCAGGAATTGCAAAAATGGCTGAAAAAGTAAATTCTTCTGGCTTCTTAAAAATTTAAGAATTAGAGTATTAAAGAAATGTTTCTAAGAAACACATTAAAACTTAATTCGGAAAATTATAACATTTCGCATGATTGAATATAAGCAATTTATTCGCATTAAGTGTTTCTCCCTCAAAATAACTAATTTAAATCAAATAAAATTTCTTGGTTTGACAAGAAAATCGCCCCCAGAAATAGCTTCGGAATCGAAAAAATTCAAGGATCGAAATGAAGAAGGTAAAGAATAATAATACTAACAAACTGCTTAGTCAGAATGACTTTCGAATAAGCCACCATTACGCGCAAAAAAATAGTTTGAATGATCACCTCATGGGTAAAATCAAACGGAAGGGCAATGCACAAACAATTTATGCGACTGTACTTGTAAGCAACAGGTAGGCAAAATCTATTCTACATAAACTCGATAAACGGATGAAAGGAAAACAAAGCCTGTGAATCTGTAATAGTGAATGTTGCCTGCAGCATCCTCTGAGCAAACTTTAAGGCAAAAGAAAATGAGATTGGGAAAATAAAACGAGCTCAAAGCCGAAGTTTATGGTCTTCTCGGACCTTCGCAGACCTTACGATGGAAATGATGGAAGGGCCGAGCTTTAAAGGAGGGGCTATACTTCTTTGAGCTTCCACGAGCCCTAAAACCTCTGATAAACTAAAAAACTCAGACCTACTACGTGAGAAACAGCATCGAGAGGGTACGAGGGCGTTAGGTACGTGTATAAGTGATCTACTTCAAGAGGTTCAAGACTGTATTTATTAAAAATTTCAGTTATATTAAGATTCTGGTACAAATATTACGTTTGAATGGCATTTTCAATTTATGAGACTTTCATTTGAACTGATTTAACAGGCATCTGCGCCATTTAACGAGTTTACTTATTTTGTTTGGCAATTACAGCAATGACAAAATCCGGGATTCGCGAGTCCCTTCTCTAATTAGCCACTTTTCATTTCGAAGCACTTCTATTATAGATGAGCGTTTCAAACTAGCATAACAATGTTGAGGAAAGCGTAAACTAACATTGATTTGCTTGCAATAACTCTTCTTATAGATTAGAAAAATAAAAGTAAAGTAAGATAATATTTAGCTGAATGCTGAAATAGTCTTTCTGATATTTTCAAAGAAACAAAACTCCCATTAATAGACGATGAGTAGTTCAAAGAGCCTCGAGCACGAGCCAGAAGATTGAAGCCGATGAAGCGCAAGTTACCTCTTGTCCCGACATTATTTTCTGATGTAATGAACAAATAGAAGGAAGCCACATTTTTTCTTATCTCACATGAGTGGCTTAGCTAATAAAGCCATAAAAACAGTTTTGAATTTCAAGGTTGCCAGCAGCAGCAAATAATTCACTGGGAGAGATACGATAAAACAAAAGGGAGAAAGACCTTCGACCTTTCAACATATGTTACTCGGGAAGGGAACCGAGGCTTTGTAAGTGAGGAGCAATAAATTTAATCAGGCAAGGCAGAATCGATTGAACAGAATGTAAACAAAATTACGGAGGAACGTTGAGTATAGATCTATAAGTAAGTAAAAAGCTAGAGAACGTGTCAAGCAGAAATAGTCCCAAAACATGCATATAAGAATCCGTAAATACGTTTGCAATACCACGAATTTCATGGTTTATTTAATCGTTCTATGATATTAAACGCCACCGAGTAAGGTTTGTTTTAATAAATTTATATACCATTTTATAGGAAAACCCCAAATAAGATCGGAAAATGACAATAAGAGATTTAAAAAATTACTACTTCATGAATCGATATAAATAGATACCAATTTGTTTGTACATTTGAGAGTGATTATCGGATTGATAATTACTACTGAAACTAAAATCATATTTATACGTTCACAACTCTTTAAAAATAACCTACGCAACATATTTCATGATTAACATTAATCAGGTTTTAGGCTGTCAATACCGAATGCAAACAAACATTTCTTGACAACAATTCCAAGTGAGGATCCCGATTTGTGTCAGTTCTCTTACTTATAATTTAATTACTATAAAAGAAAGCACCATTACCTGCAGCAAGTTAGACTGCATATTAGTCATCATATTTCCTTTAGGATGCATGTATACAAAATAAATACTAAACAAGGAAATTTATTTATTAATAATATGGTTTATGCTCGGGAGACAGGGATAATAATTTTTTAACAAACTAAGATCTTTCTCGAAGAAAATCCAATCGAGGATAAAATAAGCTTACAGTCATTGCATTTACTTACCCAAGAAAAAACAACACATTCAAATAACTTTACAACGAGATCCCTCACCTCCACCATATATTTAGAAATTGGAATTGGAAAATCACACGGCCAATACCTATTCGAGTCCCTCCTCTTCTCGCATTCGGTGTTATATAAACGAAACATGGAAGGGAGAGAAAGCTTGGAAGGAATACGGGGCCCTTGCTTCCCGGTCGCTAGGCTCCAATCGATGCGTGAGAGGGAAAATCCATCACTTTCCATAAAGACCGCGGGCGCACGCCCACACGCACGCACTCCCATAAAATGTTCGAGCACGGCGAAGATGAAGAAGCCGAAAAGGAATCGGAAGGGAATGCATGAAAAGGGTATTTTTGGCGAATGAGAAAAGATGAGGGGGGATATAAGAAGTGGCAATTGGGGAGGTGGGAGGGGGTATGTATTGCCAGAGTCTTCTCGGGTCTGATCTCTGGGCCGAGGGAATGGAGATGGATATCAACCGTTTGGGGCCCAAACATCCATCTGTGTAAATGCCAAAGCCATATAGGCGAACGTGGAGTTCGGTGGAGCCCTACCGAAGGAGTTTCGGTATGGAGAGAATGCTGGCAACACAAGGTTAATCGAAAAACATCGCCTTCACGATCCAGATTCGATTTTTTTAAGCAAACTTCAGATGTGAGACTGCATAATGTAATGTTCCATAGCAAATATTGATTTTGTGAGATAAGAGTATCTGCCGTTGTACTACGTTGATCGAATGCAGCTACTATAGGTTCGACAACGGGTTGTCAGCTTTCCTTAATCGCATCGATCTTTTGTGTCACGTGGAACAAACAGCTGCCGTCACGGAATTCGTCATCTTCCTGATATATCGAAATTCAAATGAAACGTTAAAGTTCTTAGGAACCAAAACGTACCATTTGTATTATCAAAGCAAAGGACAACGAAAACAAATGTAGTAAGGAATTAAGAGATCGATTCAGAGATTCATATATACGGCTCAACTATAGCATTTTTAATATATAAAACAACTGAAACAATAGCTACGGAAAAGTTAGTTTTTCGGGTTTGAAGAGAGCCTCCAAACGAAGATTATCCACTTAAAGATATCTGAGAGCAGGTTCACTGTGTGAGTGCCTCAGTGTAAACTTATATTCCAGCACCCCAAAATGTAAGTAGGAAAAAAGTCCTGGAAAAAGAAGAAAACTACAATTATTCTACAGATAAATAATTATATAATTGTTCACTCTTACTTATTTTTTATGGCAGTAAAAAGGAACTTCGAATAATTATCGTGATAAAAAACCAGTTTGATGAGGCGTTTGATGAGTGTCAGGAACACCATTCACTGACACAATTGACGGCTTTCTCTGAGAAGATACCGAGTTTAACTGATGTTGTGTATCATTTGCCGATGAGAATTCAAAATAACATGATTCTCACATATTAGCAAGTTGTGCTGCAATAGTCAATTTAAAAATAACTCCAACTCCCTCCTAAGTGAGAAACTCACTCAAATTTTCCTGTAATACTTTACATACCATATCCTCAGAATCCTGAAGGCGTTTTCACAGCTTTGCAACAAAGACAGTAAAACATTAGAGCTGAATTTTATGAAAGGATTGCATCTAGATACTCTAAGTTTGATATTAGAAGAAACACTAGTACAACATAGAACCCAACCGACTCCGAGAAGAATAGATGGTTATCTTATGTAAGATATTTAAAAGGACACGGAGAAGAAAAGGCTGTTGCGTATGACTTATTCGACATTAATCATCATTTTGTCAAGCGAACAGAGAAATAATGTGACGATCTCCAACCGCACGGCGCACAAGACAGGATGCTAAACGCAACCTTCGAAACATGGCCTTGCGATCAGAATCATCACATGAACACAAATCGGCGAAAGCGATTAGTGCTAAAAGACGCGAGGAATCGGTCGTTATCATTTGACGACCGGACTAGAAAACGAAACCCGGTTGATTGAGTCACTTAGAAGATTTACGGGAGTCGTTTGCGGGGATGGAAGAATTCATAAGTTTCTGCCTTGGCATCAAACAAGCGAGGGGCGTGGATGACTAGAGATATGAGGAGGACGAAGCCATTAAACAGAGAAAACAAGTCACCGAGGACTGCCGTACGGGAGGCGAGAGATGGAACACACCACAGCCTCTGAGTGCAGCACGGGATGGAAACACCTGCGGGGTCCCACCCACCACGCCAACACCACACAAACAATGAGCCTCTAGCGCCATTACCGTCGACTCGCACGCACCATACTCTCCAACAGGGGGCGAAAGTTATCGGCTATTAAAAAGGACCTTGAGTCACTCCGCGATTCTTTTACGGCCGGTACGAAACCTTGTCACCTTTTAGGTCCCAAAAAGAGTCGCATTAATTGGACGAGCCGGACCGCAACGAAATCTCGCAGCGACGCCAACGGTGGGTGAAGAAAAAGCAACGCTCGAAAAAACTGGCTTCGGGGAACCCGCTGACAGTGCCATTACTTACCGGCCAAATTCACGAGCGAATATTCAACTCATAAGCTAAGTCTCCTTTGGAACGGCCTTCGTGAGATTCGCACCGGACAAATATGGCAGTGGATGGACCGACATAAAACAGCGTGCTAATTGAGGGCGGAGTTGCGCACTCGCGAAAGATATGTCCGCGCGCGTTTTTCTGTAAGGATGAGCGGGGGTGGAAAAGGGGTAGCAGCGAGATTTATGAGAACAGATGAAGGAGGGAATGGAGAGAAATTTCCGACAGCAATTAGAAACGGTTGCGAAGGAGTGCGAGACGAGCGCGTGACCGGGGAGAGGCGTGGTGTATGACCACGAGAGTGAAACGGATTCACCACCGGTTAAGATGCGGTGGAGGAGCTGTGACGAATGATCGCCTTTTCACTAACATCTCTTCACCTTCCTCCGACCAACACCGGCTTCAGATGCATGACCACCTTGAAGCAACGCTAACTAGCTTTCTAAATGCTTGGCTTATGCGACATAAATTTCAACAATCTCAGCCTATTTTCTTGTTATCTAACACTACATGAATCCAAGCCACAGTTTTTATTCATAATTTTAATACGTTAACCGCCCAATTATTCTTGGATAATTCAAAAAATTGTTTAATTACAGCTTCATGAAGTAATTTGCCTCTATTCAACGAGTAGAGTTTTAAATTTTCAATTACTTTTAGTGTAAGTCGTACATTCGCTTTTAAAAATGTTAGTACTGACTCTCCATGGTTTCTTCTTTTGCTCATTCTGTAAAAGCATGCCTCCATCAACCACCAATGGAGGACGAGAGGGAAAGTCGTACTCAAAATGAAAACTGTGGGAGGTGAACGATGTGGGGACTGTAGTGGTGAAGGAGTGTGCGATTCCTAAGCAGTGATATAAAGGCTTAAATACGCCAGAAGTTACGACACTTCCTTTCACCGATGCAATTATGCATTGCATATCTTGAGCATTTCGCTATCTAAAATTTATTAGTAAATAAACAGAATTATGAGCTAATACTCCTGAGATAATTTATATTTATATTCATTTATATGTCAACGCATAGAAACCCTTCCAAACCACAAAAGCAAGATAATCAACGCTACTTAGTGAATCAACACCCACTGTAATACGCGTAGCGGAAAGAAAATACAGAAAACTTTAAAACCAGTACAGAGACAATAAATTTTCATTATCTGTTGTTTATCATAATATTTCCTTAGCTTCCATGTCAGTACATATCTATTTTCATAAGTATTATTATACCATAAGTATTTGGCGAACTCCTGATCGAAACGAGATTTTTAAAAAAATCGGACATTTCCATTTAGAAGAAAATTTTAATCAATTCGTATTCAATAACTTGCTGAACTGTTGAAAAAATGCTCATAGGCATACGTGGAAAATTCATGGGAAAAGTAAATTATAAGGCATCTGAAGAGCTTTTAAATGAATGCTGCACAAAGGTGCTTTTCTAGTATCCACATGAAGTCATCCATAGAAAGCGTACAAACTATACCAGCGAAACATACACACCACGCCTTTCTCCAGGACTCCTACGAGAATACCTACCGAATCAAAAACTAACGTTCCAATACTAATAACGGAATTCAGCATTGGAAAACCTCTCCGCTCATTGTAATCCTCGTCAAGCATGATTGCTTTTAAGATACGACGAATGGAGAAAAGCCTATCGAGCAAATAGGAACTCGAACGCGACACCCATTAAAAACGGATGAGATAGACCAAAGTATCTCGAACGAGCGCTGAGAGTGGCATCGGAGATGAAAGTAGAGGGGAAAGCGCGTTCAGACAGACGTAAGCCTTCGAAGAGAGAGAGAACGATGTCCGTGGAGCTGAAAAAAGTGAAAAAAAAGCGCGGAAAACGGGAGGAAAGCGGCAGAAGATGAAGAGGAATGAAGAGAGAAAAGGGGGGAGGAAGTCGGAATTGATATGCCGCGCAAAGTTCGACGGAGAACGCCAGACGAAATGGAAGGCAGGCAGTCTACCTAAGTGATCTCCAATACTCCAATATCGACGCCATTACTGCTTAGCTCCACCGTTTCCGAAAGAAATAAAAAAAAGGGGGGCGCGAAATGTCCAGGAAAGGCGTTGAGTTGTGGCAGAACGGAAGGGAACGAGCTCGTGGATGAGGATGGGGAAGAAACAGCGCGAGTTGGAAGAAAATTACGCGTGGCCCGGTGGCAGAAAGACGCGGAGAGGAAAATTTTCAGCCGCCGCTCTCACAATTGCCCCCACGTCGCGTCGGGACGTACTCTCACGAGGGATGGAAACATTTATGCCGACGGAGAGGCAGGGAAAGAGGGAATCGTCTGCAATCATCCACCAACACCCCTCTCTCTTTAAGACGTTTTATTATTTCTTCTTTCGCCGAGACGAAAATAAAAACTGCGACTGGCGGAGGAAGGTTTGAGAGTCGAGGGAAAAATGACAGGAAAACAACAGCCGCTTCAAAAAGAATGGCAAAACTCTCGCCCTACGCGAGCATTCCGACCCCTCCGCCATCAACATCGATCGAAGGATAAGAAATATTATTACCCGTGGCTTTTTTCGTTTATCGCCGAGTCCAATCTCTCCTCCTCCTCTCTGCAGACATCCGAGAGATCCAAAGGCAAGCAAATTGCTCGGCACGCGGTTCCACTCCCCCTTTTATAAGGTCGGGGGAGGGCGGTAAATACCTTCACTGGAGGCGACCACCCCTTCGCTCATTCATCTCCGACCCCTCTTATCCGCAGCACGCACACACGCATGGCGTATCACAAAAGGGTTGCCTCCACTTTCCATCAAAAGGGAGAGGGACGGGTTGGGTGCAGGACTGGGTGCCATTATCGGCAGGCTCCATCCATACGCGTCTTGGAGTGTCACGTGGGGGTCTGACGGAGAGTTTGGGACTTGAAGAAGGCGGTAGGGAGAAGAGGATTGTGGGATATTACGAGGAATACTATGAAGTGAAGCGGAGAGAAATGGAATCTCTCTCGTTTCTTACCCCTTTACTGCTGGCTTTCCCTGACTCCTTACCATCTGGCGCAAACGTTATGACTTCCCTCCAGCGTAATAAATAAATCAGTTCCCCCCTTCGTCTGCCTTAAATAAGGATCAGAAGCAGGGAAAATAAAAAAAGGAAGTTTTATCATATGCTGTAAATCCAATTCGAAGGGATTTCGTTATTTTAATTCTTCTCGTAAAAGCAATTTACTAATAACGCCAAAAAATTTGCATCCGACAGTTTTCCCACTGAAAGATGTTAGAGATGCATCAACAAATAATATCGTGTAGTCTGAAAACCAGGATCAGAAGTGTTATCTTAATCATTAATTTTAATCAATTAAATATCGTAAATTTCTTCCGTATATTAAAGGCATCCTAGTACACGAATGAAAAACGACTCTCAATGAGCAATAATATAGCAAACGTAAATTCGTATTTTAC
This sequence comes from Ladona fulva, assembly GCA_000376725.2. Lineage (NCBI taxonomy): Eukaryota > Metazoa > Arthropoda > Insecta > Odonata > Libellulidae > Ladona > Ladona fulva. The sequence continues at coordinate 1,135,536 of KZ308233.1, read as the reverse complement.
TTTTCAAATTATATCATGCTACCAATATTTCAGAATGAGTTGTTGAGCGATGCTAAAAAAATCCACTATCCATCATTCTACTCTATTTTCTACGATACTACACGATTACTAATTAATGAGTTAAATTCGCCCTTGTTAAATCTCAATCTAACTGCAACGTTCAAAAAATTCCCATTCGCAATTTTAGTGGAGGGCGAAATAATGAACAAATATAGACATCCATTCCTTAAAAAGAAGAAACCCGGTTAGCTGATACTCGAACCGGCGTTTATTTGCTATCATACTAGCCATTAAGCCACCGAAATAAAAAACAACAGAGAAAATTAGACAGCAAGAGCCCTTATTATCGGAATGAAGTACCTAAATTATAATAAGTGAAAGAGAGGAAGTAACACTTTTCTCCAAAAGTAATTCCGGCATCTTTTAATTTTTAAGACACCTTTTGCTAGAGGTCTTTTTGTATCCGTTGTCCATCGCCACGCACGTATCTTTGGCCCGTCTCTCAGCCTATCCTAAATGACTATAAGATCTTTTAAAGGGAAGAGAGACACTCTTGCAGCTACCCTAGGGCGAGAGATGGCGTTTTAAAAGAGAAGAGGAAGGCGAAGGTAAAAATCAGAATAATGCGTCTCAAACGGAGAGTCGCGCAAAAAGGGGAGTCGCTTCAGGAGAGAGCAAGTGGAGAAAAAGTGAATCCATAAAAGCGTTCGCAAATTTTTGCTGATGAGAGGAGAATATGAGCGCGGGTCGAATATCAAAGGAGAAGAATTCGAAGGGACTCTTGAGAGAGACTTGGCTGAGATCTCGATAAGTTTAACAAATGCATACGTCAGCGGCGCCAGAAAGCGGCAAAACAAGGAACATGATATGTCCCTACTGTCAGATTGAAAATAGTGTAGATCTGAACTTTGACGCGTTGTCCTTTGAGATCTGCCGTTATAATGGGAAATGTTGTACATCATTCGAAAGAGCAAGTCTTTGCCTTTAAAATGATATACAATAAGAGTCAATATCGACCTCCTGGTTAGTCTGAGTCGGCATAAACCAAACCAAAACACGGTAAATTCGCGCTAATTCATGACTCAGTCGTCTTCACACCTTTGTGGAGCAACGACCGTGTGTCACAAGAAAACCAAACTTTTAGCAGAAATGTGGTATATAGTCGTGAAGCATAATCTGCGTTTCGGACATCCGATATTTATTTATTAACCTTGGATAAGCGTCTGAATTAAAAATCGATCTCCCTCTACAAATTTTATTTTACTCAATTGAAAATTCTACTGCACATAATGTAGATGATTAAGAAAAACATAAGCGCGGGTGATTTTTCCTAAATGCTTTTGGAGGGGAGATACGAGAGGGCCCATAATCATGATGTCACTCCGATGAAACGTCATCGCCGCCTAGTAGTAGTCTCGACAAACACTCGAATGAGAATTAAAATATAACAGGCGTACAATAATTACACTTACATCCTACGTTCTGTGACTTCGATTAGAAAATTTTCATCTATTAAGTGATCTAACGTCAATTTAGACCAAACTTTAATACATATAAGGCATAGATTAACAAGTGGTATTCATTTGGAAGATGGCGGAAGGAAACAATATCTCTACCCTTAAAACCACATCTAAAAAGATCGTACTAAAGGCATATGTTAAAAGCAAATAACTTGAACATCAGAAATAGCTTTTAAGTTAATCTCAATCAAAAGAGCAATGAAATACTAACTGAGAGAAAATATACATCAATAATCTCGGAAAAAATATGTAGTCATCTCTTCGTTAATGGCATTGAGTGGAAAGAATTTATTCGGCTTCAACATCAAAAATACTAATTCAGAAAATTTCATTTATAGTTTTGGGCATTTTCTTCTGTTACTGTCTCAAAATTTTCCTCAATTATGTCCCACCTCAAAGTCTAAACTAATTGATTATTAGCAAAAATAATCAGAAATTAAACAAATTAACTATTTTTATGTCAATAATACTTTGGTTCGCATAAGACCAAATCCGGAATATGAAAAATAGGAAACACTACATACTTCAACCACGAAAAACATTGATATTATAATATGCCAGAAAATGGCGTACAATATATTAAATATTTACAGTAAACAGTAAAAGTTTTCGTATAGAATCAAAGACAATGACATTTTCCAGGGTGAAAAGCTACTTTACTTGCGAATTGCAAGACCCATTAATGCGTTGAAGCAAACTGATGGTTTGATAAATGGAAGTCCGTAAGAAATTCGCAAAATTTCACAAGAGATTAGCTGCGAATAAGTCTTCATCTTAAAATATTTATTGACACATATCACCCGTAATCTCATCCATATAATAAGCAATTAATTTCTGCTTCTTTCAAAATTTATGTTGCATACATGAATAAACAAACTCGTACAAAGAAAAAATGGATCTGGCAATGAATTTTACGAATACAACCCACATTCTCCGAGCCATTTCATTCAGCGAAGAAATGAGATTATCTTGTTTCCACTCTCCCAACAAAAGCAGATAAAAGAAACATAAGAGCATGAAACTTTTTTAAAACCTTCTTAAATAAACGGCTGCAAGTTTACTTAAAACCTCCCTAAGAGGTAAATTATATTCCCCTATGCAATAGACGTGTCGATAAGCTGATGGAAAAAGCTCGCATAGCGCTCAGCAAAAAAGCTCAAGAACTTATTTCTGCCGGATTTCGAGGAGTCGGATCAACGTATGCCACAATGAAGAGAAATCGCGAGGGTTGACGGGATGGAGAATAAAGAAGAGCCGAAGGGAGGAGGAAAGGGGAGAACACGTGAGCTGTGAAAAAACAGACGGAGTCCTACGCAGAGAAGGGCTCTGTTGATTGAAGGGTGCTGAAGAGAATCCAAGGAAAGGGCGCCTTCCACTGAAAGAGGGGAGGGGCACAGCAGGAAGCGATGGGGGAGGAATACTGAGCAGAATTTTTAAATAAAAACCCGTCGAAATCCGGCGTCCCTATACCCACCCGATCTGGTCCCTTCGCTTTTGTCCTCCGGCTCCCACCACCCCCTCCGCTGAGGGACAAGGCACAAAAAACCAGAGAAAAATGGAAAAAAGGAGCACGGAAAGTGCGGGGGAGAGGAAAGAGGCCGAGGGAATAATATATCTATATTTTTGTCGTAATGAAGGAGAGACTTTCTGGGGATGATATCCCCTTCCTCGTCGGTAGAGCACCCCTTCTCTCACACCAGCAGCCGCCAACGGCACCCTACCATTCTTCATTCCACCAGGGTACTTCTTCAAAACATCCGGGGAGATAACTAAGTGCCAGAGAGCGCGTGCGCCGAGCAGCCACATCCATTCGTTGAGTGTCAGATTGGTGGCATACGAATGTCTAGATGTTATCCAAGTCGTAAGAGAAGTGATTCCTAAAACTATTTCTGACTCACGGAATTTTTCCTGATGAAACAGATAATATATGTCGTAAAACTATTTTTGACTTACGGATTTTTTCCCGGTGAACGGAGTTAATATTTTTAATATACTACGATAAGATTCAATGATGAAAGACCTATATAGGCTCTCTAAATAGAACGTAAGGAGTAGTAGGAATAAAATTCCTGCAGCGAGGAACATTTCATAAAAGGTCAGCGTTTCCCTTAAAGGTAAAGCTTGGGGGGAAAATTCTCTTCCCTCACCGTAGCATCTTTTCAAACAGTCATCTACGGTCTGTACGAAAATAAACCAATAAACTTTGTGATGAGAAAACCTCAAGACTATGAATAAAAACATGAAACTATCATTACATTGGCCGTACCTGGGTAAATTAGACATCTCAGTACCTAAAACTCCATAAAAGTCACAATTTTATATTTTTATGTATCTAACATTAATCGCATTTTGTAATTATTGTTAAAAAAATTAGCAATGAAATGTTATCCAAATATCCTGTTTTAATCCAAGTATCTGTTTTATATTTTATTATAGTTATTCGAGTATCCGTTAAAGTGAAGTGAAAAAGGAATCACCGCTTGTATCAAAAGAGGACAGAATAGCATAAGAACTCTTTCATGTAAAGCGACCAAGGTCAATCACAAAGACTGAGAAAGAATGGCCGAGATTCCATGGAGGCCAAAAAGGGAAAGGAGACTTCCGTGTTGACAGTCGTGTTTCCCACAGAATGAGTCCCGATTCTAAAGAGCCACTCGAAAAACAAATAAAGGAAGTCACGCGCATAAATCAAACGATTTTTCCGATCGGCTCCCTTTCTCCTCTCACAATATTTAAATAGAATATTCTGTCCAAGAGAAAAGAAATAAATCGTCCCCGATCGATCGCGGAGTCAAGGGACTAAGAAGAGGAAAATTTCATGCTAAGAAAATTCCGCTCCGGACGTTGAACCAAGTCAGTGGCACGAAATATCTGCCATCGAATCCATTAAATAAGTATTTGAGATAACAGCAATATCGACGTCAAACGACTGTACAAAAAGTTACTAAGATATTAAACTATGAGTTTTATAGAAACTAAACGATAAACGAAAAGCAAACAAATTTGACTAACAAACCCCAAAACTCAAACACGAGAATACTGCAATGGCCAGCAAAGGCAATAAGAGTTTATTAGTGATGAGTTTCTATTCTATTCGATAGTAACTTAGCTACCTTAGCTAATGCTAACGCATTAAGAGAAATAGATTAAATCTAATATTAAAATACTACGCCACAGTAAAGCCCATGCTATATCTTCTTAAGGCGTGAAAATGAAGTTTTATGATATGTCATATCTACACCGCATAATAACGTAAACAAAGAGGTGAATGTGCATTCCCCATAAAAAAAGAATGATCTAACGTTTAAAAACAATTATCTAACAAAATTACTGGGTTCGGAATTCGGGTTGAGATAAAGTAAAATGCCTGAGAACTCTCGGAAGTCAAAATACGTAATTTAATTTTCTAGAGTGGATCAAAAGATAGGATCTTTCTTCATAGATATTACTACCTTCAAAGTGTCTACTTAAACACTATTCAAGGTATTTTCTGCTATGCCAACTCCCAACTGAAAACAATTAACTTTAAAGGAGAAAAATAATAAATCAGTATTATATATCAAACATGCAAGGACGGGTAACATGAGTGGAAGAAATAGCTTATCACCAGCAGAATGTTACATCCAATCCATTATTGTGATTATTCCCGATCTATGATTCATACTTTCCTATTATCTTTTGAATTCAAGGATTTGTTCCCAGCCACTTGCGCTTCAGAATCGTCTGCAAGAAGACATCGCACTCAACTGACCCAGAACTCTGTTACTACCATTAGAGTTTTCCATATCCTTATCTCCACATTCCGGAACTACTTCAGGACTCTCGTAAGAAGAGGCATCCGAACGAGGAGAAACAAAAATATCCATCAGCCGACTAGACATTTAATCAGCTCTACAGCTACATCAGGATATTCCTCCGCTGCGTTCCCTAGTCTCTCGGAACCGAAGGATGGAAAACCAAGAAACACGACGAGGGACAATATGAGCCGTCGTTTAGGAACTTCACGAATGCCTTCGTTCCCCATCGTGATTGCGGTGACATTCATTCATTATGCCGCACTGCGACACTGACGGAGGTCTCGGCGAAAACCCTGATCACAGCCCATTATCCACACGTCGAACATCTTTGCTCCGATTGGATTCCTTTCGCATTTTTTACGAAACAAAACTCGATGAACGAGAAGGAAAAAAATCGACCCTAACGAGGCAATCGATCGATCAGGGGAGAAAGCAAGCGGAAGAGATAAACAAAGAGGATACAGCGTAAGAAATGAAAATTGCTATCTAAGGAGGGGGAAGGGGGTATGGAGGCATGATAGATGGGTGAACTGGGAAGGAAAGTAAGAGAGCAAATAGGAGAGGGGGATTGGGTGATGAGAAAGGGAAAGGGGTGGAAGCGAGGTTAATAGAAGAAGGGGTAATTACCGAGTACTGATGGTGCGCCATTACCTCACATTGAACGTAGGGAAACCGCGCGATGCTCACTTGCTTGGCCGTGAACCCATGTCCCCATGAATCGGAGTCAATAAAATGCGGCACATTTCGTTCCAAATCTTCGCTCCCTCGCATTCCCTGCATCCACACTCCATCCAACTCCCATCAAAAATCCCTTCTTCCCTACACTCCAACCCCAACCCGACCATGCCATCAAATCTCTCAACACGTTTTCTGTCTCTCTCTCTTTGCCTCTGAACTTTTTCCTCCCCTTCGGGCGCCTGGAGAATGAGGGACCAAGGATGGAAGGAGGGTTAGGGGGAGAGGGACATAATTGGACTTCCCTACTCTTCAGCCTCCGTAAGGCCTCGAAATGCCCCGGTCCACTGCCACGCGTGAGCGAAGCCGCAAAAACACCGGCCAATCCATGTCCTTTAAGCCTGCTGTCGTATGATGAGGTCGGTAGAACGAACGAATGTACTGCCCTCGGGACGCTGCTGACCTTCCGTTTCCATTCCTAGTCGCCCGAGACTTATCAAAAAGGCAATTAAGCGAAATAGTAATCAAATTACCATTTCGAATACGTTGGACTGTATTTAAGGGCCTGATAATTTAATATTCCCTGCTCGGTGGGGCACCCGGCAAAAAACTGAAACGCGTAGCTCGGAACATAATGAGAGCAAATTAAGTTAAGACTTCGGATGACTGAGTTTGGTAATTTAATTGGCGTCATAACCCAAATAAATAGACCGATTATTTTTTCCAGCTCGTTCCCTCGATTTAAAAATTAATCCGAACATCCTCGGGAGTTCTAGAGATAAGCGAACTCAAGTTTGTTCGAGTTCGACAGGACTGGTGCAAATCCCCAGTGGTAGATCTACTGGTATTAACACGGGGGAAGGAGACGGGGAAGATCGGATAAGAAATAAATACCTCTCCGCGCCCCATTTCTATTCCTTATTCATCCGATTAATTGAAAATGGAGGACGCGATTAAAGCGGGCGTCGTAAGGGGGCTTTTTGGACGTAATCCAAGTGCAAGGTTTTGTTAGCGCCGAGTCTACCTCATTGGGTGCATACGAGGTTTTCCCTCTATGTCTCACGCGGAGCAACGCCCTCTAAGATGAGGATTTATCGATTTGCTGTAGCGCGAGGCGTTGTCCACTTTTGAAAAAAAAAGGAGAAAACGGATGAATGCCGAGGCCAAAAAAATTTTTCAACGTCTCCCGGCACGCAGACAAAAACAAAAACGGCGCGTATCCACTCGTCTGAGATGTGCCCTCGAAAGGGAATAGGATGCCGGATTCGTGAATAGTCAATGACCGAGGGATGCGATGAACGCACGTGATCGCCGTTCGACACCGTTTGGATGGGAACGTCACCTTCGTCCTTCAAAGACGAGATGATTTCGAGATAAAAAAACGAAAGGGTACAGGTGTAAAAGGGCCTAGGGATGGTGGGAATGGAATCCTAAAGAGTGTGTGACTCGACACTTTATTAAGCATCACAGATATTATGTTAGTGAGAAAATTAATAATCAGAACTCATACCACATTCCCTGTTTTGAAAAGTGTAAAGAATAATTCGTTAATTTTTAATACGTTTCTACGTTAACCTATTTAGTACGATTCCATTTATACCATTTTACTCACTTAAAAATGTGTGCTAATGAGCGATTTTATAAGAAGTGTTACTTCTTTTACACCGACTAATAAAATCTGAAATTTGTGCCATAAAAGTAAAGAAATTCACAGTCGTCCAGTTTGCTTTACGATTTATAATTGAATTTCTTATGACCACAAATCAATAACAGATAATTATTTTTATAATCAGATGCTCAAAATGAAGGAAAATTAGATAACGACTAATCTTCTTTAACAATTAACACAATAAATCTAACGCAAAATATCACTAATTTTTAATATTGTTAGCAAAAATACTCTGAAATTATCCGAAAATTTCTGGTTTTTGAAAGAAAACTTTGAATTTTAACAAGGGTATAAACAAACACTTTTACCAAGATTTTTCTCTAGTAAAGCATTTTAAACTTCTCAGGGATTAGTGTTGATTATAATATTAGTTTTAGCATTTCATTTTAGCACAAATAGCATTTATAATGCACATTGTTATTCATTAGCACCGAACAGTCATGTAAATACATACTTTTCCTGTAAATACATCCACTTTAAACGCGAGAGAAATTAATGACAAATATAATTCATTGCGAGCTTGTAATGAGCGGTTGAAATGAAAAGAGTGGATAATAGATATAATTTGGAAAAATCAAATACTCCAAGTTCGCTGAATTCCAGCCTTAAGTAATTTCATAACGATGAAAAAGAGGCTTACATTACAAGCAGTGGAACGAGCGCAGATGTTATCTTATGAACTAACTCTGGCAGTCAAAATCAGGTAATGACCGACTAAAAGGATTATTAAATGGCCAAGAGCAGAAAAGTTCAGGAACGTGACATTCGTTCCCCTGTTTCTTGCAGTCGGAGTGAGTAAAAACTTCCGACTCACTGGAATTCAGACATGCTATGCGGTAACTGGGAGATTCGAAAAATGAATTCCCAGAAGGATTCCCACAAAAAATGGCGCGAGGAGAGATCCGTCAGATGATAAGGAGGAAACAAGTTCAGAGGATATCATTAACTTCTGACACAATTAACTTTCCATCCCTAGAAAATACTACGCCTTACTGACAGAACATCGTTCTTGTCGACAACCCGCTCGCTGCCCCGGGGACATCCTTTTAAGGAGGAAGAAACTGACCTCTTATCCATCCGAAATGAATAATTTCATTCAAAGGCTTTATAGCCGAACTGAATCCCACCGGAGTTTCTCACGAATATATCCAGGTTGATCTTGGTTTCAACAAATACGGTTGTAAAGTTAATTTATAGCCTGTGATAAAACTTCAGAACCATATAAAAAACGTTTCTTAACCAGTTCGAAAATTCGGAGTCAGTTCATTCAACGAATAAAAATTCATCAATTTATCTAAAGCTCATGATATGTATTTGACACGACGAAATATCGGCTACATCTTCAATATTTTCCTTGGGAGAATATATTCCTAGCAATGTGCTTAAATGAATAAATTTTCTACAACGCAATAGAAGATTAAAAGGTGAATAAATCATAAAACATCTAAGGGAACTTTTCCTGCGTAAACCGATACACAGATTTGCCCGTATAGCGAAAAAGAGAAGGCCCACAGGCACCAGACTTGTTCGCTGAGATGCGGGTACCCCTCATTTTTGAATTCGTGTATTTCAAGAGGATGTGAGGCTATGTTTTTCAAGAGGCCATGAGTTCCACACATTATGGCGACAATGGCTGCCTGTTGGCACATACTTCCTGAATACATTTACAATTTTCATTGAATTTACCCCTCGCTTCTCGAAGTTAAGTTCCAACGAAATAAAGTATATTTTAATTCCGTTTCATAGGAGGTAACATAACGTCAAACCTAAGTCAATGAAGATATGTTTGGTTATAAAGGCTCTCAAATTGAAAACGACCATAAAGTAACATCCTCGACAGAGAAATATCCGGTTAACAGGTAGCCAATAATTACCTTAACATATCAGGTACTACAGTGACCAAAGATGATTATTTATGTGATTAAAATAAAAATTACCGCAGGTGCAGCCAGGAGTGTGTCTAGAACAATTCGGAGGGCAATTATAGGCCATTTACTCAAAAAATATGTATTTCTTAACGTTTACGGGGAGCTTTGAAACTTTTTTCTGAAACTTCATAAAGATAAGTCATCAAACAAGTCCTATTCATGAAATACTCATTACTAACGAATTTTTCTTTGTTTTTTTAGACAAAACGGAGTAGATTCCTCTTCAAGAAAAAATAAAAGGGAAAAGCCCCCCTTGCTATAATCACACAGATTACTCAATTGTCACAAAGTTGACTAAAGAACTGCCCTTTCAGGAGAATTTGAGAATATAGGTCTCTTCCAAACTAATCCGTTACATGAAGAAACGGGATTGCGCACAGTGAATATAACGCAAATATAAGTATGGCATTAATTTGATGTGGGAAAACCAGCAAAGAAAATCTCAGCACAAATTAAAAGAAGACGAATTCCAGTTCTTTACATTCTTATACAGCTGAGAATAGGATTATGAGATCAGTATACATGACCTATGAACGGATAACTACCAATGACGATAGAATAGATTTAGCCACCGATGGCTGAGTTTGTTTCAACTACACAATCATCACAATACATTGCTGATGGTTTTTGGAATTATTTTTCAACGATAACTGACGACGATGGTGAAAACTTTCCGTTATACAACTCAAGCAACATTTTACTATGAGTATTAAAAGGTATTTCGTATTCTTTTTAGATCAGAGAAATACCTATTTATACTACACCGAACTCAATCTATTTTGAGATGATGGGGTCAGTTTTCTTTTAATTACTCAAATATCTAACTCCGCAGCTTTCGTCATTAATAAATTAGCACTAATTAAACACAAACAAAAATTTTTCTACGATGAAACTCAGCGTATCTATGAGTAGTGATTTGAATATAAAAATATTCTTCCTTGAAGAGGATTAAAAATTATAACTGAATAATATTTTTCGTTTTTCGGGTATTTACATAAAACCTCTCCGTTGATTATTTCGTTAATTCGATGTTTCGCTGCACTTTGAAAGTCTTTCAGCGTTGGAATAAGGCAAGATAGAGAAATAATATTTTATGCTCATTTCTTGATATTTTTTGCCACTCACAATTCGTACAGCGCATTCAACGAAAAGATTGAAAAAATGATCTTCTAATGGATAGCGATTTCCGAATGATTTCTAGCGTCATGTTCGATTACTTGCCTCCAAGTACCCTTCAGCTAAGCACGTCCTTTGAGACACGTCTAAATAGGAAATGTGAAGCCGTGCAAAGGACTGCGTTGCAATGGTGAGCGGATGGAATCAGCGAGCAGAACCGGGTAAAAGTGGAAGAGGGAGTGAGGCCAAAAATGGTCAGACCGGAAGAGCGTATCTCGGAATTTATAGCGAGTCTAGTGGCTGGCTAACACCTCCGAAAGAAACCACTCCGCCCCCGTCATAAATCCGGCTAATGGAGGAAAAAAGACGTCGCACCTAGTGGCTATCCTCCGCCCAAACTGTCTCAGGCTCTCGCGCCTCTTTCGGGCACTCCGCAGGAGCAGATGGGGAGCACTCCGTTCACAAGGTCCACATACCTTTATATGGGGAGGTAACAATGCAATGGACAGGACGTTTTCGCGTCCTGTGAACTAATCATGCGTCCCTGGACCAATTTCGAAGGTGGAATCCATTTGAGGACGACAAGCACGAAAGCACAGTGTCAAAGACATAAAAAGTAGTAGTACATTCTACGTGACCCCTCTACATAGGTGCGGGTCATGCACTACTAGTCTTTTAAGGCTGCGTCGCGTCACAGATAAGCATTCCGAAGTCTTGTATCTCAAAGCAAGAAATTGGTCTGAAAAATCTGGGACAAATTTAGCTTCAACGAAAAAATCAACGTATATTTTCCTTTTGCTCCTACTCCAAAGATTTAAAGGGGAGCATTATCGATTTAAAAATTCATAAATAAAAGATAAGAAGGAATTAAATGAAGAAATATATGATTGTGAATCTGAAGCATGCTAGTGAAGGTATGATTTTAATTTTCTACAAAGGTAAGGAGAGAAAATAATAAGCTCAAATTCCTGTGGAATTTCAGACAGTTTCTCTCCTTAGGTTTCTAGTTTCACAAAATCACTGCATCGAATCATTTTTTGAAACGAAGATTGGTAAGCAGTAAAAAAAGGGAATTGACTATGGAATACGAGAATCAAGGTATTTCTGCTGTAGCATAAGGTCTTAAGCCTACGGCAGATTTTCGCGAAATAAAAATTCTCTCTCCTGAATGGACGGACTTATAGAGGCGCTGCTCTTGGGAGCGAATACAGTTCAGGCTCCCAAGTTCAGGTTCCCAAATATTCTGAAGTCATGAGGTGTCTACATAGCTCTTACGCGCTCTAACGCTCTCGCGTTTGGAATATGAAACTTCCGTTCATTGGGTTATATTTATAATTTTATTGAATTACAGCGGCTTAAATTTTATAATAATGCCAAATCTTAGGATTTGGATTTAAGTTTTCAAAGTCACAGGGAAGTCTTCTCAGTTTTTCCTTCTCTCTCCGTTTTTCCAAACGTTTTCTCTAGTACCACAAAAATTTGACATTAAATAACAAGATACCTTTTTTTAGTATTCGTGGTTTGAGATTTATAAAAAAACATGTCCCATTTTGATTCGGCTACAGTGAACATCCTCATAATTACCAAAACGAATGACTCACGACTTTGGTGTCAAATCATGTTCAAATAAAACTATACAAATTGTTAAATAAAAAGTTAAGTGAAGAGATATTTAAGCCAAACTGTTCTCCTAGGGACATCGAAATAATTCAATCGCTCCACAGAAACAAAAGTAATAAGCACCGTAGTGCCATGATTCACCAAGATTGGCCCCCTTGAACAGCTCTCCAGGCGCCAGATAACTCTCTCTACTCAAACAATGGTCGACCGCAACAACTTCCCCGAGAAGATCCGACAAGATCATCCCAACACAACTGAAACGCACTTGACTATTGGGGACGTGACTTCCTGCGCCGAGGGCGCTAGTGTCACGAGGACGTTCTCCATTTGCGGATTAATGTACACGAAAGGGGATTGCCTCTTTTCCCTAACAACAAATAAGCCTGGATAGACCTAATTGCAGAAATTGCGAGCCAACGCAGAAAGGAAATTAACGTTTACAACTACCGCGGATTGTTCCTTGGAGAAAGGAGCACTGAAACCCCAAGCCGTGTGATGATTAATGATGTGATACCTTGGCAAAAACACAATGTAACTAACAAGCAGAACAAGAAAGCGCTGACCAAAAGGTGAGAATATCACTGCCATTAATGTGTAACAAATTTAAATAGTATTCTTGTTACTTCTCCGGAAATAAAGAGAAGAGAACATTTCTTGGTTATATGAATGTCTCTAAAAATTAGATGTGGAAATACTACCATGGAAATGGTTTTACAACAAATATGGTTAAAACTGACGATTCGTACGTGACTATAATTGCCTGCGAAAAGTAAACTTTGAATGAAAAGAGTTTGCAATTTATTACAACGTTCAATTATTACATGAAAAAGTATACTTGATGTAGACAGGGATAAACATATGCTCTGAATAGCGGAAGAACTGCGACTAATCTCATAACTTCATTTGCCACTATTAGTTGAAATCGTGAAGGAGTGAAGTAGCTTTGATAACAGCAGACTATGATCTAATAGTTCCATCGTTTGTGAGAAAATGCGTGAATCTATTTGCGAGAAAAATTTAAAATGTTGGAGTAACTTAATCTAAGTTGATTATCCTTGAAATTGTAGATTATCCTTGAACATGAAAGTACGTAAATGCATGCGTTGAATGAACTCACGATTTCATAAATGAGTTTTTACAGTAGCATCTAAGTAAGCAATTAGACCCTTCACTACAAAGATAATTTAGTTAGGCAGGATTTGAAGGAATTGTCACTTTAGATATTCAAAAATCAGTTTTCTCTCTCCATTACATAGCACATGCTCAATGGTTAACTCACCAGAATGGAAAATTCGCCTTTAAGGTGAAGCATCATGTAATATTCCTTAGAATAACGAACCTCGAACCGAAGAGAAACGACGGAGAGAAGTGAAGTTCTACAGAAACTTTTAATCATAGAAGTTCAATTTCTGCATCGATTTATATGGAGAACTTACTGCCTAAGGATAATGGAAAATTCGTTTTGAGAACGTTTGAGTAATGGGACTTCCTCCGCACAAATATCCCTATCCAAGTTCTATTCCCAATGGCGAAGAAGCGCGAACACCTGTGCAATAAATTCACTTCGCTCATACGCGCTGAAGTTCTGTAGTGCCAAGGGTTGCGTTCGGTTTAAGCCATTTAATGCTTTTCCGCAACCAATAGAAGAATACAAGCATTCTTGTCCACGGCAGGATTCGAACCCACTAAACCTTATAGTATTCAGACACACTATCCACCGCATTTTACCTGCGGGTCGTACGCATCATTTCTTTACGACCCGATCCAACCTCGACCGCACTATCAGGCCGATGAAACATTTTCTACGGCCGAAGGTTAACAACCCTATCCCCATTCGTCCACCACATCCCCCGAGTTCTGCCGCCTTTTCCTATTCCCTCCAATCGTTTTTTCATCCCCCGCGCTTAAGGGCGCGTTCGGCCACTGACTCCAAACGGAAGCCACACTAGCTAACACATGCATACGAACTTACGGATTTCAAAACAATTCGAGGCTTCTAAATGGTGAAGCGTTGGAATATACCCGCTTTACACGTCTCGTTAAACATTAAAGGTATTTTCTTTTACTTACCATTAAGGTCTTTTTTGTACGTTAAACAAGTGAGGAAACATTCCTAAGGTATTCCTGACATTCCTATTAAATCAACCTAAAACATGAATATCGAAAAATTTTATGAAATCCTCAACTATAATTGAAAATGAGGATATTAAAACTTAGAAATCACAAAATTTTCAGCATAGGACGGATCAGTGAAGTATTTGAGATGTTCGTCAAAAACATAGCAGTTAAGATTGAAGACGAATAATGATGCAGCTACTGAGTGGTTATGTAACAATAATGGAAACCGAGATTAATTGCGGGAGTACGATGAAAGAACGTCAACGATTAAGATATCTGATTTGCAACAAATGTAGCGCTACCAAAGATTAATGAGGCTGAAAAAAGTAGAAATATGAATCAAAAGAGTCAACAATTAAGACGCCGGAAATTTTTACGAATAAGTTTGTTTTCATTTTACATTTTCGTTGAAGTTTTTAAATTAATTTTTGTGGAATAATAACAAATCACCATCTAAATTTTTTTCTCAGGTTCCTTCCTTTCCATTGAAACAAGAATGGGAGAATAAATGGAATTGATAGAGAACAGACTGATAGAGAAAACCTCCAAGTGTAGAAGAGCTGGATACATCAAACACATTCACTATAAAGCAATGGACTCTTTATTTCATGTGATTTCAGGCATAAAAAGGCACAGAAATAAAAATACTACGATTAAAATACGGAACTTGATTTTGAAGCTTTAAGTACAAGCGTGAAAATCCTGAATTTTGGATGTCGACCGTAACAGTGTACTTGCTCAACAAGTAATGCAGAACAAAGTTCGCTGGGCCATTCCTCCGTATAATATTATTTCCGAAAATATTTGCACCGCCGTCTGGCGAGGACATTGTTTGAGGGTCCGAGGATGCACCGGGGCGTCCTCGTGAGAGCAGAAGGCGTCGGAGCTGAAGGAATGCGTCTCCGGCGGAAGGATGCTCCGAGAGGTCGCCCGACCACATTCCGGAAGGCAGACCGAGTGGAGGGATGTGCGAATGGGGAAAATGGCCGGCGGAATGGGAGAGACATCGTGGAGCGAGAGTCACATGGATGAGTCGGCCGTGTTTGTTGACCTCGGTTTTTCGCACGTATTCGAGGATGGCTAAACAATGAGACCACAAGGGGAAAAATTGAGTGGAGAACTAACGCTGAAGACAACCAACGGGCAGACACCAAATAATAACCTAACTTAAAAGCGAAAAAAACTGAATATTTGCATACATACGGATATTTCTTCGTTCGAGAAATGTGCACTCTATTAAATTTACCAAGAAGAAGTCTCCTTACCGCACTGAGTCTTCATCATCAAGTGTTTTCTATAAATTTAACAGCGTTCTTCGTAAGTGGCAAAATTCCAATAAAACTATAAGTAAAAACTTCTCTTTGCTATGGGAAAACGGTAAAAATCTTTTCGTAAAGTTTCACAAGTATATTCTTCTTCTAATTTTAACGCTTGTGAGACATTACGGTGACTTCTGCCATAACCTCTACTAAGCGGTTTGAGCCATTGATTATACTCTTTCTAATAATTCTATAAGGAAAAGGAACACGGCTGTAATAACACATTAGAGTTCGAGAAGAGCTCCAAAAATCTAAAAAAATATTGGAACAATTTAAATTCATGCTAAACGGAATAAAAAGACTCACTCTGAGTATTAAAATAATAACATTTCGATGAAAAGGGTAATACTCATAGATGTCAAGGTCTTGCGGGGCTAGGAGAATATGATCTCTACGTAGTACTGCCAAGGAGACTTGTGTCAGCAATTTCCCCTTCTTCTCAGAGTGAAATGAGAATAACGAAAGAGAAAAGGACAGAGAAACTCAGCGATATTTGGAAGACCAGCAAATGCGGCGGTCAGCAGATTTCCTCCCCTCCCTCTGAAAGGTTAGGCTAAGAAGACTAACGATTACAAGGTCCTGACGACTGCGCATTCGAACAATTCACAAGAATTCCAGAAATCTAAATCTGGAAGACAAATAGATTCGTAACACTGCACATTGAGTGAGTGCATGTAAATCCTCCTGCGTTTAAGAAATAAAATGACGATTCAAAATGTTCTGAACAAAAAAATAAATGTATTGAATGGCGCTAAAAAAATGCTAGGCGGTTCCTCCCTATTCAGTAATTTAGAATGTGTCCGAAGGTAGCGGAAATTGCGTTAATATACTGAGACCCCTTTAAAATTTATATCCGTTGTTTAGATTGTAAAAACCACAATTCAATAAAAGATTCTAGCTAGGTCAACATGCAAAAAGTTAGCATAGCAGTATGATAATTTGCAGCAACAGGAGAAAGAAACAGCACACGTCGCCAGTATTAAAGTCGAGAATTGCCCGAACCGTGTGAATCATGCCACGGCGGCAGAAAATAGCGACGGATTAATTAGTATGACTTGAGCACAGCAGTCACAGAAGTGCAAACGATAGCTTACGTCATTCTGAGCACCCCATGCAGTAAGTGTAACATTTAACGCGATGGAAGCAATTTGGGCGAGAATAAGTTGAAAGTTACGCTCGAAAAAAACTCCTTTTTAAAACACATTCACACCATTTTAGCGATATGGCAAATATCGTGTTCTCTTGTCGTTTTTTCTTTTTAAAAATGCACCTGGGCTTCCGGAAATTTGCGAAGAGCAGCCTATACCAATCGTACACATTTATTTACAGCATTTCAATAAAATTAGATTAAGGAAAGAATATTAATTAGGGAATGAATGAGATTGGTGTATTAAATTAAGTGAGAATTTTAATCTGCGACCCTTGTTTCAATTTGTTGGAATTAACCGAGAGTTCATTTTTTTTCACTATGGAAAATTTCCATGAAATTAAGTCTTCCTCTTTTCCGTTTATTAAGAAAATCAAAATTTATTACAGGCGTATAATATGGAAAAGAGAAAAATCATTTTACTTATTTTTCCCTGGACTTTTAAAATCATTTTTCGGGTCGCCCTTCTAACACAGTTGCTGTTGCTGGCAGCGTATTTCCCTATCAATGTTTTAGGACTACGTCTAAGTAATTTCACAATAAGCAGTATATATCTATTTGTCATCTTCATTTCCTCGAAACTTTGCTATAAAAACCCCTCTCTATTTGTTTTGTATCGTATAAATATATATTTCGTAAAACAAATTTTCAGGTTAAATAGAACGATGCTTTTAAATAGATATACACAGCTGTTTTCGCAATAACCTTTGTGAATTTGCGAACAAATATAAAAACGTCTCGAAAAGGAAAATGGAACCAGAATACAATTCGAGGAAGCTTGGATACAGCAGAAGGCTTTACTTGGCGGCACAGAAATCCTCAAGATATACTGTGTACTTGCCTAATGACGAGCTATAATTCTCAAAATCGGTCGCAAAATAAAAGTCTGAGATGGTTTAAGATGTCTATATCCCCTGGAACTGAAAGTTTAAATCTGAGGCACGTCGAACAATGGTAATAAAAATTGAAACTCATGTTATAGAATGATAATTAATTGTTTTCACGATCCAGCGAATCTAATATACAAAACTAATAATAAAATACAATTCTTCCCTACATTTACAAGGCCATCCATTATGCAAAAATACTGACATGGCAAATAACCTCTGAAAAATTGCTCAGAATCCGGACGGACCCAAAAAAATCATCCCTTCCTTAACCTCTTCGCAGCAACCTCTCCGCTCGCTATTCCCAAATTTAAAGATGAATTATTTCACTCGCCGAACTTTCTGACGGTAGAGATTGTTTAAGTTTATCCCCGCGCAATAAAAGGGCTCAAGGGAGTATCAACAGATTCCCATGGGTAGATAAAAGGGAGGAGAAGGGGACCGCTTCTCCGCCTTAATTCTCCGGATCTTAGTCCAACGGACATCGCGTACCATCGATCAAATTCTCTTAATCCCCTATCAGGACGTTTAGAGGCTTATATTTCCGCGCTGCAGATGAAGTTAATCTCGCAGGCCATGCATCTTCCGACTAAACAGCCTCTTTTCCCACTCTCTGTCGGTCCTTTACCAACAAGTAAATCCCACGGCCGGGCCGGAAACTCCCCGAGAGGCTAATTCCGCGAATTTAAGAATGTCTATAAAAATCTATCCTTATCTAATGAGAAGATTTGAGCGATTTACTTCGAGGTCATCTCTAGCAAATAAGGATAAATCCTATTCCTTGGGGCAAAAAGATGAAATCGCACACGATTCTTAGGTGCACTAAACGGAAGATTAAGTACGTATTTACCGGCTGAATTACTCTAGCAAGTGGGGAACGATTACGTGCATTCAGATTATAAGAAGTCACATGCGTATACAGAGTTCGTAAATAAATAAACTTGAAGGGCACCGCGAATTCCTTTTCTTAAAATACCCTCAAATTATTCCCGTGCGGCTAAAGATTGTTATCTTGAAAAGGCCTAACGCATAAATTTGCAATTTTTTCCGTTATTTTCCTCTATATTTGAATAACATGTCACTTTTTATGGCCATAAGACATGAAAAGTATTAAGAACTAAATGAACCATATTTAATGGTATTAAAACAGCCGTCATTTTCATGAAGAGGTAATTCACATTTCTATTTTTATCTAAATACGTGATGGGGATTAAACGAGGACAATGAGTTGGAAGTAATACTACTCTTACCTAAAATTGCTTCTAAATCAGTGGCAGATGAAGAGACGAGTAGTTATCCAAAAAAAGCAGTTGAGTATTTCTTTCATTACTAATGTTCCTACGCCATACCCTGGCATAGGCATAATTCCGACACCCGAGTGTATTGCGAAAAGTACTGAAATTAGCGGATAATAGGTTAGTATCGGGCGTCTTTAAGGGAGAAGACACAAGAAGTTTCCCAGTCCAAGGTGTGGCGCTGGTTGTATTAGAGCAAGTGTTAGTTCAGTACGTCAGAGTGGGTGTGAGTTGGGGGGTGGGTCATGAGGTAAGTATCATTATAACCCATTTCTGGTACTTAACTTTTAGAAAGTGGTAGAGATTGTATACGGCTTAAAATCTTATTTGCTGCTCAAAAGTGCTGCGTAAATAGTTTACAGAAATGACCGACACTGAGTGAGCATATGTATTTAGAATTTCGAATAAAGAGAGTAGAAAATTTTTAGAAATTAGAAAGATCGTGGGATACCTGATTGTCGGAATAAAGACTATTGCTGCATCCCATGGCCCAAATTCCGACATTTTATCAACTTTTTCCAAACTATTACAACTGTGAAAATGTAAGAGATATTATTAAACGAAGCATTCCGAGTAATGCGAATATAAAATGCAAACTTTCTTAAAAATTGGGGTTTTCTATGACTAATATTTTTTTATTTTTCGTCGTGAAATCTTAGCATATCGTAATATGGACCAGTTACCTTATATACAATTACTATCGTTATTGCATTAATCACCTCCACGTGACATTTCAATAGATATAAATGAGTCACTAAGGCCAACAGCAATAGAATTGCTTAGCGATAATCGTGAGGAAATTGACCGAAATTGTCAAACCCTTAGCAACTTTCTAGCTCAACCTTCTCCCACATGTTTATTGTCGAAAATTAAAGCGAGATTGTGTATTTAGAAAGGTAAAAAGAAAGTAGTTTCCGAAGAAATGGTTACTGATTCCAGTACTACAGGAAATGCCTTCGTATATTCTTTCTAGAGAAGCATGAGGTGGAGATGCAAGGATTACATTGTGGTACACGATGGTTGAGCAAGTGCTGCTTCTCCAACAGGAATCACTGATACCGGATCTAGTAGACACGACCGAATGAAGTCATCTCTCTGTAATCACCACGCAAAGCTACACCGAAAACAACAGCCTAAAACGTAACATCGTCGCTCTAACGCTCTCGCAGCTTTAATTTACGAACGACACGGGAAACGAGCATGGAGCTTAGACGAGGAAGCAATAAAAGTATTCGGAAAAAAAGTTGCGCAACTTTCCTCAAGGATGCATAAAAATTCACGGCGAGAGCGAGCAAAAAAAAGATATCGCAGGAGTAAACCGAATTAACATTGAACTAACTCTCATTCGGGGTGCGCTAGAGCCGATGGCGTCGATAAAGCAGGGAAGTTACCCGGCTTCATAACGACCTCGTAAAAGTTGAGGAAAACTTGAAAAGACAGCGTCAATGGCCGGAGAAGGGCGTCGCACACTACTCCGCGAGACTTTTCCGATTGCAGTCGCGAGGGGAACACGCACGGCCCGTTATTGACTTCCAAATCGGATAGAGAGAACGCCATCGCACTCATTCCCACGAGAAGCAGACTGCCCCTAAGACACTCTCGCCAATAAATCAGACGTCGATTCGGAGCTCGCCCAACTGAAGGACCGTAAGATCGCCTAAATCCCTCCATATTTTACATCCTAAAGGTATGGACTAAAAAGCTGGACCCTTCGTCCTCAATAAACCCCACGACTCTTTCCTCTTGCTTGCCTTCCTGGCATATTTGAGCGTGAAATTTATAAAACCGCATTTTTATTTAACCCGAATAAAATATATCTTTGGTAAACAAGTCATCTCTAATATTCAATCGGTCTTATCTTCTTTTTCTATTTCGTGGGGATGTAAAAAAAGCAAAAATAAGCTTACACTCATCTTCTACCTTTAGAATACTTCCTATAGACGGGATATTACTCATTCGATGTTATTTGTTGAACTAATTTAACAGATATTTAGACTTTTAAACCGTTCAGCGTGATGATATGCTGAATTTTATACTAAAAGTTTTGTGGGAAAAATAGTACGTAACTAAATGCCACTTCGGTTTAAATAGTATCCTTGTATATAGACTTCAGTGAATGAGCCATGTTCCAATATAATGATTTTAGTTGCAATTAATTGCCAAAATAATTCCATCGATTACTCTAGAGAAGCATTTGGAGCTATCGAGCATTCCTCATTAAAAGTGAATCGCTCGTTGAAATCACTAGACCGACAAAGAATGGAGTAATACAGTTCTTTTACGTAAGACCTTTTGATTCCGTCAACTAAATTAGTAAAAGACTATTCGTAGTAACTCGGAGTAGTATCGCAATCAATTTAGGAGGAACTGCGTCCTCCTATACCAAACAATAGCAAGGGATTTGTAATCAAAATGTAATGATGATTAAAATTAAATAAACAACTTACCTAATAATCCAATATATAATAAGTTTACACTTATTATATATTCGATTATTATATATGATCCAGTATTTTGAGATGGAATGCAACATCTTTAATTGGAATTCTTTGAGCATCAGAAATCCTTCCATTATAAAAGCACATCATGAATCGGGTAATAAACGCCCTCCGAGAGGTTTTCGTGACGTGAAAACCCATAAAACGTGCCAAAAGTGAATTATATTCGTAGTGTTATCGCCATCAGAGATAGAAATACAGGCTAAAGAAAGGGGCTTCCATTATTATTTCGGAGGTGTAGGGAGAAGTTAAATCGGAAGACCACTGATATCTCTTGCCTTTGACTAACTTTTTGCGGCACCCCCGATCGAACGGTTGAATTAATCTATTGTTTGTCCATCTGCAGCCTCCCCTCCCGCAATCCCGTTTTTCCCATCTTCCTCCCCTACTTCCACCCAGAAAACCTTTTCATCCATTGTTTCGATGCCCCGTCCGTCGAATCGATCCCTCTATACCTTTTTTTGAGTCCTCGAAAGAGGAAATCACGATCGAAACATCCGTGAGCCGATCACGCTCTTCAGGAATGAGAGCCGTCTGCGGTTGCACCTCTCTGCCGGCAGAGCGCGTCTCCGTCGCCCAAGTGCAAAAGGCGAATGACTTGGAAGAGAGTACGACGAACGCTGAAGCCTGGATTGCCTCTAAAACGATTACGATCTTAATTAACCGAAGCTGGAGGGGAATCGATCGTTTTTCGAAACTGTCTCCGTGAACTGTCCCCAGCGCTTCCTCCCTTCGCGAAATTAATACGCGGGCCATTGATTCGAGGCGCCTGGATATCCAAACAGAGGACAAAGAGAGGGGATGTCACCTTAGGAACTCCTAAATGGGGTGCACGGTTAACGAGTTCGCGCATTACCCTCTCTGCCATAGTCGCTTAAATGGGGAAGCACTTTGAAGGTGAGATGAATGGAATCTCCGCGGGGAACTATGTGTCACTGAGTATGTTAATGGAATCGAGAGCTTGCAATAATCTGAGGATGAGAGTTCCTGGATTAATCAACGCGGAATTTTGATTCAAAGTAATACGGAAGGGAAAACCTCATTGATCACGGAACTAAGCGTGATTGCAATGACAATCTGCCTACGCCAAGATGATGAAATAATAAAGGCACAGAATTTTATTCTAATCATAGTCATAAGCTATGTATATAATAACTTGGCGTATATCCTGGATCCTGGGCTAAAGAAGAGAATCGTAACGGACAATATGATGTTGTAATTTCGGATGTGTGTCAAAACTTAGTGACTCACACAAAAATACCGAGAGGGGAGCCTTCATAAGGAAATGCATTGAAATATCCATCGATTTACCGTTTAATATACCCTTTACAACTTGTAATTAAGTTGATTAGATGAGAAAACGATAGAAGTTAAAAAGAAAGCAAAGTCTTCTGAAGGGAAAACAGGGTGGCAGTCGCTATTGCCACCGCACCTCTGGGTGTTAGTACCTTCTAGAATCTCCAGAGAAAATTGCCCTCAAAATAAGTTTGAAATAAGTATATTACTGGTTGAAAGATACATTTCAAAGTTAAAATTAATAAGAAGTTAATTAAGTTGGAACGTTCCTCAAAAGAGGCTTGAACCCCGCCGCAACCCTCTCGCCCAGGAACCCGTGGATCACAGAGACGGCTCTGAGGGTGTGTGAAGAACGTCAAGAGACACTATTTAACACTGAGGAAGAAATAAGTTTTGGAACGATTGAAAGAAATACGAACCGTGTTTAAAATGGATTCAAAAACTTCTATGAGAGAACTGCTACAGGAGGAGGAAAAGATGATCGGTGAAGATGGAGAAATCAGTCCTTGAACGTGATATGAGGAGTGGTCAGTGTGGAGGGAACTACGAGAAACGACCTTAGAGTAAATCTTGACCTATGCCAATATAGAAAGATAAATATATAACACTATATTACGATGAAACCTCGCGAAACTTTTTATTTAGTTTTATATCGTAAAAACAAATTAAAGTGATGAAGGCTTACATGCATGTGTCGATCATAATTTGGATTAGTTAAAATTTAAAGAAAGTTTCTTGTACCTGTGCATGAGTTTCAAAGGTCACAAAACCTTAAGCGGAGATTGTGCATAATTGTGATGATATTACTAATCTTCGGGTAAAACTTGCCTGCAAACAAACCTAAATTAGGTTGACTTTTGAAATAAAGGCTTCTTTTCTTCGAACCACTGAATCATTTCGAATAACGAAGGACAAATTAACAAAGTAACGTCTATAAATTGGATAAAAATGATACTTCGGAGCAAGCGTTTATGTTATAATTTTTCATTTATCAAATCTCTGCTTAGCAGCATAACCGCAAATCATACCCCTTGGATTCATTTTTAAATTCTCTCTTTCGAATGAACAAGGATATCTTATACCGTAGAACGCTCCGCAAAGCTTGGGAAACACTGACACAAAGAATCACTTGTTGTGCGAAAATCTAAATCGAGATCCGAAACATGAGAACGAAGTCTCCATAAATAAAATAGTCTATAAATATAACAGATATCGGAATCGATGTTTAATCGGCTACTTCAAAAGTCAAAGGATTCTATTCAATATCAAAACACTGTTGTTTCATTTCCCTTGATTTTTCTACACCCCGACTAGAGGCGGTTGAATTGATAGCCTCAATAAAACAGGGACAAAAACCAGACAAAAGTATGCATTGAAATCGGAGGATGCAAAAGGAGGGATTTTTGGGAAAATGATTAAAAAACTGTTGAGATTCGAGAGGAGAGGTCAGAGGCGTGGGCAACGGAAAGAGGAGATAATTCGTGACCCAAGATATGCAGCACTTTCTTCTTATAGCCGCCTTTACGAATTCGACTGATTTAGAAGGGAAAAAAGGAATTTTCTTGAATTTAATTCCTTAAGTAACTCACGCGAAAGTTAGATTGTGAAACATGCTTCAATTGATTTTAGTCAAAATTCGATGAAAGATGCGAAAATGGTGGGTTAAGCCATTGGCCTTGCTGTAACTTTTCACTCTTATGGTCTTTACATCCTTCATGTTCCCCTACTAAAAGTTAAAAAAAAATCAGACTTGGAGCAAATTCCTAATTAAGCCGGAATAACAATATAAATCGGAGGAATACGTAAAGGAACTGTGACTAAGAATTTGATCCAACTAGTAAACATAAGTACATTCGGTTATGCTATTATGTCCATACTCGATCTTATTCAAATCAACTCCCTAAATAATAGGTAAACTTGATTGCCTGGCGAAACTTTATAACGAGATTAACTACTTACTAGATCGACTCTTAAATAAGATTCTTTGTTCGGTGAATGATTAACCATTGAAGTAAAATTATTTAGTAAACAATTTTCATCGCCAAGAAGTTTTACTTCAACCAATAATGAACTTCAATGAAACATACAAACCACCGTAACTCCCAACTATTTCTTATTGACACTTAGTCGAGAATAAAATTTTATCACGTTCCGAGATTTCCCATACTCTTTCACCGGCAGAAGACGATGAAAAAATAGAAAAATGTCAATGATTCATCTACCTCCATTTTAACTCTAAAGCTTACATTTCTTCCCTTCAATCTACACTGATATATTTTGTATATACTAGCTATCACATTACATGCACATCCTTTTAGTTATAAATTCGGTCAAAAGACCGAGTAGGAAAGCATTAATTAAAATCTGCCATTCTCGGAAGAGAAATTATAAAACGAATTAGCGAGTTACGTACCTTCCAAACACAGGCAAATCATCATTAGTTTGGTTTCGAGCCGATAAGGGGGAATAACCTCGGCATTGCATTGTCTACGAAGGCGAAAGCTCATAGAGAATTCCGCGTGGAGTGATACGTGTCAAAGTGAGTGCGTGGGAGAGGAGAGAGGGGAGGAGGAGGGGGGAGGAAAGGTGGTACGGCCTAGCAAGGACGAATAGCGTGAGCTCAGCGGTCTCTGTAAATATCCGCTCTTATCTTCCTGACTACACATCCTCACCTGCACCAAGGAGGAAAAACAGCGCGTTGCGTCGATACTTGTGCGTGAGAGGCAGCACATTTTCAACGAAAAATGAGATTAGACGAAAACTCTTTCAGGGAAAAACGAAATGGATCGCAGTAACTGCAATATGGAATTCAAACATTCTCAAAATGGATTCGAACTTTAGGGAACTGCGAAATATCGCATATGTCACTTGAACAAGATTAATGTTAGTGAATAAAATTTACGGTATCCTGTATTCCAGGAGAGATTATTCGTTGCAATTGTTAAATGTAACAACATCAGAAAAGTTGACATGTTACGTAGTGTAGCAGCTTCAAAAGTGTGCTCATCCAAGAATCCTGGACCAACGCCGGTCATCTACAAAGTTACTCTTGGAGAGTATTTCATGAATAAATACATGAGGAAGCTTGGAAGAGGTTCTCATCTTTTTAAGTATGCACTTCTTACTGCATCATAAACTTTCCTGTACTTTGAACGAGGATATTTTGCTACTAACACAGGTATCACACATCCAAAAGACTTTCTAACAAAGTTTCACTGCTATTTTTTTCCAAATACCTCTGAAAATCTCACCTTCCATAAGTTTTTCTGAATCAGAAGTGGGGAACACGCACACGTTGCCTTTCGTCGTTTAAAGCAGATTTTTCTTGACTTGACACCAACTAGGGTATTTATATTATCTTATTTCATGGTATCGATTGTTATTTCAAATAAAGATTTAATCTAAAATGTTCTTCTTCGCTTTATTTTGCAATCAAATTAGTGTTCCTATCTGCAGTTGCGAGTTATGATTATTTGGATGTATGCAATTCTTCATTTAACAGATTTGCAATATTTTCTTAAACCCAGAGACCTAATGGATTCAAGTGTGGACTTTAGAAAATATTAAGATTTCCCTGCGCTAGACTTTCCTTTGGAGTAAATAGCGTGAATTGTCTTTACATTTAACTAAAAGCCACGCTCAGATAAAAACCCGTTTTCCGCTGTTATTTTCCATTCTCCATAACTATACAGTAAAAGTCCTGCGGAAAATGAAAACAGAATGCTTAAAATCAGGTTCAAAACTAGGTAATTTGGGAGTAACATCAATAATTCTCGAGCGATAGAGGCAGAAATTTGAAATAAATGGTACATTTCATGTACAACAAACCTATTTCCTTCAATTCAATTGGAATCTGGTATTGAATTAATCGCAAGGAGAAGCAGATAAGAAAAAATTCTTATACGACCGGACTTGAACCTGGATGTTCCACTTACCGATACATGCTGTTCGCTCACAAATTTAAAGATGATTAACGGAATTCTTATAAACGCTTCCGGTGCTTCATCTCGTATTCCATTAAAGCGTAAAATGATGCTTATCAAGAAATTCTAAACTGAATTAATAACTAATCATTCTCGATACCCGCTGTGAAATGATAATCAATAGATCTGTTTTGAATGTTTACATATTCATCACTCCCATAAGGCGTCTTTGAGGAGGGTAGACGAGCGGAAGCTGGATCAACATGAGCGTTGATTGGCATCTTTTCTTGCGTTGATTGTCGTGCGCTGCCGGAATGAAGATTATGAGCAATGGCCGCAGAATCGATCGGCGTGGGCGAATGAACATCTACGACGCCAGGCGACGGGGATCACGAGGACCGATCTGCATAATTAATTAATCGCGGCAGAAGATAGTTAAGTGGATCATCCGCCGACGAGAATTGTGGAAATAACTTAATGGGACGCTCGATCCGAAATGCTTACACGCCCTTTCATCTCCATCGCGTCAATTTTGGGACGATTCCAACAGCAAACGTAGCGGCTCTAATGAGGTAAACACGGCTTCTAAATAATAAGCCCAATTGCGTTGTCGTTCCGTACGCCTGTCAAACTTGACGCGACAGAGTGCTCTTCGCCCGGCCATCTTTTATCATTAGCTCAACCGAACCGAATGATAAAAATTATCTGTAGTGGCGCGAGACAGCGAGGACTCACTCGTAAACAAAACTATCGCTTCAATTGCATCGAGGACGAGTGGTTTGTATGCCTCGAATGTTTGAGGAGTGATTTCCGACGAAAATGGAATTTGGGGAACCATTCTAAGGCGTTGCATAGGGTACCTCGGCTTAAAGTTCAGGGGGAAAACTGCTCCGTGAGGAAAACCCCGGCTTTCCGAAGGATACCAATAGATGAAATGCTACCCCATTATGAAACCGGAAGCGGGTTTTCGGGTCTGCACAAAACTCTTTTGCATCGCAAGGGACACTAATGGCTGAGCATGCACCTGGCGCAGGAAAAACTGGAATGACAGCCCTTCGAATTCGAGAAATGCCCTTTAAATAAGCGCTTGAGCTTCTGGAGTCAACGAATAGAAGAGCAACTGGACATTACCACAATGCAGATTTATTTGTTATTTCAGAAATGTTCCGATTCTGTTCATACTTTCAGCATCATACCGAAGTAATATCATTTAAAAAAATCCTACATACGTCAACGTCGACAAATATCAAAGGAAATATTGGTTACCATACAAAGAGGGCAAACATGCACCGATTTTTACACCATTTCATACTAGTAATAGTATCTCATTTGATTTACGTCGGCACATTGGTCAATTTTTATCGCGATATTCAAGGAGAAAGAGCAGATACAAATAGAGAAAGGACCCAGATCATCTGGATCTTAGGTGGGTATGCCTCAAAATTGGCCCTGGGTAAGTGTGCAAAATCGATGTCCGTGACGATAAAATTCAAGAACTAATCGAGCAAATCGTGATTCCTGCCGTTACTCGGAGCTTGGTGAAGCTGAAAATTACACAGATTATAAACTTGCGATAAAGAAAAAGGCAACGGATGCGGAACTTTGCTAAACCTCTCTCTGAAGTCTCTCCAGAAACATATCTGCGTTAACCAAGATACCACTAAGAGATGAAACAATGCGGTCGGAGCTAAAACTCCCGAACAGTATAAACGAATGAGAGTGGTTCGAAATACGGAATGGGTAAGGAATTACGGCCAGGAACCGAAACACGTCAAGACGAGCTCGAGGTGGCAAAATACACTTTCGCTCTCTTTCTCTTCTGAGGTTAAGGGATTTTTTTACGGCTTTCTCGGTAAGAGGCAGTGGGAACGAAAAGCCTTCTCTTCAAGATTCTCGAGTGTCCTTCTGGGAAAGAGGGTAAATGGCCGAAAAAATTGAAGGTTTCACTTATTATAACTTCCTTAAGAAAACTGGATGATATGTATACTACCACCACGCCGGGAATCTAATAAGTAGAAAAAATCTCCATGCAGGACTATCATTGGATATTTAAACCCTATGAAACTAATTAGTTAAGTAGAAATTTACAAACCTCTGTGGAGATATAAGAACCTATTATGAACCACCATCCGGAGAAGCTTGCGCCTGTCTACGACAGGTCAACACCGCCATCTCGGGTGAGCCGAAAGTGTTGAAACATCTTCTTTAGTCTAGAATTCCACACTGGTATTAGCTAGAACTCCACATTGACGATGAAAAAACTGAATTGAGTGAATCGGCAGAAAATTAACGAGGCTTTGAAAAAATAAACATAAATTTACCGAGGTCCTCATTTTAATCCATCGAATATACTTCAAATCCCTTTCCGAATTTAAATCAAAAACGAGATGATGGTTCATAAAACATACCACGGGCGAGTAAAAAAGCGCGCTCGTCGGAATCGAGTATTGAAAAAAAATGAAGCCATTAGCCATCGCGAAAACATGGAAATCACGCGAGGCTGCGAAATCACTTTCCACAGAGCACGAAGGGAATAAAAACGTAAAGAACGATGAAGGAGTGAAAGCGAGAGTTTTTGAGTAAGCTCTCATTTTCAGTCGAATCACATGTCGGGCCGCTTCGAATTCCGAAGCGAACGGGGATGAAGAATCGCTCGATGCCCCTCGTGATCTCTATAAAATTCTATTCGCTTCCCTCGACTTAATTTCCGCTGAAACGGAGAAAGCAATTACGACCGCCGAAAAAAACCTATGTGATCCGTATAGATAAGGGAGGATAATGGAAGATGACATTCGTTTCCTACCGATCTCATAGCAACGACCGCATAAAATATCGACTTCTGTTTACTCACCACTAATCCGCCTCATAGTGAAGATGTCCTTGCCGGAGGATGAATTAACGGGAGGCAATTCCGTTGCCAAGGTCCAACTCTCCAGCTAAATTTTCTTTTCTTCGCCTCACTGCCTTTCACGTCCGCTTTATAATTCGTTCCTCGGCGGTTGCTACGAAATGGAACGGACGGGTCGGGAAACTCAGAAGAGATCCGATATGTGGAAAAAAACTCGGGAATCCAAGAGAGGCGAAGCACCAAAAGGAAACACACCAACCGTACTAGTTTGCAGGGATGAAATCCGACACTGGCACAACCCACACTTAAACACAAGCGACCAACATCCTTAATATCCCGGTATATGGCGGTTGCAGACCTTAGTCCTCTCGAAGATCCAAGTGAGCAAAGGACAGAGGGTCGCTCACGACTAGGCAAACTTGGCTTACAAATGAATGTGTGCTCGTCGTTTGCGGTACAAATCGACGGCAGCACACATGCACCAACACTAGCACACTAAAAGCACGAGAGATATGTAATATCCGGCCGATTTTTCAGCAGCTATCCAACAGCGTTGGTAATGTAGTGAAAGTAGTTGGCGGACGCGTGGATATCCAGCATCTTACCCAATGGTCCCGACAACACCGGCGGCATTGTGATCGCCTGCACCAGCGAGAGACGTATAGGATTCGACCGGCGCCTCCGGTGTTGCGCCCCTATTGAGGACCTTCTTGGACAAAAGGAGGGTATGGACCTCCGAGGATAATGGATTCACTGCTGCCCTCTACTCCCACATCAAGGTAAACAAAGAACCGTAATGCCGAAGCAGTCCGTAGTAGATGGGAAGCAAAGAAATTTCCAGGGGGTGAAAACTCCTCCCCGAACTCCCTTCCGATCACCATCCACCGAAAATCCGTGACTCGACGGAGTTGCCGCCTCCGCACTCGGACCACGAGCACTCACGCACCGCCGTGACTTCAAGGACTGTCGACCGCGCGGTCGAAGCCGACGAGCTCCTCATACGCAACAACCTACACGCCAGCACTCTACCGCTTGGTCTGAGAGACATTCTCCCGCCTCCTCTTCCCCTTGCGTCCTACCCCTCTTCCTCCCCTCTATGCCGACCTCTCCCTCTCTCTTCCCGCTTTCCCCATCCTATTCCCGGTAACCGGCTCGTTTTGCCCCCACCCCGAAGATCCCTCATCCCCAAGGACTCCCCTCCTCTCTCCCCGGGCAGGTGAGGGACGGAAGGGGAGAAGACAGCGGGGAAGGGCAGATACGGGGAGAGGGTATGAGAGTTCAACGTTAGGACATCAGTCAGTTGGTAGGGGGTGATGCGAAGGAGTAACAACACACAGAGGAAGGTTCCACTGGCGGCCGTAAAGAGGGGAGGTCGCCTGTTTCCTCTCCCCCCCCCCCCTGATACCCCCTTCCATCAAACTCGAAACTGTCTTCGGCCCACCTATCTTTTGCCCGGAAAAATCATGTTTCTCTGCGACTATTGAAAGAAGTCCCATCTTCATCTGTGGGGTTTCCGTTAAGGGCGTTGCGTCGCCTGAGACCATCTTCCTCCATCCATCTTGCGAGCGTCTCCGCTTTTTTATGGTCACTTGGGTGCATCGTGCCTGTGATGCAGACAAACCGCTGACCTGAACGGAGGATATGGCTGAAGATAAGGGGGACTCTCGAGGCCCGAGAGATGCCTCGTAGGAGGGGATGAGAGCGTTACCGTTAAATCGTTCTCTATTAATCACGACACCTTTTATCACGGAGATCAATCGGGGGCCTGGACCGTGTTGTACGTAACTGGTGGATGGTCAGTTCCCGAAACACACCGTCGCTGTCGAAATGCTTTGACATAAGGTGTTTGCAACTCGTGAGTCGTTCCAAGAGGACGAGTTGCTCCTGGGCGTGAAATCGGGACTGTTAAGAAGTCACGAATTGAAGTAGTAACCCTTTACAGACGAAGTTTTACGATCCCTACTCCTACCGACGTCCTCAATCGTAAATTCGATTTCAACTACATTTTCCTCTTACCCAATTGCATCCAAAATAAAATGATAAATCATGCTGATGGGCAAAATTATGGTACATCCATTAAATGAGAGGTTAAACAAGTCGCCGATCGCATTCGAGGGCAATGGGATGGTTATGGGAGAATAGTAAGATCTAGGAGAAAGGTTGAAATCTCCTGGAAAAAATAGGCAAGATAGTTGAAAGAATGGCAAAGAAATGTTCGGAAACTTTCTTGCAATGATCAGGAGCCTGTGGCTGATAACTTTTAGATGATACTTGGATTAGTATTTATAACAATAACCCTTCATTTCCTCATAAATATTGTTTTGACAACGAGATATGAAATCTCTACATGTATCATTTACCAAAATTATGAGAAAATCGCATCAGATAATTGCGAAAGTTAGAGTAACAATTAATTTAGATGTCTTTGTATAATAGTTTAAAGATTATTATATTTTCTCAAAACCTTTGGTTAAAACATTCTTCTCGTATCAATAAATTTCGACTTCGACCTCAGTCATTTCCAGTGATTTTGAAGCGAAGGTGAGCTGCGATACTGTTTCTTCTTTCTTTGGTGATAATCTTTATTGATTTCTTTCATTTTATTCCATATAAAACGGCTGATCATGTTGACTTTGTGTTAATTTAGAAGAGGTATCCATTTACAAAAGTAAACTATAGGCAAATAAGATTATCATTGCCAAATTTACCCCTAATAATTCGATTTCCAAGTATGTTTTCCATTAATATATAATTACTATTGATACTATAAAAAATCAATGGCATCAGTGTTATGTATTTTAAAATTTCCTCAACTACCGAGGCAATTCCACTGGCAAAGAAGGAAGCGCCAAGTGGTGGAAAATGTTTTCTTACTTTCTAAATATTTTGAAAAGACTTAAATATTCTTAGTGTGTAAGTATCTATGTTAGACCCAAATTTTATAAATTTGAGAATTGAGGTCCGACGAAAATTCTTCTGCAGGTCGGAATCGGTCTCTTAACCGCCGGTTACTCACCACCTTAGTAATACGGTAAGAGAAAATTTACCTACATAACAAATTTCAAACCAATTTAATGCTCGTATAAACTGAGCTGCAGAAGAGCCCGTGAAGATGCTTCGGGAGACGTCTGAGGAGATACGGTCACACAATTGGCTTCTGACGTTCATATATAGGACAAAAAAAGTAAAATAATGAATTTTTACTGTCCCAAGAAATTACAAACAAATATTTATCTATTTTGCTCTTTTTTACACCTGTTATTCCTTTTTAAATGTCTATGTGTTTGAATTATATCAGTTTTGATTTAAATTGCTAAAATGCGTAGAGATTTGCCGTAAGAATTGTTGATTCCTACTAAAAAATTTAAAATATGATTAATAAAATCTTATTTAGAGAGCTAAGTTCCAAATTCAAGCGCAAAATATTATAGAAAGCAAATAAATTTCGCAATACTCGCGCGAATGAAAATAGGTACTTGAGAAAGACCAGATAAAAGTTGATATAAGGAAGATTGTGAGAAAAAACGAGTCAGCCAATGAAAGCAAATCTTATGAAGAATTAAAGTAGAAGCTCTCATCGTCGGAAGTTAAATAAATGTCCTCGCGATGTATTAGTAGGACAAGTCACAACCTACCGCAAGGTAAAGGATTAATGATGGTAATTATCTCCAGGATATCAAGGATGATGCTGTTACGCAATAGAAGAGCCTCACGTGGCGATAATTGTCTATCTTGACTGAGAGACACGGAAATGTTTGCCTAAATAATGAAGCAGTTGGAAGAGACAAGGACATCGGATTCGTATTTGCTGAGACACATGCTCGTACTCACCCCGAACTGTAATAACCGTAACACTTCAAGAATCTTCTCGAAGTAGTCGGAAAGCTTATTATTCGTAAGGTACTTATTCCTAGTCCTGAGAAGAAACCATTCCTTAGAACGTTTTAACACGATGTTCCTCTTTTTAAATTATGTGTCAAATATTTCTCAACTGTCACAACACGTAATCGTATGTATCAATAACTGCATTATTCTTCTTGAAAAAGTTGTGCTTCGGTAGTGAAAAGTAATGCCAATGAAGAGCCAAAATCACGAAATACAATCCAGTAAATATATCTAATCTCATTTTACCCGAGAGTCAGTATGGTCTTTTACTGTACATAACCTATAATTATACAAGAAACAAAGTAATAAATGATAAAATTTAATTTAATAATGTTCAAACTCAAAGTCATCTCAAATTAAATAATTAATGAAATAAATTAAGTACATGCCTTTTTGGGATAAAATAAAATATGAATAATCTTAAAACAACATTACCCGTAATTATTTAAAAAATGAGAATATATACTCCAAAATGTTTACCTAAGTACTTTCATTTTTCCAGGCGTGCAAATAAATTATATTTGTTTAAATTGTTGATTCTCGTACCAATGGTTCGGCCATTTTAAGGAATCTATGGTAAGGCAAAGAGTAAACGAAATACAGCGACGAGATAAAAGGGGAGAGAGAGAGAGATGGAAGGAAGAAAAAGATGAGAAAGGAAAGGGAAGGAAAGACAGAGATCTGAAGGCAGTATATTTGTTTTTCCTTTTCACGCACGCGGGGCGAAACTTTCCCACCGCCTTCCTAAAGCTGAAAACTCTCGCGCTCAGCGCAGACGACCGTTTGACATAAAGATTCGTTTGATTGCCACGCTCGACGCACTCGGCGAAGCATGCGCGACTCACAAGGCGGACTCAAGCAGTGCCCCGAAGCAAAAAGAAGTGCGGAGCGCTGAAAAAGACAGAGGTCGGGATAATTAAACGCCCTCGATCTCATTGCTATCGTGGGAGACTTCTACGCTCTCCGGGCGGTAAAACGGCCGCCACGCGAGCAATTCGCTGAAAAAAGCCGCAATTGCGGATGTTTGCTCGTTCGAAGTAAATTCGAGCTTTTTATTTCCGTGATTGCGGAGACGCCATCGCCTCGACAACGACCTTTTGCGAGCGGGGAAAATATGTGCGCGTGCCTGCGATATCTAGACAGGCTGAATCTTTATTGAGGGAAGATGGCGATTCCAGACCACAAGGACTCACAAGAACGCTAATGCCCAAGGAATAAATAGTTTAACAAGCCCATTTTTAATTTTATGCGAGGTGATTCAACCTGGTGAAAGACTTTAAAGACTATTCTAACGTACTGAATCGGAGGGAAGAAATATTTAAATATTTGACGAAAAGAACAGAAACTGTAAAGACTCGATTTTATGCACTGAAGACTGGTTGATAAATATTTTTTAAATATTTTGGGTAAATTGTAGAACGAAACTTAGGGATGAAAATCAACAACGAATAGCTATGAATTTTGGCCATATTTGAGAGGTGTAGTTGTAGAAAACAAGGTAGCACTGGATAGGGTAGCTAAACATTTTAATCGGAGCATGCATTACATCAGTCTAGCGACGTCAACAACAACGGCATACTGAATTGAAAAATTTTGAAATTTTCTTATGACGGACAACTTGAAATGAAATATGCAACTGAGGACCAAAATATG
Source organism: Ladona fulva (assembly GCA_000376725.2). Classification (NCBI taxonomy): domain Eukaryota; kingdom Metazoa; phylum Arthropoda; class Insecta; order Odonata; family Libellulidae; genus Ladona; species Ladona fulva. Next base: position 1,100,342 of record KZ308233.1, on the reverse strand, counting down.
ATCATTAATTACGCAGAATCACCAATGACAATATAGTAGACGCAGCACTGTACGAGACAAGAATTGGAACAATATGTTCCGAAGATGAAAATAATGAAGGAATGAGCTTTCAATGATAATAAAGTTTTCTCCTTCAATCAGCAATGTTTAAAATTTTAATATTTAAAACCGCCCATGAGTCCACAAATCGACAGCGTCTCATTACAGCCTAAGTCGCGTGGTTGCCCAGCGTAATATTACCATTCTCGCAGTTGTAATAACCGCTCTTTACTTTCCCCTAGGTTCCATTAACAGAGATAAACATTAATAAAAATTTTCACTCATCAAATATATGGAACAACAAACTATGCGGTATACATAAAAATTTGGGGACATACTTCAATTTAATTTTTTCTTGCTTGGGCGGATAGAATAGAATATTCAAATAAATCGAATGAATGAATGATCCAATGAATTCGGGTGCTTTGATAACGGTGTTTCATGCTAACCAAAAGAGAAAATGGTTTGCGAATTTATGATTTTTATATGTTTAGAGGGAAAATGAACTATGTTATCCCACTATACTATTCATAGGTATTCATATCTAAAAATGCAATTGTAATAACTACAGCTGAAGGTTTCCAAATTTCACAACAAATATGGGGCGTCCGGAAAATCGGTTGGGTGGCACTTGAAAGGTATTAGGCCGCTGCCCAGCTTAGAGGGGGACCATGCTCGGAGATTATTCGCAAAAAATGGTAAGGCAATTAATTAATATTGCTTTTTGTCGGAAATTGTAAGTATCCAAACAACACTGATAGATGATTTAAACATCAATGTGGATATACCAACGAAAAGATCATGAAACATAGTTATCGAAGTAATTCAGATATTTTACGAGAGAGTCCACGATCTGATTTTAAATTAGTACAAGATCCTAGTGAGAGTAGACAAATGTCCTCCATAATGGAGAAAATCATCAACTTCAAAATAATGCTATTTAGAGGAACTATATAAATTTAATGAATTTTACAATACCATAACTGAGTCATCATGTAAAATTAGGAGGTAGTGAAAAAAACTATCGTGTTTCCTTTACTTATCAAACTTCAATCAAATTTAAGCTTATTCTAACTAGTTTTGTGTTACATTATGCGAGGGAGAACATGAGGGAATTAATAAAAGTGTTAATAAAAACCGATTATAAGAGTCTTAAAAGAAAATAAGGGGGTTTTAAAGCTTTGACAGAATAATATAAATGGATGCAGCTAAGCAAGCATGTGAGGTAACTGCAAATATTAATCACCGAAGAAAATGTCTTGTCTTAAATTTCACATAAATTAAATTGATAAACTCGAATTATTCTATAACGGCATTTAACGGTTTCAGTTTGGATATCAGAAATAATTTGAGCAAGCTAAAATATGGTGTTGCTCTGGATTTAATGATAAACCGTGCGTTAAACGTCACTTGTCACTTTTCTACGTGTTTATTTTATATTTTTAACACAGAATTTATATCCAACTTGAAGTGCTTTCGAAACTGGTTGCATACATACGATATATATCTACATTTAGCCACATAAGAACGAATGAAAAACCAAGCAATAAGTTAAGTTAATAATACCCAATAAAACAAGTCATTCAAATATTTTCAAGAAAATTTGCAATTCCCATTCTCGAAGTTTTTAAAAGATACTCTTCCACTATCTGTCCCAATTATCTAATTGTATGTACTAACCTTAGAAATCTATTGGCTTACATTTTAAAACTGGCGGAGTCCAGAACGCCCCTTTAATGACGTTTATCGGTAATCTATCACAGCTAGGCTTTGAATGTTTCATTCTATTTCTTTTTCTTGACATTGCAACAATTTTTCCAAATAAATGGATTCTCATTCACGTTTTATAGCGCTGCGATAAAAATGCCTCAGATAAAATATTACAATATGATTGAAATCACGCTAAGAGCTGAAATATTTCTTTTTCACTAAGGAAACTGTTACGATGCATTTGACGTACCCTCTAATGAAACAATGAGGGGCGCACTCTAATAAGGAAGCAGTACAGTCGAAATATATATCATAATAATTTACCTTAGCGACCAAAGTTTCTCGCCATAAAAAGAAGTTCTTTGAGATAAGAGTATTTTTAAGTACGACAGAGTTACGCACGATTGCTGCTCCTTTAATTTACTCATATGATAAGGAATATGAACGGCAGTAAAATAAAATTTTGAGAAGTTAAGCATTTATTGCTGTTGACCTAGAACCTCGAAATGCTCCGTTTTTTAGCTTTTTGATATGGAGAAAGATAATAAAATTATGAAAGAGATATCCCCTAAAATAAGGTTTCCTTTACCAAATTTTAAGTACTGAGATTAAACTTAGACTGACTTTTTTTTCAGAAAGGTATGAAATAAAAGTCACGCTTGCCCATAATCCAGGCTTTTAGAAGAGAGAATTATCTCTAAAGGAATTGGCAATTAAAAAATGAGCAATGAAATTTTGATTTATCTGAAGATTCTGAAACGTTTTATTTGAGGAAAGAACGAAAATTTTCTAAATTAAACTTTAAATACTCCGATAACCTGTCGATTAAAATAGTCAATAATTTCAGCAAAATTTATTTTTGTTGTTTAAACTTTTTCTATTACTGCAAGAACAAAAAATAAAACGTGGCACTTTTAAAGATTATCAATCTAGAACAAATAATGGTATACTCAAGAATAAAAATATAGATTTACTGAATCCGGTTTAGGATTGTAGAACGATCACGAAATCCTATAAACTGATGATCTACGAGTCTTCAGGTTTCATCGATACCTTTAAATCTTTTGATTCTCAACTTCATAGAGAACTAATTAAAATATATAAAACAAAAATCTTTTATCCTTTTATTCAAATTTGATTTCGATATAATGCTATCGAAACAGTTTTGCTGTTAGTTTGGTTCTGCTGTTAACGTTAAAGAATCATTCTCAATACTAGGTCTATCATTCACAGCCGAACCGCTGGCTGAAGCAACACTTTATATTTTCGATATTACCGTTTATGACACATTTATTTCAGAAAGTTACAAAAACGATCCTTTTAAGAAACTGTTTTAATATTATTTGACATTTTAATTTGGCGTGAAATAGATGTAAGGATCTATAGATAAAAAATACGTGCAACAAAAACTACATAGCTTTATTACTTTTGAATTGAAGATCGTTTTAGCGGTTTTCCGATCCTTAGATTTCATGGTAAAATTTTAGATCGAAAAAGGAAATAATCAAAAAGTATACTGCATCCGATCATCTATTTTCCCCATTTACGACGAAACTTATTCATTCCAATAGAATGACTTAAGAATAGATTCCCAATTCCGAAAATTACCCAATATGTTATAATCACAGTAACTCGCTTATGAAGCATACTTGATTTTAAAATTTATCGAAGTATTTGCAGTTTAGTTCTACACTTGATTTTAAAATTTATCGAAGCATTTGCAGTTTAGTTCTACTATGGCCATATATTTATTGCAATTAAACGACTAAGATGACATACCCAATATAATTTCAATTACATCCCGAGTAATCAAATATTTGTCCATACTCCTCAATATAACGCATAATTAGTCACTTGATTTAATAATTTACTATCGACTACGATTAATTTCACTATCAACGACTTTGGATTCCGCTTATTAATTGATAGCTCGTCCGCGTTCGTTGGAAACGGTCCCGGGTTCGATTACGGAGGGAGCCCAATTTTCCCGATCCAGGCTTTCGGCTGGAAGGGCATACTGATATCACATCAATACGAAAGCCGCCCATCATCGTAAGTAATCATTATCATCATAATCATCAGTTGGTCTCATGATGGGAATAATAAGGGAAAAAGTAGAATGTTTATTACTATAAACAATCTCGACGAGCACGAAGTAGTAAATTCAATACCGATATTCACCAGAGGGTTACATATTTATTATTCCTACATTATCCAAGAAATATCATCAGAAGAATTATAAATGTTTATTACTTATTTTCTGCTGTTGTATTCCATTAAAAACAAAACTATTGTACGATGCGGTGTACTTGAATTTCGTATATATGTCCATTATTCTTAAATTGCGAATTTAAATACAAAATACTTGAAGAAAAGTTAAAGAAGAACTGTTTAATGAGAGTAAGGCTTAGAGTAACTAGGAAGCGAGCGCAACCAATCTCCGAGATGCAAACTATGAGCCCTCTCACTTAGCAGGAAGTACTTCATATCCATAAACACACTCATTGTGACTCAACGGTAACTCTCCTTGCCACCCTTTTACCATACGTCTCTTATTTAAGTTGTAAAATGTTGAAATATTCGAGAAAATAGCGACACGCAGTAAAACATAAGTAGAGTTATTTGCTTGTTCAGCTACAAGGCTTGGTATGTGTTAAATTTCCATACATTTTTACTATGAATGGATTATTAATTTACATATACTAGATACAAAATGTTCTTCTTGTTTCTTGTTGACTATAAAATCCATTTGACATAAAGTAATATGTATCTTTTTAAACCTCTAAATAAAATTTTCACGTATTTAGTCGATGAATGATTGAAGCAAACAGTGAGATTGATAAATAACTAACGGAATGTATACGTGCTTAGTAAAATTAAATTTCTTAAAGTAAAATAGTGGAAATAACATTGCGAATGCTATACCTTCTAGAAGAAGACTGTCGTTGGGGAAATCATCTCTAGAAGCACAAAACCATCACCAAAGTGTTCCTGAATTCATGATATCCCGCTGCTGTTGATTATAGATAACAGTGTTCAAATGCAGACAAATTGATTTGAATTCCTTTACAGCTGAGCAGTTCCTTCTTAGTTTTCCTGAGGAAATTATTATTTGTTGTTTAATGGCATTTTTTGAAGAAAATATAGAAAGATAGACTGTTAAAAACAGTTTTGCATCACTAATTTGAGTCATGTACGTGGAATTAACCTTGTCGTTTCATTCATCCCCCCGCCATCTGCCGACAGAGGGACGGACTTAAAGCCATAGACTGGAGGCAGACGCGGATTGCGTCAGGTCAGACCCCTGTGGAGTGTGGGCAACTTATGGATTTTGAGGCAATTCTGAGTTTAGAGCCGTTATAATATTGAAGAAAAGGGTTCTTTGATAAATTAGTTAGATACAGGTTAGAATTGGAATTTGGGATGGCGTTCGAAGAGTGGTAATAGCTCAATAAAAGCAAAATTAGTTACCAAAATAATTGTGAGGCAAGACTGAATAAATGATAACGAATTATAATTCCATAGCCCATATATTCAGCAAATCATTCAGAGAAATACGTGCAAGGAAAGGTGAACGTTAGAGCTCATTTAAATAATGCCTACTGAAAATGTTCCACACAGCAGATATTTGATTCAAAGCAAATATCAATGTTTCCAGTTCAAATGTTGAAAATAATGCAAAAAGAAATAGTATAGGTCACTTCACTTGAGTCACTCTTGAGAGCATAGCTTCCTTACCTAACTTAATTTTTCATTCTTAGCTTAATCATGCATATCAGAGTATTAATGAAATTTGTAATACTCAAATTCATCAAGAAATTGAAACAGGCTAAATTCACGTTGATGCCAAACCAGATTTTTAAGCAATGTTTGAGGTTTACAGTATTCGCATATTCTTGTGATGCTCATCATGAATAATAGTATTGTTCTCGGATATTACGAAACCATTTGAAGTTAATGCTTATGAAATTTCCATAGTTTTTTTCTTATCCTCGAAATTTGCAGAAAGTATAACATCTCAATTAATTATGAAATTAACCATGCTCTTCCTAAATTGTCCAAAATCTTGAAGATATTCGTAGAGAATATTCCTACGCTTTTCCTATGCTTTTCGTTATCTAATTCTCCTCTGATTCTGCATAAAATATACACTGCTGCTTCTTCAAGAGGAAGAAATCACAGTATACCGTACGACTTCTCTGAAAGAAGAGACTGCGCAACAACTCAATACGAGTATGTATTCGAAACGAAAACAGGTGCCATTGGTGTAACACCTGTAATGTGTGATCATAATTTCTAAATATGGAATGAGACAAGTAAATTTTTAAACACCTTCCTTAGTTAAAAGATCTTATCCCTCTGACATGCTAATTGATCTTGAGCACTGGGGGGAAGGAAAAGCAATTTTTCTGTATTCTCTGAATCTTTTTAGCACAAAAGGATGCCCGAGGAGAAACGAACACGAAAAATTCTGATAGGACTTGGACTCAAGCCGGAATCTTCCGTTTTCCGGGCGAATTCTCTGACCATTGAGTTATCTTGCCGGAACATTTCTAATAGTTTGGGAGTCTTTATAGGCAAGGTTCAGAGCATTCGCCCGAAAAGCGGAAAATCCGGGCTCGAGTACCGGTCCTGTCAGGCTTTTTCATGCCCGTTTTTACCCGGGAAAATTCCTAGCCGCACGACTTTTCGTGCATTATCACCATTACCCCTTATCTTCATCTCTAAATGTCCATGTTCGGGATCTCTATTCTGATTGAACAATTGAAATTTAGGACCGGCCCCAGTTAGCTCCTCCTGGGGCATCCTTGACTTCCACTCCTTCAATTTCCAAGTTCGTTTCAAATCCCAAGATCCCTTGGGAAGAGTATGAACGATCGCAGTTAAGGGATGAAGCCTAAGCTAAATGCTACAGAACGACCTAAGCATCATATAAACTTGGTGCAAAGATTGGCAGCTTGATCTGAACGTAAAGAAGTGCGTTCCTATATCTTTCACGCTTTCCACTAACTTTATTAGTGAACAATAACAAATTTCAGGATATCTCTTAGAGTTCGTGCGCCACAATAAATACCTAGGAGTTACACTTAGCAGAACTTTATTGTTCAAGGTATCTTACAATTTAGTATTCGAATTCAAATTATTCGAAATTCCGTAGGAAAGACGAACAGAATGCAAAGATAATTAAGTAGGACCCTGAATGGATGCCCATCTAGAGTCGAAGAAATTGCTTACTTTTGCCTCATTCGACCAAGTCTCGAATACTGCTGCGAAATTTGGGACCCATATAAAGAAGAGTTAGTCTCATTGTCAGATTTTGAGAAGGTCCAACCTAGAGCAGCCCGTTTCGTCAGTGCAGATTTCAGGTTAGACAGTAGCGCTACGGCTATCATAAAATCACTCAGGTGGAACTCGCTCCGAGCGAGAAGATCAGGTTACCGATGGAATGTTTTCGAAAAATTCATCGGTTCAGAATTTTTAGGCGAAGTAGAAGACATTGTAATTCCAGTAAAAAACGACCGCGATCTCCGAGAGGCATCGACAAAGCTTTGCAAGGAAGTAATCACCAAAACAGAGTTACTTCTGGTCGTTCTTTCCGCATAGCATCAGAGAAGATTAGGTAAGGTGTTAATTCACCCCCTATACTATACTGGCGGCTCGCTGGGTATAGATCTAAATTTACTTGCAAGTTACCTTTGACATATATTATTCGTTTACTGAAGTTAATACTGCTGCAACATTTCTTTTTGACGATTGGTATCAGGGATTCCTTCACTTTAGAGGATAAATATTCGAAAGTTTCAGAAATGTTTAAATGTTCATTTCCGCCGTTCATGGGACGCTGATTAATCTCATCAAATAATACTATAGCGTATTTGAATTAGAATCAAAATATACTGATTGTTTTCGATGATACTATAGCAACGATAGTTTATCGCCAAATTTGATACAAAACTCAATCGTGAGTAAAAATGTATGATAACTATATTGCTAATTTGTTTCACATCATCCTCTTTTCTGCTAAAAAAATCTCTTTTGCTCTCCGCAGATTAATGCGCAAATTTCTGGGGAAGAGCGTACTATTGAAATTTTTCTGTATTCCTATGAAATTACCCTAGTTTAATCCCTATTATGAGAATGAGTAAACTATTAATATTTATAAGGAATGGATAAGAATCAAGAATATTTTTTCACAAAATAATGAACACTAAATTTCCTTAGTTTGAAACGATTAAATTACTAGAGATCGTCGTAACAACTCGGATAATATCGAGAACGAGAATGTTTAAGATATTATTTATGTTATCGAACGTTAAAGGACAGGAATTTTTTAAGATCATTCAATTTTAGAAAATTTATTTTGAACTTCTCTTCATATAATAATATGATGGAGACCTGCGTAAAAAATATGGACTGAGATTATGCTTCTCAATACTTTCTCCCTTCGTTTTCATACTTTTTTGAATGAAAGAACTCTGCGATTGAAGGCATCGGTGTGTAATAGCAAACGATCCCCGGTGAAATGCTGAAATATCGTATCTGCGGCGAGAGTTCATCTGTTCATAATATATTCTGGGTATTCAGAAGAGAAATCTTAGCTCGCGTGACGTCTAGCCAGTTCGACGGAGTGGTCGATAAAATTCGGCGGTTCGATCGGAGAGATGTTATCTCTTAGTCCTAGTTTTCTTATGACTGGTGAATACTTTACATTTGTATTCTATCATTTTGTTTCCTCTGAGCAGAAGTGGTAATATTCTATTTTAGCAAGATACATACAGATAAAGAAAAACACATATCATTATATTGTCAAAAATAATTCGTTTTCTTTTTTGATGTCTCTTTTTCACAATTAAGGAAAACGTTTCTGTTCCCTTTATGCTCGATGTTTCAACTTCGAGCTCCAAACTAGAAGACAACTTGATCGTTTAAGGCCGGAAAGTCACGCCTCAATCGCATTATCACATGCTTTAGGAATTCCCATTCGATCTCATCCACAGAATTACCTTTGTTTTCAAGCAAGTATAGATGAAAATTCTACTCTCTTCATTCATTCATAAAGTACATTTAGCTGAAAAGTTTTTTCCTCCAAGAATGGGATTTATTTTAACCACAATCTTGGTAGCTTCTAGTAGAACACTTGGTCACTTCTAGTTGAACATAAGAACTTTAGAATAAAATTTCATGAATTGTGTTACTGAACAGAGCTCAGTCCTGAAGTAATACAGATGATGACAAGAATGAATGAGAATTATGAGGTTGGTCGGGTGAATTTTCGTTATTACGAGTCAAATATTGAAATAGGGCTAATCTTCAGATGGCCATTAAATATTTATATTCTCTTGCTAAAAGGTGATGATCTCTTTTAGAATTCAATTAAGTATCACAGTCGCAATTACTTAATGGCAGAACAGGAGAATTTCAACTCATTTCCAGAACTATCCCATTACATTCGATCTCTCAATTCAAGTACGTAGTTATCCTTCGCGCGAAATCATTGAATCCAGAATCAATTTAAGTTTCAGACAAGCTTGCAAAAGAGTAGCAGAATTTTACTCGAGTCACAAGTAGTACATTCACAAAAAAAGAGTTTTACCGGCGAAGCATGAATGGACCCATAAACCTTAATCATTTTCTGGGGTGCTAAATAACGACTAAGGAAGCTTAAGCATATAAATCTATCTTTTGACATCCATGTTTTCACAGAGAATCCTCCCAGAGATTTAGATTTTTCGTGAATTCCTAAATGGTCCGAAGGCCTTAATGCCCATTTCTTGCTACGTGTTTCCAATCGGAAAGAATCCGTGGAGAGTAGTGGAGCGCTTGCTTAACTGCCACCCCGCATCAAACAGCGAAGGGAAAACTTATCGTCCGTCCGCAAGAGGCACCTAACCGATAACAATCTTGTAGCGAACGAGAGAGAGAACTCCCCGGAGTCAATGACTTTCGTGAATCGATAGAAAAATGTGAAGGAAGGCTGTCTCCCGTCAACCCTCCGCGTTCCCACACACTCCAGTGATTGACTGATAGATGAAGCGGAGGTAACGCCGAGCAGTGCTCTCGACGACAAAGCTACGAGGCGGCGAGACATTTTTGAAGTCACCCTCCCCCTTTCGCACCTGCCCCTCCCAAGAGCGTGTGCCGCGACGACCCCAAAGGCACTGCGGTCCAGCAGAAACTCCCCTCCATTGATAGCCACATAAGGGAAACTGCGCCCCACACGCCGAGAGGCTAGAGGCGCGCGAAGAGGTGTGGAGAAGGGGTGAGCAGGATGGAGCCAAATGAATAGGAGGAATTCGAGGTTCATGAAGATTCGTCTACACTGAGAGTGTCCCTAAAAGATAAGGTGCACTAGTTCTTTCGAGTTTCTCAATGATTTCGTCGGGTACTCTGATCGAAGAGGAGGAGAATTGCGGGGTTGTATTTCTTGAGCCCTTTAGACGACGTTTGAAATTAGAGGGCAGACCTTTATGTTAACATACGTAAAATGATCTAAGTGTTGCTGACTGAGCGTTTCGAGATGAAGATATCCATTTAGTTACTGTCAAATTAGCTCGTTTTCAGTATCGAAGAAGATTCCTCCGCAGTCTTTGATATGTACTTGAATGGAGTTGATTTTCAATGGAAATTGTACAAAATTTTGATTCTTTTAGGCTGTATTTAAAAACATTGTTTATCTTTTAGGTCAATTATCAATTAAGTTCAATTTGGCCAAGCATGTGAATTGAAAATTCTGTCATAACTTGACATGGAATGATTTCTCTATATTGGCCTCGATAAAAATTTTGAATCGGTTGAATTTAGCAATAAAGATCGGGTTTCTCAATACTTTTCAAACACTAGGTTGGCAGCACATTTCTTTCAGCTATATTTCCGGTCCTCCTTTTATGTTTTTCTCTAGAGGCACATAAATTGCCCCTCTACACATTTAAAATCAAGCTTTCTTCGACTATCAGTTTATTATATATTTTTCTACGTCTGATGAATAGTTATTGTAAATATAAAGGTAAATAAAAAATGAAAACATTTCAGAAAGTCTGTAGTGATCAAAATTAAAATATCAAAGAGGGATAGTTGTGCTGGATAAAAAATGTTACAACAGTTTAATTATTTGAACTCGATTCCTACATTATTTACACATAAAAATCACCTCAATCGTCATCGTCGAATTTTGGTTTCGTCTTTATTTAGCAAAGGTTAAATCAGCGTTAAAATTATGTACTTACTCAGTTATATCGTATTTATTCCGCAAGTTAACAATATTTCTGTAAGTAGTTGTATCATCATTATTATCTACTAGTAAACGCCCCCGTCAAGCATGACGGGACTTAATTTAGCTTAAAAATATATCTATTATCGTATATATCTAGTCCTCCTTAGCACAAAACAATTCTGCCGCAAGATCATAATAACTCAATATATTTATTCTACTGTTTTCAAGTCGTGAAAGCCTACTTTACGTAATTTTTTTATAATAATTATAAGAACTGATTATTCCCGTGCATTTATATGGGATAACCCATGAAATCAATCTTCAATAATTGTTTTGGTCGTCAAAGGGATGGGTTGTTTATTTCTCAAAAATTTTACGAATTTTCCGTGTGTTTTTATCAAAATCCTCGAAATTTCGGATCTATATCAATATTTCACGACTAAAATAAGAATCTATGATCATTTTCCTTTCTCGTGACGCTTGTCTCAATTTCGTAGGACCATTGTATCTAATTTAATTTTATAAAAGAAACGACCTCTGCAAGTATTGAAACGTAATTTACGTACATCTCTTATGGAAACATAGTTTGTGCTCCTGGGTTCGAACCCAGGCCTTTACGGAGATGGAAATAGTTTTTCTGGAGGTTTCAGCATCGTAGAAACACAATGCAGTTTGTTTAGGACCTCTAAGTCAAGCCGATTCTGAGATAAATAGGGGGACGGACAGACATTTGCTTTATATATACCTATATGATTCCTTCGATTTTATTTCTCAAAATGTCTTTTATTCTCAAAAATATATTTATTTTACAGAGGCAGAATATTTTAAAACAGAAACGAATTTTATTTAATTTCCAATGTATAGATAGATGGAAAATTTAAAATAAATTTTATAGCATTCATTTTTAATTCGATATAAACAAACATAGCTATCACTCCTAAATAGGTAGTAGATGGTAAAACATATCACAAGGTTTTCTCCTACTTTTGTCAAGAACCTCAACAAATATATGCGCGGTAGTTGGAGAATCCCAAATTACGGATAAGCAACCTTACACTACTCAGTATTTTTATCGCGTTTTATTTTCATGTTATCGCTAATTATCAACATAGTACATATAATAAGCTGCGACACCAAATAAAGTTTTCCTCCGAATCAATTCCCAACTTCAAACATCAGACATTGTTCGACAAAAATGGATATGCTACTGTAGGAGTGATTTTAAATTGAAATAAATTCTACTGCATCTAAAATTACGGAATCATTTTGAAGCTTTTAATATATTTTTAAGTTATATTAAATCAATCTTGACGGGGGAATTCACTAGCCTACTATAATAATCGCTGTCTATATGTTTGTTTATCCGATGTCATAAAAAAGAAATAAAAAGTTAATTGAAGCAATTATAAAAATTAAATTTCATGCTTTTTCCGATTAGGTAGAAAAGAGAATTTTAATAACTTATTAGAGGGTCGATGGACTGTTAGAAATCGAAATTGTTTTCCCGAAGATATCCTTGGTTCGACTCCAGATGTCTGGAAACCCTTCCATTAAAGATTATGTAAACTTTATTTTAATCGATTGCGGCATGAATGAATTATTAATAACGGTCTAACGAGATCGTAGTAGTACCAAAAGAAGAAATACAGAATAAAGATTCTTATTTCGGTCGTGCAAAATCATTTTTGAATTCGAAATTGCGAGATTTCGACAAAACCCGTCCCCCTGACGACGAAGTCGATTTTTTAATCCAAGTACATCCATTTTCCCATAAATTTCCACACGGGGAATTTAGGTCTATATAGGATGAATGTTAAGGAGACCATCGTTTTCTTGAAGAGAAGGCAATTCTTTGTGTTGTGTTTGTTTTGTATTGTGCAATTACAATAAACAAATCGCAGGGGACAAACTTACGAGCAAGTAGATGTGGTTTTTAATCAGTAGTATTTTCAAAAAGAGATTTGATGTTTCGTGATAAAAGGAGGCGAAGTTACAACAAGTTTTATCAGGGTCGGAGGGGGAAAGTTTCTGGGATTAGGGACTTTTAGCAAAGTAAGGTGTTAAGGAGTGTTTTGCATAGTGTTTAATAAAATTTCAACAATTTTTTTTATTAATTAGGCTAATATTTGTCGGTTTAAATTTTATTGTGATAAATATTTATTAGATTTTATTGTCTGAGTTAGTCATTTGTTCAGTTTTTGTGGATTTACAATTCAATTTAATATAAATCTCGTCATGCTTGATTGGGGAAACCTTGCAAACACGACATTGTTTCTCATGCTCATTGTACTATCTTATAAATACACGCAGAGAAATTCTGCCCTGAGAAATTCTGAGAAATAAATAGTATTAAAACTGAGAAGATGGTGAGAGAAAATAGTTTTCCATTTCATTAATCCACTTCTTTCATTCCCAAAAGATAGAAAACATTAAAGTCGTTTGAATATCAATTTCATAATTACAAATGGCAAGATATACCTTCATAGATGCGAAGTTTCAGCTATTTTATTGGAAATTTATCCAGTAACCATCAAACCCTCCAGCGAATAATATTTTATTAATATATTTAATTTTTACAAATCAACAATTCACGCGTTCTGGCTTAGAAGGATCAGATGTATAAAATAATAAGTATACATTTTTAAATAATTCTTATATGAATAAATCATTTTTGACGGGGGAATTCACTAGTTTGTTATAGTTGTCTCGACAACTCATGTACCTGGGTCACAAAGTATGAGACGTAACACAATATTTCCCAGCACCTTTCACTACGTTAATATAACAGTATGGACGAAGACATCCCCGAATTCCTATTTTATCAATAATATTAAGACAATATGCCATATTTATGACATTTCTCCATTTTAAGCCAAATGCGGATAAGTTAAAGCATCATAATCATACTTCTTACGGTCTCAGTATAATTTGCAGAGATTTTTAAAACACACATATACCGATTTATTAATATTCATACACTTCGTTCCAGGTAAATTATCAGAAAAAAAGATAGCAATTTCTGCTAAAATTACATTATTAAAAACGTTTTTGTCCGTCCTTTTGGAAGGAGCCAATATGAGTGACAAGATACATTTTTACGAGACCATTCTATGAGAATTCTATTTCTTTTCTATGAAGTTATGCCTATCAACCACTGGAACTAATGTTCTTTTACTTTATTGATAAAGCGGCTTAATCTGTAGGAATCCAAACTTATAACCGTTTCAAGGAGTGATAGACGTAAATACAATAGCAATCACGATGCGTATTTAAAAATTCCTTCATCTTATGCAGCCCGTCCAACATATCGAATTCCTGCTACCTCAAGGTTGAGGCTTCGCGTCATTGCAAGGCGACAGCTGTCACCTGGATACAACAAAAAGCACGACACGCTAATGATGACACGTGATCCTTCCCGGCAGGTCCCTGTGGTGACCAGGGAAAGACAACATCTCCATAAAAAGGTTTCATTCGCAGATGGAAATAAAAAATTCGAAGAGATGGAGGTGAACGGACCAAAATTTAAGGAATAGAAAAGAGACAAAAACAAAATTAGCAAGAAGGAAACTTGAATGAAATCATATCTGAATGAGAATAAGCCATAATCCTAATTAGGGACGACAATAAATGGCAGCATCAGCTTCCTCGGTAATAATTGCGTAGTATTTTACCATTTGATTTCAATGAGGGTATGGCGAAGAAAGGCACCGCTAATACCTTGACAGCGCTACGCTTTATACATTTGAAATTAGACGAAATAATAGTGAAACAAACGACTAAAAAGGGAAATAATACGGGTAAAATGTAGCAAAATTTACGAACGATTCTAAAATATTCAGAAATACCTGAGATTCATTATAAGTCGGAACATCTAGCATCAGTCGGAAATGTCTTTAAGCGAAATCAACTGCAAAGGAAAATAAACCTGAAGCATTACTTTAATCTTTAAGTTTTGAAATACTATAAATATAACCTAGTAGAACATGTGAAAAGTCCAGCAAACGCTAGAGAATTCAAAAGCGAACACCGAGAAGTTATCATTATTTACGAAGGATATAATTTCTTCATTGCGTAATGCAAGACCCTACTTTCAAATTTAATGACCTCTTTAAAATGACGAATTTTGAAACCAAACTCAGACTGCCAAAATAAAACTTAGACAAAGGAAACGCTGGGCTATGTTTTCTTTTCTCGGATTTCTTTATTCAGAGGTCTACTTAAAAGTCTTGGAGTCTCGGATTTGAAAACGTACAAAACCTCAGATGAAGTTGACAAGAAGAGCACAAGACGCTCTTAAGAGAAGACTTCAGCCTGAAATTACATTTCGAGGAGCATCTCCTCGCGACGAAAAAATATCGGGCGAAGAAACTTCGGGGAGAAGAAATCGCGAACGTCAAAAAGGAAACAGTGGCGAGAGTTAAAGAGGGTGCTGTGCAGGTGGAGCGAGGAAGGGTATTCCCTAGTGCATCAGAGGAGGGTTGCAGACGGGGAGTGGAATGGGGGTAGAACTATCGGTGCGATGATGTGAAGGAGCATGCCTACATGGTAAAGAGAGAAGAATGATAGCGGAGCGGACTGTTTGCGGTAGGTGGTTTTAAGGGTGAGGTAAAGGAAAGGAAAGCCATGAATGAGGAAGGGGTAGGTTCGAAAGGGGCGGAAGACGAGGTGGTAGAGTGAATGTATGTGTGCGTTGGAGAGGGTTAGACTACCGACTGATCAATAGCCGTGAGGCTGGCCAGAACTGAGTGAGAGGGATCGAGGAGAGAGAGTACGGGGAGACACACATGCACGCAAAGAGAGAAAGTGGCGAGTTTGTCACGCATGACGTAATAGACCATGAGTCTGCCGCTGCACGAGTAGTGTCACTCGCTACCGGTGGGGGCCTCCACCCTCTCGTGGGGGCACCCTCTAAACTAAAACACCCCCTTCCTTGTGCCCTATCTCCTACGGTTCTGTGCAGACCTTCCCCCTCCTCGCCACCTTTCCAGTCCCTTTAACCTTAACGAGTTTCCACCTTCCGTCCCACCCTCGCACCATCTCCCCGCCTCATCTGCACCATCACACCACCGATCCTCCCGCACCCCTGCCACTCGCACTCCCTTGACCCTCCATCACGAACACCATGTCAACACTCCTTTCCTCGATGCAGACACGAAGGGGGGCGTGGGGTGGGGCGGCCGTAAGAGACACACTCCCAGGCAAGACGAGTCCCTCCCACTCCCCGATAAACCTATTCCTCTCGGCCTTTCCCTCCCCCGTTCCAGCTTTGTCCCTCTCACTTTTGTCGATATTTGGAAGTCGTTCCCTAATCTACGGAAAAAAAAGAGTAGCGAACGATGCTAGACTACGGTAAAAATGATCGGATGGACACCGCAGTGTGCCTTCGGACGGACCGATTCGGAGAGGAATGGTTTGCATTTTTTTTTGCCGATGACCTCGTGAACTTGAACTTTAACAACCCGAAAAAAAGGTGCGTGGAGAAGGCAAGAAGGGTCGCTATGCCTAAATTGTCCGTCAGAGATTGGAGCGGTAGGCAATCGGAAGTCGACAAGGAAATCTATCGCTCGGGATTGCTTCTCGTAATTTACTTTCGCAGGGGAGCGAAAGGGAACACGTTTGAAGCGAAATAGATTTAAAAAAACGTCCGCTCCAAAAATATGCGTGTTTTCTTTCGTGTAAGGACGGTGGAGACTGTTTTCTCCAACGTCCTCAAAAACCTTCTCCTCCTCCAGACGTGACATACTGAGGACACAGAAAATAAGGCTAACGTTCCCAGTCGTTTGCCGGTGTTGGAAGGAATGGGACATGCGACGGTGACATTCGAAACCGACGCAGAAATTCAAGCGAGAAATTAGCGACATACCTGGCTGCGGACGATTGACTACGCTGCGCCCGCTCTCTGTCACGTCCCAGTTTCACCTTTAAAAAAGCGGCGACCGGCACGCGGCGTGCGTAGTTTGTGCGGCACGACTACATTGCAGCCGGGGACGTACGTACGCACGCGCACGTTCGTCTGTCACACAAAAAAACCTCCGGTGGAGAGAGCGAGCGTGGTCGAGATCGCTCGCCCGGCACGGGACACTCGCACCATTCCACGCGGCGCAACGACGGCCTCCTGGACTGTGCTCCCGAAGACGCTGGTGACCGAGACCAGTGATGTGTGTTTGTAGTACGTGTCTTTCTTCGGCTGCCGGTACTCGCGCGCCAAACGCGAGTGGGAGCGCAAACGATCCAGCGGGAAGCCTAACAACTACCGCCCGGCGACTATCGATTGCGCCTGTGAGCCCAACTTCCCGCAACGACCAATAGATGACGGGCATTACACCAACGGCAAGTGTGGTTCCAAACGAGTCCGCTCGTGGAAAGATTCGTGTCCAGATAAACACGTCGTAAAATGAAACATGAGCAGAGGAGGAATGTGAAATACGCGCGCAGCCTGACACGGAGCAGGTGATGGCTTCTTATGTTTGTCGCTATGAAAGATTGGGTGGTTTAAATCACACATTTTCATAACAGTACAGTCATTTAGATTTTTATTAAAACTTCAAGGAAAAATCATAAAAAATACAGGGGTCTTTGTTTAAAGATTCTTAAATAGTAGAGATTCAAAACCTGAACCCACCATGAGCCTACATAGACAATTATACCAATACATGCGGAAATTGTTAATAAGATTTAAACATTTCCTGTGCATCAGAAAAATAACTATACATTTGCATTTTCTGCAAACAAAAAATAAAATGACATCGCCAGTCATTGGAATGTAAATAACAGTTTTATCTTAAGCTCCTATTATACAACTCTACCTGAAGAGGTGTAATAATGAAATTACAGCTAAGAAATGTTTTATTCTGTGAGAGAAACTTTTGATACCTGCTTCAACATGACTCATTAATAAATGGATAAAAGAATAAACCGATCAACATGGTAATAAACAATGCATTAGAAATATTAATTATAAAAACACAGCCAAGTTGTTTAATACCTTAGTTTTAAATATCAATGTAACTGTATTGCACATAAAAAGGTGACTCTGAGGTGCAAACAGAAGAGTGAGCAAGCCTTAGGAACAGTAAAAACAGCACACTAATTGCAAAAAAAGCAAATGCAGATGAAAATGAGGAGTGTTTGATTGCTTGTGTTCTATACAATAAAAGGAGGGCAATTTGCGCAATTAGTTGCCTCGGGTAGCTTTTTAATAGCTCTTAACATAAAAAGAATCACGAAATATTTGTAAATGGCAGTATTAAACACTTCACAACACAAATAATAAGAATAAATAGAGACAATTTCACAAAACAGCACCTCACAAAGTGAAGGGCCCACAACCTGATTCAAAATATGGCAAACACTATCTCTAAATGCTTGAAGCAAATTCAATAGAGACAGAATATCTCCACCTATCAAGTCAATCTTTTCTTCTTTATGCGTTTTCTGTAACCTTTACCAAACCAGCCTGGGTTTGTGAGTACGGAGGGAGTCGATGAATTTTCTGTCGATGGACTGTTCTCAGGATTCTGATCATCTTCATCCCTGTTGAGAGATTCACAACTTCCATCACAATCATTGTCAGCACATTCACACTTATCCTTATCAGAACTCATCCGTCTCTTTGCTGAAGAATCTATCACACCTAATCTTTCACAACATTCACACACTGGAGTCCTGTCTGTTTCACCTGTGCAGTTTACAAACTCAGGGATGTGTCGAACATAATAGAGGCATTTGTACGAGCCTCTTTGAGCTCTGCAATAATGACAAAGTGCAGCTCCAAAGCTGTTAATGGAGTCAGAGCTAGCAGGAACAAATCCATTCATTAATGACCTCCCAAACACACTTTGACTCAATTTAATACTTCCCGAATGAGAGGCATTGTTGATGCTGGAGTTAGTTTTACCCCTGGTGTCCTTCTTTGCTACGGGTGACTTCTCTACCTTGGCTGGGGATTTGATTTTGCATTCTGTGGCTTTGACAGCACACTTAGATTGCTGGCTGAAAGACACAATGGAAGAGTCACTTCCTTGGACAGAATTTTTACCTTCATTACCCTTCACAGCATCTAAACCCTCCAACTCTGAAGTACTACTTCTCAACATGCACTGCATTGCTTTCTCTGGGCTATCAGCCTTGGCTGGAATAACACAATTTTTCTCAACGAAGTCTCCTCTCGCCTCGGGATCCTGAACTGATTTCATGTTGAAGGTATTCAACTGATTATTTGAGACAAGAGAGTCAGTCTTATTCTCTACAGTTACGATTTCTTCTTTCATCTCTTCTTTTAGGGTCTCTCCATTTGTGCTACTCTCTAATACTGTTATCTTACAATGCTCATTCACCTTAATGTCCTTTTGATTGTTAATTGAAATATTGCTTTCCAAAACGGCCACTTTCACTCTTGTTACACTAATGACTGCTTTCTCATCATCTCCTTCATTTGTACTTTGGGTGATCTCTTCTTTTATTAATGGATGATTATCTGACTTACACACAATTTTCTCATCTTCAGGGGGGAGCTTATTTTCAACTGATGGAGGCTCTAATGCAGGCCGCGAGGTTGTGTGCATTTCTAACGGATGTAACAGTGTGGCATGAGCAAATATTGGGTCCCTATGTCTGTCATAGCGAGGTATGGGAATTTGTAGATGGGCCATCACTTGTTTCATCACTTCATCACACCTTCCTGAAATAGCAAAAGAGTTATTGCAAAATATGAAATATCGATGTTAATTTCATTAAGTGAAAGGTGGAAATAGTGTATGCTAAATATTTTCTTTCAAAATATAAATGACAAAAAACAGAAACATTACAGTAAGCATGTTTCCTACAACTCATCTAGATGTTAACAATGCAGTACAAATAAATCGTTTCAATTCAAGCAAAATTAGGAAGTCCAAGGAAAATAACACAAATGAACCTCAAACATTAGATATGAAAAATAAATTATTAAAATATTTAGAACAGAAAAATATTTTAGAACAGAAAGTAACACCTAAAATCTAGTTAAGTCTAATTTAGGTTCAGAATCAATAAGAAATGATTTTTTACCCAAAATGTTTTTGAAAAAATTAATTTTGCAGGGATTACCTCAAAAACTATGACAAAAAATCACCCTATTGTTATATACATGGCACTAAAAAATGGTGCATTATTAATGCAAGGCTAAACATTTTTTAAGAAACTAAAACTCACAACAGAAGAATAGAAAATTGAAAGTTTCCATGAAAACCCAAAGTACAGTGATAATAATGCAGAAATATTATACTATGTTCTGGTAAGAAATTATGATCAATAATTTCAAATCCTGAAAAAGGAGACAAATATCAATTACAAATAAATGCAAACATTTCTAAGGCTGTACTTTCTGAGATGAGTGCTATGGGTGCCACAGTGATTTGGGAAAATGTATCAGACCAACTTTGAATTAATTATTTGTTACTATTTAAAAACTTTGCTGATTCTACTAAGACTGATTAAGTTTAACTTTGCCAGTTTTTCTTCAGCTGTACCATAGACTAGAACATATTCAAAGTATAAGGTACAATCAAGAAAATCTAATAGTTCTGAAAAAGTCAAAAATTATATGAACCATAGATAAAATAGCTGTAACCTCAGCTCTATTCATCACCAACCAGATTTTTCTATTTTTACATTACTTAATTCTGACTTAAGTTGAAACACTCATTTTATAGACAAACAGATGTTAAATATTTTGATTTCTAAACATCATCTGAAATGCAAATAAAATATCAATACAAAAAATGTTGCCATGAAATAAATTTTGGTCAGTGGATTATCTGTAGCTGATTTTCTTACTTTTCATCAACACTTTCCACTGTCTTTCTGAAATAAATTCAAATACAAAAAATATGGAAGTATTTTTGTGGTTTTGACACAAGCAGGACTCTTACATAAAACCTTTTCTATGGAGCAGTGGGAATGTGACTACACTGAAATTATTGCTGCTAAAAAGATCGACGGTCAGGTGAAGAAAACTCTTAAAGAGTCAATGAAACATAAACTATTATGGACTATAAGACCAAATAACAGTCCTGGGTTTAATTCCCGGAGGAAACTTATGTGCAAAATTACCTTAGCTGTCAAAGCACTTTTAATAATACTATTACTATAAAGAGCAAAAAAAATATATTGTTTATTTATGTAAATTATGAATATTATGAGAAATAAAAGTGAACATTTGAATTATGTGTTTTCTGATAATTTGAGCACACACTATCCATAATCAGTCAAGATAACTGAGAGCTCATTCCAATTGGAAATTATACATATTGCTCCAACTCCCCTAATGTGATCAACTCTGTATGATAAACAACATGCATGGATAATTGCTTACAATCAGGTCCCCAGGTAGACAAGAGGGTAACACATTCACCTTTGATGAAAAAGGTCCTGCATTTGATTCCCAGTGGAGACCTACATTGAAAAAGATGCAAGATGATCTCAAAGGGCATACATAAAAATTATGTAATTTTTGCAATTATTACTTCATGAACAAGCACTCTCCAGACAAACTGATGGTCAGAACAGTTACTTTCTAGAAATATTAGTTTTGTTTAGGGGAATTTAAGAAAAAAGAACAAAAGAAAAAAACCTTACATTCTGAAAAACTGAAAAGTGACAAAGTGAACAGAACTTCAATTGGAATAATTCTGATTACTTACCAGCCAAAAATTATTGAAAACCAAGTAAACACTCCCCCAGGTAAATGCTTAGTAATCAACCCCAAATAGCAAGGCTTAGCAACTACTATTGTCAGAGGTCACTAGAATAACCAACAGGTTATTTGAAAATATTGATGATTCTTGCTCCCGAACCACAACATACTAGACTAACTTTTCTCCCTTACAATGGAAAAACTTATCAAAAAGAAGAGCAGTATTAGTTTGAAGAGGAAGTAAAAGAACTGCCATAAACCTTACAGAAAATTCCTCTTCAACAATTCCAAATCCCTTTCAGAAAAAAGTATAAGCCCACACAGAAAATATTATGACTTATGTCTCAGCACATAAAAAGGAATAAAACAATATTTAAATTGTTCCATTAGTTTTGGTAGTACAATACATTTTTGTCTACATAAAGTTAGCTCAGCTCCCGGATAGCTTAGTGTGCAACCCATCTCATTTCAGCAAAGTGGTCCTGGATTCGATTCCTAGAGGGGGCCTGCAGGCAAAATGACCTTAGCTGACAAAGTGCTTCCAACAATACTACTACTACTTCTAACAATCCTACTATCTAAGTTAGCTATCTTTCCCTGAACTAACAAGTTAGATGATAATCTATGGTAATAGACAAAAATACCAACAACAAAATGCTTGGAAAACAAACAAATTAGCCTACAAATAAATATGCATAAACTTTGCAAAGCATCTTCTATCTCCTACAAAAAATTCATACAAATGACCAGCATCAGGTCTTCATTTTCTCAAAAAGTAATGAGCTCAAATAGAAAAAATCACTTACAAAAAATTAAAAATATCAAAAAAAATTAACATAAAAGGGTACTGGAAATTCAGCAATGGTTTACATAATTGTTATTCATTTACCATTTATTTTTAGGGCAGCTTGATCATCCTTGGGAGTCCATTGAAGGTTTACAATATAGAGCTGTGGACGTTTTTTAACAGGTTTATCCATACACCAAAGCCATGGATACTTTTTCAACACCTAAGAAGATAAATGAATAGCATTTAATTTTGGTACATTAAACAGAAAGAAAGAAGGTAGATAAGAACATTTAAAAATGAGCTTCAAAATACATAAGAAAGACTTTGATGATAACCACCCCTTAATCCGAGTAATCATCAAGTAAACAAAGTTATATTGTCTAGCTGTGAAGGAGTAAAGGTTGTAAACCTTATAATGAATGATTAAGGTCAACTCCTGGTCAAATCAAACCTTTTCACCTCAATGTATTCATAACTTAAATGCATTACATTCAAATGAGTTGCGAATTGCAACATTATTTACATCAAGAACACCAAGTGGATTTTTTTCAAAACTTCATAAACTAGCGTGACACAAGAAACAAAGGCATCAACTACTTAAATCATAGAAGAGAAAAGAGAAATGAAGAAGATCTAAGGTTTGTTTTAATGTAAGAAACACAATACATGAAAAAATACCAAAGTTTACTATTTAATTATTATAAAAATACTTTTTCTTTCATTTAATTACGATAATTTAAATTTTATTCAATGCCCAATTCTAAGAAAGAGCAATATTTATTTTATCCCACATTAACTATAGAATTATAAAAAGAAAAAAAATCCATCAATTACCAACATAAAATATGCATTATAATATTGTAAACATTATATCTACATCTATTTGTATGCTTTGCAAAAAGAATACAAGTCATAAATCATCTCATTCTACTATAAAAATCTCAATTGGAGACATGTTTTATCAGAATTTTTAGACTGACCCATCATAGATTGATAAGTGTGCTTATTCAATGTTACATTCAGTCATCAAATATTAATCACAAATATAAAGGGAATATTTTTTTCCTAAATATGAGTTCATTAAAATTTTAGGAAAGCACATTTTTAATAATAACAATACATAATGGATCCTGTACAATGAGATTTTCATAAAGGCAAAATTGCAATTTCATAGGCGAAATAACTGTAATGGAGTTCAATGTAATTTAGGAAGTTTTTTATGTTCTGAAGGACTCAAATATTGCAGAATTAATGAAATATCAAGCTTAATAGAAAAGTAAATCTTTAGACTAAATATGTACTTACTCGGAGACTTGATCCAATGCAAAGAATAGTGTCTGCATTGTCAGCAGCTGCACAAGCTCCTTTCCAGTTTAGGGGCCACGCTAACGATCCCCTCTCACCAAAGTGGACAATGGTATCAACTAAAGGCGATCGGCAAACATAACAACGACGCCAAGTATTATGAGCAAATCGACCAGTGTGCTCTGTCACATCAAAAAGTCGCCAATACTCCCTTGGTGGATTACAGAATTTGCACACCTGAAAATTAAATTTAAACAATTTCATTATTATTAACCAGGTAGAAGATACTCTTCAATTTGAAAATTATTTTTAAAAGTGATGTAAAAGTATAACAAAAAAATCTTAAATTACTTTCTTAAATTACTATGTCTGTGGCTGTTTGAGAACATTTGATTTTGTACTTGAATGCTAACTGCCACTGATGAGGCAACATTCTAACTTACAATAAATTAATGAATTACATTAATAATACTTTTGAGACTGCAGAAAATGAAAATTAAGTTTGATAAGTAAAGCCCCAGGATGAATATATATCTTTATAAAGGAAAATTGATTTCAAATTTTATGTGAATAATTATGAATTATTAAAATTTACCAATATAATTTCACAACAAACTGCTACGAATACTACGATTGCAGGATACTGATACTATCTTGAAATCAATAGAATACCTAATCCTATTTCCATTTATTTGGAAATCAACAGTGCAACTACAGGCCTCCTTAGTTGTGAGTGAAGTAAACTATTCAACCCAACTAAATGTTGTTTACAATATGTTTATAGGGAAACATTGTGAGCGAATATGGTGATCTGAACCTAATTAACATATATAGAGCATTTCTCAAAATCTTTTTCAGATTTAAATTCGATAAACAAAAATCATAGTAGATAAGTGCAAAGCATGTAGATTGGTATGGTTTCACAAGGCTTGAAGAAAGGGGCTTGATGAGAATCTGGGTCTAGCAAAAACTTTAAAGAGGAATTGTAATGGTTTATCCCACTTCCAAAAGAAACATGGTCATAGTGATATTTTTTTCAGATATAAAAAAACCAAAATAATACTATACAAATATTTCTTTGTGATAACTTATTGTAGAAATAAGTATTTATAATTTTATATATTTTGTCTTAACTGTGTTTGGATACATATGAGCATGAACACTAAACAAAGCAGATATTTCTATTTCAGATTTGAGAGATCACATAGTTCTCACTAGATTTTCATCATCTCAAAGACAACATAATCAGATTTAAATTATCTCCCTTTTAATAGTCCGAAAATTTGGAGTTTCTGATGTACGAGGGCTGTATGATAAATATCTGTGTTAGGCAAGAAAACGGCTTTTTTTTTACTTCTTTTAAATTTATTCCTCAATATAGTCTCCTTTCAACTCAATACATTTAGTCCAGCAATATTCTAACTTTTTCAAGCCATCCAAAAATTATGTTTTGTTGAACTCAGCAAAATAGGCCTCTGTTGTGGTGATGACTTCCTTGTTTGACATGAATCGCTTTCCCCCAAGCCATTTTTTCATGTTTGCAAACAAAAAGAAATCGCATGGGGCCAAATCTGGGTAATAGGGTGGATGAGTACAATTCGTACCATAATTCAAACAGGTTTTCTGTGGCAATTGCAGATAAGTGAGCTCGTACGTTGTCATGATGGAAGAGCAATTTTTTCTTTGCCAAATGGGGCAGTTTTTTCCTCAATTCAGCATCGAATCTGTCAAATAAATCAGCATAGTACTGTCCGGTGATTGTCGATTGTCCTTCCCTTCTCCAAATAGTCGGTGAAGATGATGCCTCACAAATCCCAAAAAAAAACGGTGGCTATGACTTTTCCAGCCGATGGAAACGTTTTCACCTTCTTTGGAGCAGGTTCGCCGGGTGAAATCCACTTTTTTGACTGTTCTTTCATTTCTGGCGTGTAGTAATGGATCCATGTTTCGTCAACAGTCACGAAACGCCGTAGAAACTCTTTTGGATTGCGCTTAAACATGGCCAAACAATGCTCCAAAGTTGTCATACGATTCCGTTTTTGCTCCTCTGTGAGCAAACGCAGCACCCATCTCGCAGATAGCTTTCTCATGCCCAATTTTTCGTGTAGGATACTTCGTATGCATTCAATTGAGATGTTTACAATGTCAGCAATCTCTCTGATCTTCACACAGCGATCTGCTAGCACGATATTTATTTATTTATTTATTTATTTGAAGATACTCTGCGATTTGGCCATCAGGCCATATCATGGACTTTGTTACCCATATCCTCCGTAGTCACCTCAATCGAACAGCCTGGGTGCTCTTCATCAAAAACGGATGTTTGGCCATGCTTGAATTCATTGAACCAATATCTGATGGTAGTCATCAACGGTGCATGGTCCTTAACAAGGGCATATGGCATAAACAGCATACAACTTCACCTTGATTTCCTCACACATCTTCCCATCCAAAAAAAGAAATTGATTGACTACTTTCAACAGCCATCAAAACAAAATTACTCGATTAATCTGTCCGAAATTTTGACAGTCATATATCTAAAGATAGCGTTAAATTATGGCATACACATTTTGTGTCAGTGGTGCCATCAGTCGTTAAACACAAGTATTTATCATACAGCCCTCATATTACCACTTGAATATTCCAAGTTTAAAGTACAGTGCTTCATAATTCCACAAAAATATGTAATTTACTCTATGGGATTTCCAGTTCACTTAAAGACTAGTTTAAAGCTTGCAGTTTAAGTCAACTCAGAATAAAAAGGAAAATTCATTGGGGGTTGAAAGCAAGAGGGGAAGCTATAAGTGGCAAATGACTCACTTTCATACATACATTTTCACTGCAAATTACATATGGCCAACCAAATTCCTTGCTGTCCACATTTCTTAAGGGTAGACTCTTCCAGACTGAAAAAATCCCTTCAATGCCGGGGCCATAAACTTACAGTTTCTCTGAACATAGCAAGACACCAATATAATGTACTTGACACAAAAATGCAAAACTAGGTAAGGAACTACATGGAGTCATTAACATATATAAGAGACCAGATATGATGAATCAAATATAGAAAGATTAAAATAAATTCAAGTTTTGAGCTGCAGTGCGAAGCTTGAAAGGACTGAACACATTAATTGTCATTCATAGAAGTCTGCACCAAATATAGCTAACCTAAAATTAATGTATTCACATGTAACTTTGTAGAACTCGACACACATCTTAAAAGAAAGAACAATCCATAATTTTCACAACAGAATTTTACCGACTAGTTTCATCAATGAGTGTAGAACTCAAGGTGATTATAGCAATGTTGATAATCACCTGGAGATGTCAATTCATTAACAAAATTAGTCAATAAAAATCTGCTATGGAAATTATATTATTATAGTGTTCTTTCTTTATTAATTATATTATTGTGTTTTTTCTTTAGAGATATAACTAATCTGCATAAAAAATCAAATTATCAGCAAAAACATCACATATATTTCTAGATATACCTCTCTTTAAACAGGTATGACTTTAATTACCTTTTTATTGAATGATATATAAAACTATGTACATTATAATTTGCCTTAACCCATCATAGACTGGATTAAATTTTAATAATATAAATTTAATAATAAGGTGGATATAAGCTCTTGGTTAAGCATTTAACAGAGGTCAACCATTCAAATTTCCTTCGTTCTATTTTAGAGAGGAAAGGAAAATTACAAAAAAATTGCCAATGCCAATTTAAATTATAATTAACAACAAATCATAGACCTACCCATACATATCCAAAATGTTGATCAAAATAGATCTGACAGTCTATAATGACAATGACTCCGAGCATTTTGCCTGTCATGGCATGTTTAAGTAATTACACAAAATTTTTATACCCTAATACATTTGTTTTATTTACATTCAAATAAAGAAATTTAAAAGCTTTAGTGCAACATAAAATGCTTTAGTATTTTGATATAATAATACCATTAAATAACGAAATATGTATCAAACAGAAGGTCATGAATGAAAAGAAAATTGGTGAATGTGATACATTCACATAAGCACCATACCAAGAGCTTAAATATAGCATATCAGCATTCTTCCCCATCAGTGTGCAGTGACTCAATCCTGAGGAAGCACTGTGCTACAAAATACTTTTTAAAGTCTCAACTTACATAGAAAAATCATAAATGCTAATGATGAATTTCAATGCTATCAAGCTATCCAGAGTTAGAGTAGAACTGAATTCCTTGACCTGCTAAATATAAATCAGTTTTCTCCTCAGATTTATGAAAGCTTTTTGCAGATTTTTTTAAGAAAAGCTTAAGAGGGCAAAGAGATACACCGCAAAGAATATACGTATGCAACATCACAAGTAAAAACTGATAGTAACTGAAGTTTTGGTGCCATAACTATTTCTTTCAAACATACTTAATGGGATTCAGTTCTTTCCACCTTTTATTTAAGACTGCATTAAAAGTAGCATTACAAGACGAATTTGCTTTGATAGCTGAGGTCATTAGCACATGGACCTCTACTGAGAATCGAAAGTGGGACCACTTTTGCGAAAGACAAAAAACATTATATACTTAGCTATCAAGGAGCAATTACTCCAGTAACAACAACAGTGAAAGTGGGGAAAATATTTTTATTTTGCTTTGCCTTTATTACATGCTTTTTCTTTTTTTGTCTTCTCTACTTAAATGAGTAGTTACATTTTTCAAATCCTTAAAAATGTTTTGCCTTTTACTCCTGAGAACCAAATTTAGACTGGAAAGGTTAGATATACTGGATATTCCTTGGGATTATATTCCGTGCTTAGTAATTTACCTTCCCTAATCCTCAGGAAAACAGATAATAGCCACAGACTCACTACTATTACTGTAATGTAATATTAAACATGAAGCAATCTCATCATATGAAACCTTTCCAATGCAGGTTGACTAACATGATATATTATTAGCCACACAAAGGTTTCTATTCAGTGTGACCACAGTCCTGATTAATTTGATCAGGGTTTAATAGCACTTTATACTTAGGATTTAAAAGCAATTATAAATTCCAATATAGCAGGCTGAAAATGTTTGCATAGAAAATATTTCTCACAGATGCTATCTTCAGACTTACATAGGATAGACATATCTTCATAACTGTCCACTCCCAGCAGAGAAATCCACAAAAAGAAGCTATACTGTTTTGCTGGGTCAAAACTAAATTGCATTTAACTACAATTACTAGATAAAAATATTTTGTATCGTCATTTTAGGAATACTTACCTCAATATACATATTCCCATGAAGTTCTGACAATGCATGACGGGGCAATGCAGAACGTAAATGCAGTCCATCACAATTTTGAGATACAACATGTTTTACAAGGCCACCACGCTGTAGCTGAGATAATGCCATATGGGTTAATGTTGGTTCAGCCCTTGACAAGTCATGAAGCCTAAAAGTGACAAAATTTGTGTAAAATATTAATATTTGTAGCTGTAGTGATTCAGAAATTTATAACCAGACCGATCACAGATTTCTAAATTTGATAGTACTTGGTGTGATTACTTTATTCAACAATAGGTTGACTACAAAATGAAAAACTTTTCATTAAATGTTATAAGTTGATAACAGCATCTTCATCTTTAAGTTTCAGTACTTCTGATTGGATAAGGATCAGGTTTTAAAGCAACTCATGAATTGCATAGATAAAAACGAATCTTATATATTACTTCTTAGAAAAGGAATTCATAACAGGAAATTTAATGCGTGACACTTAGTAGTCTTGGTATGCAATGTATTAGAACTGTAAATACAGATTAAAGCATTTTAAGTAAATTCCCATCCAGGTTTAAAAACTTAGAATTGAGGTTCATTGTGATCTAAACTAGGAGTGAGTAAGCTTTTACTTCCATGAGGGCACATTAGTTTCTATTAAGACTTAGCAAGCCTAGGATAATGTTCTGCAAGCCTAGGATAATGTTCTTTATTGTACTTTTAAATGAAATGCATTTAATCTTAAGTTTTACTGTATCATTAAAATGATATTTAAAGTGAGTGAAGTTTTCCAGATTTTGGGGTAGTTTCCAGTAAATGTATACTTTCCAATTCAACAACATGATTCATAATAAAGAAATGAATGAAATCTCCCAAGAACCATCACTGAGTCGAACAGAAATTAAAAGGGCCAATTAGATAACAGAAGATTGAACTTTGTGTTAAAGCTTTAGCTTTTACGTAAGAAGTATCAACTCAAATTAATCTTTAACAAACCCGATATCTTTCCCTTGCTGAAGCAAAGTCCAGATGCCATTTGAACCTCTATAATCAGGTATACAAGCAGCAGTACTGATTCCAGCTCCAGTGTAGACAACAAGATGACGAGCTAATTTTATTGCTGAAGCTAAGGCACTACATTTCTCTGCCAATACTCCTGGAGGATCTTCAAATTCTTTCAACCTCTCTTTCACCCTCTGACGAGACTGCATTCTGATTTGAAATTGAAAAAAGAAATGTAAGGACATTTGTACTTCACAGTTATAAGTTATTAATAAAGACCAATGTTTATTATGGGTAGACGTTATATAGGTTGTTATTATTGTTGTTGTTAAATTATTAAAAAGTTATACATTTTATAATATATAAAAAGTGAATAAAAAATTTCTCTTATATCAAAATGCATCCATCAATGTAACTACCATAAAGTATGTTAATTATAAGAATAGAGATTATAAAACTGGATACCATAATTCTTCTTTGAGGCAAATTATGTGAATGCTGGAATTATGCTTTGGGGTCACCATCATTAGCACTAAGGCCAATACAAGGAAGTATCTCATCTGCTCCTTTACTCTCTCCATTAATTCCATTTTCCAGATCACCAACAAGCATCCTTTTTCACAAATAACCCAAGTACAGATGTTTCTAGTTCCACATATTGTCTAGACAGAGCCATGATCACTGATAGTAATGGATTCTTGTTTGAGATTTCCCAGGAATTATCCAAATATTTCCTGTCTCAAATCCAGGGAAATTTACTCTAGACTTTCCCAGATTAGTTAATTTATGTCATTATAATTACTATTGTTCATTTTAATCTCTTCTCTGTTTGGGTTATAATAGTGCACACATTGGTGCCTAAGGCTGTATTCTTGAGATAATTATAATTTTAGGGATAGTGATCTATTCTGGATGTTTGTAAAAAAAAGTCTGACTGAACTGGGACTCGAACCCGGGTCTCCCAATTGTCTCCCCAAAATAGGTAGGTACCTGAGGTACCTACAAAGTCTCCCAAACGGCATGGAGAAATGTTCTGGTGGAATAGCTCAATGGTTAGAGCAACCAACCGGCAATTGGGAGACCCGGGTTCAAGACCTGGTTCCGTCAGACTTTTTTCATGTCCGTTTCTCCTTGGGAATTTTCCTAGGTGCACGCCTCATCGTGCCAAGTACCTAAAATCCTTTCTTTAATAGCAATTTCTTAAAATATCATCATCGAATATTATCAGGGTGACAATAAATGTCATTCAAAGTGAATGCTGTTTGAGTCATGGATGTTTGCATTTCAATATTTTAACTCATACTGAAATTTGCTTTATTCTACCAACATTAGTTATAAAAGACAATTAAAAGTAAATCAGTTAACTAAATAAAATATTATGAACAGTTGTCATTCATTTTCAGTCAAAGACAGTGTTTGATCAATCCAATTCAGCTGACTATTCTTTAGCTGATTATGATTTCTTACAGCCATCTAGCTGTAGTCACGGAAAAAAAATACCAGAAAAAATTCTCAATGCAATAGTTTTTATTTCAATCTGAGATAGCCTGTAAGACTTTTGAGATTGAAAATTAGATTATGAAAATGCTACTACATCAGCTTGGAATACCTTCTAATGAAGGAGTAAAATCACTTAAACATTGGTGTAAACTTATTTCCTTATAAATAAAATTCTACTCAAACGGTAAAATACTTTTCTTAAGTAACAAATAATGTTTTACTGTTAAAGTGTCATCCAACAATAAGTATGATATAAAGAAAGTATCAGACTAGAAAAATATACAGCTTTCTTAGTTTCCAATCACTATCCTTAGGATTTAAGGTGTACCTCAAACACTATGGATTATGACAGTGCGTCATTAAAACTTTGACGGGAGTACTGTTTCCAAGGTTGGCCAATCATACCTCTAGAGAATTATAGTTTTAGGAGAGGCTTAATTTGAACTGTCTCAGTTCTTAGAAACAGGTATCCCAAAAATTGGGATAACTGCTTGACATCAAGAGGAATTACTCAAATTTAATTGTAATTGAACACTAATTACCAAAATGTTGAAGTTGTTTAAAGTCATTGTCATTAGGAAAGAGACAGAAAAAACATTCATTACATACTTCCATAAACAAATATTCTCTAACATACTAAGAAAAACTTTTACTACTGACTTTTTTGTTCAACCCCAAGGAATTGTGTACGATCTTTCTTACTTACAGTCTGAACCTGGCCAGGGATACCTACTTACATGAACACAATCCCTTGTCCTTCACCTGACTGAATGTAATGTAAACAAAATAGGCAACCTTATCAAATGTAAGCCACATCGAGTATCAATTCACAAACAATTTCTTATTTCGAAAACAGTCTAAAATTACAATACAATCTGATGTTTATAATACTCCATAAGAATAAAAGGAAACCTGCCTACCATCTCTGGCCTCATATTTGATTTTAATGCTTTGCAATGAAAATTTCATTACTAATAGAAAAATGAATTAATGCCCTGTTAATCTACATAATACTGAGATGAGCAAATGAAAAATTATTAATTATAGAATACAGGATAACCTGGCAAAGCATAAGGCCCTAGGTTTTCGAATAACAAATTGTTTCACTGAGTAATATTAAAAGTTTATATTATTTGAATAAATTTACTTGTTTTCTGACTTACACACTAATATGAACACATAGAATGGCTGTATCTGCAAGAAAACCCAGCTTACACTTAGACGATGTAGCTAAGACTTGAAAGAAGCTTACACAAGGTAAAGATACTATAATTAAATTTACCTCTTCTTTACTTCCTGCACAACTTCTGAACATTCATATAGAAACTGGTTTTCTTCATCAGTTCTTTCATTTTCAGACTTAAGTAAGATATTAGATACCTGAAATGAAAATAAACAGCATATTAATAGAGGCAAGGAGCAGTGTATTTTTTTACCTTAGAAATACATTTCTTCAAAACTAAGAGATACTTTCGCATAAATATAATAGCTCATATATTAGATAGCTTGACAATAATCTTATGGCGGGTGGCTAACAGTAAATATATTTAAGCTTTATCTATGTAATATAGAGCATACCCGCTTATAAGCTGCACTTCTTTCTTCTTTAATCCAAAATTTGTTTTCCGTTGTGGTTTTTCTTCTTGAAACACCATACTGAACCTCCTCCTTAAGATCCATGATGAATCCATACACAATGTTATTCAACAGCAAAACACGGCAACTTACAATTTTCTTTCATATCTAGACTCGATCTTCGGGTCCATCACCTGCGGAATGGCAGCTCCAGATTCATAAACGCATAAAGCTGGCTAGCGGCCATAACAAGTTTTGATTTCATGAAAGTATGTGCCTCGTTAAGTGTATACGTAATAAATTTATCAGCAGGAAAGTAGAATCGATAGAAATTTTAGGTCCTGCTTGGTAATAAAATGCATTTTTAAACAAAAAATACAGGCTAACTAGCCTCTAAAAGCTATTATCTTTGTTAGATTATAAAATTTCGCTTCTCAAATGTTTGAAAAAATCCTTACATTCCATTAGATATTTACTTATTTAGGCAAATTATGTGAATGCTGGAATTATGCTTTGGGGTCACCATCATTAGCACTAAGGCCAATACAAGGAAGTATCTCATCTGCTCCTTTACTCTCTCCATTAATTCCATTTTCCAGATCACCAGAATCTAGACTGTCAAGTTCATATTCATTTTACTGGAAAACTAAAAGGAAAATGTAAATATCAAATAATATCTACAGAGATTATTTTAATTATAAATATTCCTTCCAAAGAAAGCAAAGATTTATTCATGTAAGATAATTCTAGTTACAATTAATTGCCGCACCGCCTGCGTGAGCGACTACCGGAGTTTCATTGAATGACAACAGCGAAGAGATAAATTGTTGACATCGTTTAATGAATTATTTATTAAAAAGACGACTGGATTGCTATTAGAATTTCTCCCAACTACCGGTAAAGTCGAATTAATTCCGTGGAATATTTCTCGGAACCAATGGTTCAACACGATCGTGGCTATTTTGACTCTGACGGTCGTTGGCCATCAACACAAACAACACGTTACGACCACTAGAAAGCCATTTTGGGAAGAGTAACATAGGATCGGAGAGATTTATATGATTTTCAAAGGCGCCTTATTTCGCTTTCTGCGCGCGATTGAAGAACACAAGACCAGCAAATGTATCAATGGACCCTTCATCTATCATCACGCAGGTTTCTCGGGAGGACGATCAACTGAGCAAACGTATGAATGAAAGTAGTTTGTTTTGGGTTTTCATCTGTTACGGTATATACCGTAACTCTACCGTTCTCAAAATATACGTGTTTCAATCTTAATTGCTTACTTTGATATTTTAATGGCTTTAAAAGTAATAACATAAAATGTTTTAATTATATGCTCTATATTGTCAACTTAAATACATACTCATTCAAATTGGAACGAGCGTATGACTTGATTTTTCATCCAAGAGTAATTATTTCATGCTTAAAAGTTATGTAATGCTCGAAATAACGTATTGCAATAATGATGATAAATTGATTTGAATTTAACGATTTGGATTCTTAGCTTGTAGTACTATACATGTTGTTAATCATTACATTGAAACAATAGACTCAAAAACTAGGTTTTTCATGCCAGAAACATTTTAAAATAAAATAGAAACTAAGAATTGACTAGTTTTAACTATGTAAGAGTTAACCATATTAGACTTTAAAGTCACGATGGTTATTTTTGGATCATCAACATGGTTAATTTTTTCGACTAATAAGGGTTTTAAATTTCAGTTCAGTTGCCCCATGTCGACAATGACTGTGCAAACACAGGTAGGATAATTGTTTTACGGTTTATCTAAGTGAATCGATAGTAATAATATGAAATTATAGTGGGCGATACGTTTTATTTCTTGAAGGCTTATTCTTACCTTTAGGGATATGCTAGAATAGATCAATACCGCCCCGTTGTTTAAGTATGATATGGAAATATTGGTATGTGGCCCATTTGCGGGTAACATCAAGCTTCTTTTTTCGTTGCAGCTACAAGTGCCGAAGGTAAAAAACCACGTAGAAGTAGGGGCCTTTTGCGGTCATTACTTTGTTGCTTCAGAGGAAGCAGCTCTGGTAGTTCGGGAGGATCATCATTTAGTAAAAGTCACCATGGCAACTCAACTGCGGGAGGTGCGAACTCCTCATCATCATCACTGGCTGGTGGTGGAGGAGGAGCTGGTGGGGTGGCAGGGGGTGGTGACGGACGCTGTTCTCCAGCACCATTGACACCAGGTTGTGCCGGTGGGAATGGTTCACCTAGATTTTTACTTCCACCTGTCAGACATCAAGATATGCACCGAAAATGCATGGTCATCGATTTAGATGAGACTTTGGTTCACAGCTCATTTAAGGTAATTTTTAACCCAATTGCATTCCTTTCATCTTCAAGTAAACATAAGTTTGAGATCAAATCTGTTCATTAGCATAAAATAGTTTAATGTAAGCTGTCATTGCCTTATTTAGTATGAGTAGTAATCAATATAGCCAATGTTCCAGAATCGAAACAAATTATCTGGTATTGCCGATATGTATATAGCCAAGTTTAAAATATTAAATTAACCTTTCTTCGTTTAAGAATGTTTTGATTATTGTTAGTTTTTGAATCTCTTAGCTATCAAAATAAACTTCTCAGTCAGTAGCTTCTTGGTTATATATTTTGTAATTTACTTTGACTAATTTGAGATTATTTTATTTACATGTTTAATTGCATGAATTGTTATAACTGTAGATATTTCAAGCCATTCATGGTTGTCTCAGAGTGGTTAAAGGAATATAAATAGATTAATTCGGATTAATTTGGAAATTATGTCTACTGTTTTTGTTCAACCTTGTATGTGTTATTTTGCTTTTAATAATTTAATATAAACATTTAAAAGTAGTTGTTGGTTTAATGTGTGAAACCTCACATATTGAATGCATCATATATCATAAAATTCAGACATCTATATCATATTTTAAATCACCCCCATTTGATTCTTTTGCATAGTTAATCAGTTCATGAATATATAAAAAATTTATTAGCTTTTACAATCTTCAGTTAGCTTAAGTTTTTTAATTTAAGATAATGCAGGTGTTTATTTCTTACAATATTGTTGCAAAATCCTTGCTTCCTTCTCATTAGCCTCTACAAGTAACTCGCTTCATTAATTCCTTAATTAGACATCTGTATGCTTTCTTTAATAATTGTATAAAGTCTTTTAATGGAGAATTGATGTTGGTCATTATATGGGGGGCGTGGCCATCAGTTTAACTTTGCCTTTTTCTCATCTTTGTGTGAAGCTTTTTACATTTTTCATGTAGTTACATCCTTCAGTTTTGAAAACTTAAAGTTTTAGCTGTATTAATAAAATGTTGGGTAATTACTTGAAAGTATCAAATTGTGATAAATTTTCCTCTCATCATTTATTCCTATAATTTACTGGAATTACTGTGCATTATGTGGCTTAAAGTCTTGACAAACCTAATTCTAGCAATGAATTGTTGTGATAATTTTATAAATAAATAAATCTTGTTATTGTTGACATTTCTTCAAAACATAAATCACGAACTCCATGTTGTCAATGTAGTTCTAATCTAGACCCAATTACCCGGCTGATTGCCTGAGAAGACTTTCTACATTCAATACGCCGGGAAAGAACTAAGTCATGCTACAATCTAGTTTCATTCTGAAATTTTCAATCTTTGTGAATATTACCATAAATTCTCCAATAGAAGCTTAGTGTTTCTTAAAATTAGCAGTCTCCCCATTCCTTGTTTTTTTACCTCTGTAATCATCATGAAATAGAAAATGTATATTATCCATAAAAATTGATTCTTCTTTAGTAAGTTGAAAAATTTATTCTTATTTATTCCTTCTCACAACCAAACAAGCACTTAGAAATCCTTATTATAAGAAATATTCATGATTAGTTGTCTACCTGAAAATCACTTCTTGTAATTTCATCATTAGTAATTGCTTGTTTGATAAACGGTGTTTCTCTATTACAGCCAATCAGCAATGCAGACTTCATTGTGCCAGTTGAAATCGATGGTACAGTTCATCAGGTGTATGTGCTCAAACGACCTCATGTGGATGAATTCCTTCAAAGAGTTGGAGAACTTTATGAATGTGTTTTGTTTACCGCTTCCCTAGCTAAGGTATGTTGTAAACAGTAACCCTAATTTCATTGCAGGCTGTAGAGGTGCTGTATCATATCTCTTATCAATGTTTAATGTCACATTAATAACATAACATCCTCAGTAAAGATGATTTTTGTATTGAAGGAATACAGTTTTGTTTCTCCTATGTCCATGATGTTCCCGCACATTAGCATTTAGTTGGTAGAGGGTGTTAAACTTTTACTTCTTTACGATTGTTAAACGATTACTTTTTTACAATCGTTTTTTATACCTAAAATATGTTTGTTTCAAAATGAAAGATAATAATATTTGTTTCATCTAGGAAAATCAATACAAGTGGTAAACCCTTAAAAAAATCATATTTTGGAGCTCCATTCTCTTCAATGTGTCCAAGATTACGTACTTTTTTTAATTTTATAATTAGTATTGTGACCATAGCAGTGGGAAAAACTATCTGAAGGATTCCAACAGTCAGTTGACATACATGATTTAGTTCTAGGCTGTGCCACATGTTTCAGTTCTTTTATTACTTGCTATCTTTCTACGCAATCTTAGTTAGAAAATAAAATACCTAATTTGAAAAAAAAATTTAACCCATATGTTGGTAATCCTGCTGAATGTTCTAAATTTCATAATCCTGTTCGGGTTCTTTGAGGGGACATTTTCCTGTCAAAAAAGCTTTTGCATGATTTAGTCTTTGAGTAACCAAGATTGTTCAAATTATGAAAGTTTTATGATTTTCTTATAGGTTTGGAGATATCATAACTCCAATGAAAAGGATGTATTTTATTTTTTCTTTCAGTTTTCAATTGAGAGGTTTTCATTATTTATTGTTGTAGTTGACTATCCATTATCTCTGGGGTACAGTTTAGCTACATCTTTCCCCTATCCTTATGTATCTTCTCAGTATGCAGTGAGGTTTTGTGTGTTTTGTTGCAAAGTTTTTGCTTTATAGTTTTTGAAAATATAATGGCATCGAATATTTATCTTCCATATATTTACAGTTGCTGGTATTATTTTAATATATCGTATAATTTAAGTGCACTGGGTATTTTGAACAGCAAAGATTCATTATGCTAAAAATTAATATTTGCTGTACATGAAATACTCTTTCTTTAATATTAAAAGTGATATGATAAGAATGGAATATCTTGATGATCATAGCAAAATTATCTAAGACTTTTTCTTAAAAATGTTTCACATTGTGTTTGAGCTTATATTTAGCTGTTTTTCCTTCTATTGTTACATTTTTCTTAAGAATATAACAAATTAAGCTTTGGGCTTGAGAATTATCACTGTATCATTTGTTTCGTTGAGGAAACGAGGCATTTTTGTTAATGATTCACAATTTGTCTTTTGCATTTGTCATATAACTGTGTGTCATGAGTCATTTGTGGTAAATAGTGGGTGCACTGCCTTGATATTAATATGGGTATTCCTTTCATGATATTTTTTTGTATTAGCTTATTGATCTAAATCTGAGGGCATCTTCACTTTTTTCTACCAACTAGAATTGGTTCCATTAGCTCATATCTTCCATTCTCAACCATATTCTATTTCAATTAATTCAATTCAGCATGTTGATTAATAATCCAAGTAGGTAATGAAACAATAATTACCTTTGCTGTTAGACTTGAATGTGAAATTCTTCTGTTTTCTTCTCATCTGAAAAAAGGAAGATACCATACATGAAGCACCATCTAGGTCTTTTACCCTTAGGATTTTCCCTGTGTTCCCATTGAGGGGGACATTTTCATTTAACTCTTGGGATGCAAAAAGAAGCTACATAGAATGGAATATTTAATTTTGTAATCACTGGTCTTCAATGTCTATATTTCCATTGATTTTCCGACGAAAACTATGTGAAAGCATCTACTCTGTGATAATTTAGTTAAAATTGCAACATTTACTGCTAATAAATTTGACTTCATGGCAAAAGTTTTCTTGTTAGCAATGTTATGATCATCATCTTAGAATTAAGTTCATGTGACTGATTAATGACACCTTTTAATTTAATTTGTATTAAGTGGACAAAATATAATGTTTCCAAAGCACAGTTCCTGATCTGTATACATTTTGGACGATGCTTTGCCTCATCTTTTATGTGTCCTTGTAAATCATGGAATGTTTTAAATATAGAACTTCACTCAAAGAATTAACTCCTATTATCCTGTATTGTTTTACGTTTTTCCTTTTTGCCTTATTGGCTCTCACTATCTTATAATGCTGTAATATCCTATAATTATTCTGGTTATATAAATTCATCAGAGGTTAGTAATAACAGGGGCCTGTCAGGTTCTTCATTCCATTATAAATTGATTCTTTCTTCTGGATATTTAATCTTTAATCGTTATAAGTAAATACATAACAGCACATTGCTATGATTTTATATTGCAGTATGCTGACCCAGTGGCTGACCTCCTAGATAGATGGGGAGTGTTTCGAGCCCGTCTCTTCCGTGAATCTTGCGTCTTCCATCGTGGTAATTATGTAAAGGACCTCAACAAACTTGGTCGAGATCTTGAATCCATTGTTATTGTTGACAATTCTCCTGCTTCATATATATTCCACCCTGATAATGCTGTAAGTTTTTCTCTATGATGTAAATCAAACTACTTTAATTGATAGATAATTATTTTACTTTACTCAAATTAATCTTCAGACTTGCATCTTAAAATAATTGTTTTTGTATTTGAATTATTGCACATAAATTAGAGCATTAATACTTCAAGAAAATTATTGCATCAAAAAAGTAAGTTTTTATTAATGCTTGGATGGCAGAAAGGTTTTTATAAATTAAAAAACTGAACATCTGATTTGACTATGATATATGATCTAAATTTGATATAAGGTGATAAATATCTAAATCAGCTGGTGAATGATAGTAAAGAATCTTTCTCAATTTCCAAACCAATTTATAAACTAGATTCTAGCAATTTTAATTTTAAGGTGGAACCATGGGGATGGCCACACTATCATTTCCTTAAGTAATGACCCTACTCTAATTGAAATCCTATCTAATATGTATGACCTAAAAAGTGGTAAGTGACTTTCAAACTTCAAGTTAAACTGTAAAAAAATGGAATTGATTTTTCAGTATTTATGGCTGTCTATAATTACATTGTCCTTATGTGTTGGTTATTAATCTTCATGCTTTGTCCAAGATATTTTTATCTATGCCGTAGAGAGTGAGATTTCCTCCCTTTTATTTCTTATTTAAATATTAATTTTTAATTAAACTCATTCTCGGTGGTAAGTATAGGAATAGAAATATGTTAAAAATAAATTGTTTCATATGTATTGGTATTTCTACTCACCTTTTATTTTTGAACCTTTCAGCTTAATAGCTGCATTGGCAGAAACTGGCCATCAGAATAAAAATAGGGGAAAAGCCAAGTGGTTCATTTCAGTTATTAATGATTTTCCATAAGTTTAATTAAATCATGTTAATAATAGTAACCTTTCATTCTGTTTGCCAGATTATTTTCATTAACTCCTCGTTTTCCTCAGCCCTGTCCAATTTGTTTGTATGAAACACTTTTTTGGATTTCCAAAGTTTAATTTCTTAAACTGTGAGCAATATTTGTTTGTATTTATTACCTTGTTAAAGACTGGGCATTCACATTTGGATTTACTTTCTGTTCCCACCAAACCTAAAGCATGGATTTCTTCTGATGAAAAGCACTAGTTCCTCACCAGCCTTTGGATTTTTACTCCTCCCTTGATTATTGGAATCGTTTATCTCTACTCTTTAATAAGGGTTAGATGTAAGAAGAGACTTGTTAGTCTCAATCTCGCCCATGAATAAAGTCCTTTATTATTATTATACATTCCAAAATGGTATATTTTCAATGCATTTGATCAAGGAATTTTGAATTAAATGCAATTCAGCAAATTTATCTCCCTCAAAAATAGTAGAAATATTACCTCATAACAACTTACTCAACTTGTTTCAGTGATTTCAGTTTTTGCTATTTTCATTTATTTTTTGTTATTTAGCACCAGTTATTCTCTTCAATTTTCTGATTTGGGATTCTAATAAGGCTAAATGTGTTCCAATGTCTTATACCAGAAATGAGAATAAAGCTTCAGTCCAGTCCAGTTGAAGTCCAGTTTAAAGCATAACCATTCTTTTTGTCTGTCGTAGCAACTGAATCTGTTTTTAGGCCTATGGTTCTGATATTGCTATAATTTAAGTTCAGTGTGTATATTATTGAAGGGTTAGATGTAAGAAGAGACTAATTAGTCTCAATCTCACCTGTGAATAAAGAAAAGTTATTATTATTATATTCTTCTGTTTTGTTGTGGGAACTAGGCATTTGCTGCGCATAGACTGTTTCTACTGCAGTTTTCTATCTTGGCTGGAGCAAGCTTATTCCATGACATTGAGGTTCTTTCTCTCTTCTACCCTAATTACCACTTCTTAGCTCCCTTGTGTAATACTAGAACAACTTTCTTCCAGCTCATATTTATTATTATTATTTGAAAATATAATTACAGTATGGCATTTTTTGCTTACTGTCTTTCACCTTTATCTATATTTTCTATTTTCCTAGGACTTCTTTTTGGTGCACACTCCATCTTCCCAATTTCTCATTTGTTATGAAGGGAGACATGGCATATTTTTAGGCCCATTTTTTCTAATCCATAGTTTGCATGTTAAGCTCAGCCATTTTTCTTCTATGGCATCCATTACATCTGTATCAACTTCTATTTGATCCCTTCTGATTTAGTTTCTCTCTATCTAATTTTGTGAGACTGCAACTTTGACTCCATTTCCATGACTTTGAGTTTTCCTCTATTTCTTTCACTTCCTACTTATGTGCTTCATAAATTACAATGCTTTCCAAAATTGTTTTCGTAAGATTCTCAATGCGTTGTTTGTTGTGTTTCTATTCCATGTTATAGATTTTAACTGTCTGTTTGCTCCTTTTCCTTTTT
The DNA here is from genome assembly GCA_000376725.2 of Ladona fulva. Taxonomy (NCBI): domain Eukaryota; kingdom Metazoa; phylum Arthropoda; class Insecta; order Odonata; family Libellulidae; genus Ladona; species Ladona fulva. The sequence continues at coordinate 1,058,241 of KZ308233.1, read as the reverse complement.
TCAATTCTGTGATTTATACTTTCATCACTACCTTTATGCTGCAATACCATACACCCAAGGACTTCGTAGCTCTTGCAGCATTTCACTAGTCCATCTGTCTGGATTAAATCATTTCCTACTCCTACTACCAGGTATTCATTCTTTTGGCTCATATTTATGCCATGAAAATCTTAAGAAGTTTTCATATAAAATGCACTAAGAAATTAAAATATATTTTGTGGGGAGTATATATTTTAATTTCTTAGTGCATTTTAGAATGAAGTTTCACCAAATTTCACTTGAGACTATTAATTAAGTTTCCATTTCTTTCATTGTATTTCACAAAGACAAATGGCTGTTCATGTTAAACCTCCTTATTAACTTAAGTTAACATTTGCTGACTTCCTCCTCCTAAGTATTCTTTTAACAATCCATTTTCTTGTTTCCCTGGCCATCTTCTTCCTATTTCCTGTGATTGTTTTGTGCTGTATAAGGATATGAAGGGATGACAGCTAAGATGGCCTTCTCCATTCTTGGTGGGTGTGGCACCCATCCCATTGAATCTCATATTTGCTGTGCACAATTATCAAAGATTCTATTTTGGTACACTTTAACTAATCCTTGGTAATTAAAATTGTTTTTTGTTGCCTTCCTAAACAGTGGTTTCAGTGTAGCATCTCTCTCCAAGGATTTCTGTCTAGGTTGTTGATGCTGTGTGGTTGACCTTGAGTCTAGTTTGAACCTGATGGGTTTTTTGTAATACACAATCCCACAAGGAGCACAACTCAAACCACTAGCTCTCTAGGTCCTTGGAGCATATAAGCTTTTCTTACCAAATGGTGATTCTGATGTTTAATCTCTTCTTCTGTCATAACATCATTTGAACTTCTCCAAAGCACCATATTTTGTTTCTCTGTATCATTCTGTGCTTCCATCATTGCATGATGGTATGGTTTTTTCTTCCTTTCAGTGCAAAAGAACTCTATCATTTTGCAGAGATCTCAGATTTTTTTTACATGTTAGAAGGCTGTAAGCTGGAAAGCCCAGCTCAGATTTTTGGAAGGAGGAAACCTCAGAAGGGTTCATCTTTTTATGAAAAATTTATATTAAAATTAGTTTATAATCTTATTGAAGTAACTAATTTATAAACTTCTGTATGTTTAAGATAATGACAAATTTAATACTTGGCAGTTATTAAATATTCATGATTGTGGTTTTTTTTTTAATTTAACTTCATGTAACTTGTTTTATCCCTCATTGATTAAATTCAAACACTTCTAGGTCCCTGTTGCATCATGGTTTGATGACATGGGTGACACAGAATTACTGGACCTGGTGCCATTTTTTGAGCGTCTCAGCAAAGTGGACAGTGTGTACACCTTCCTTCGTAATCCTAACCACCCCTATAACAGCCCAAGTCCTACAGGGCAGGGGAATAATAGAATAGTAGGGAGGTCTGGGTCAACTTCTGACTCATCCCCAATGATAGGAGGTAATGGTACTGGAGGAGGATCAGGGGCCAATTCAGTGGGAGGGGGAGATAGCATAGACGGACAGCAAAATCACCACCTCATCCATCAAGTCCATCAAATGCAACAGCGACATCAGCAGCAGCAGCATTGTTAGCAGCAAATGAAATGGGGTGGGGGATTAACAAAGGTGGCTCCATTTTCCTGTGCTGCACACTGGATGTTGGACAAAGTTGTGCAGTATACCATGTGAGTTTGTGTTCATTACGTGTGCTACCTTGAAAGGAACATCGAGTGGAAGAATCATAATCTACTTGAATCCTGGAGCTGCATGTTGTTGAATACATTCACAGGGGAAAGGAATGCAGTATCACTAATTCCAAGCTTATGGAAGAGTTGGTATTTGAGTGATAGCATGAAAATGGGTAATGAAAGACCTTTTCTTTAACTATAGGTTAATGCCTGTCTTCCTATATCCAGCAAGTTATGCTAGCTTGATTTTTCTAATTACCCATTATATTTTTATCTATAATTGTATATTTTTCAAAATTACTGTCGGTTTGGTTGGATTTTCAAAAAGGAAACTGATAACTGTTTAACATTAATTTTGATTTAATATTCTGAACTCAGTTTTCAAGTTTTTCCTCACTCCATTAAACCTGTATGTGCGTCCACTTGAAGCAGAGAATTCATTTGAAAAGTAATTAAGGTTGTATTTAAAAGAATAACTTTATTATATGAGATATAATGGAAGGTAACAACTGGATTGTACTCCATTATTATGGACTGTGTAGACGTATCGAAAAATAGTTGTTATACTGAATAATGAATTGTGTAAACTCAAGTGTGTGAGATAGTGCCAATATTGCCTTTCTGAAGCCATGAAGGAAATGAGTGTATGCCACTGGAGAGTTCTTTGGTTCCTGTATCTGAGGGAAGTCCATTTGTGTCCGGTCCAATATTCTAGGTGTCGTGTGAGCAGCAAAGTAAGAAAAGTAAATAGGATGATATAATATTTTTGTTACTCATTGATATGATCATATGTAATGATAACATTTAAAATTGCGTGAAAGCAATGCATTTCTGCTCTTTCCACTTAAATTAATTTCTCATTGTCAGCTTTGGTAATGCACACCTTGGCCCTTGACTTTATCATCTGCACTATTATTTTAACTTGAGAGGGTTAGGGGGAAAGGTATCTTATGGTGCTAAAGCATGATCAAGAGTTTTGTATTCTAAATGAACTTGATGGTAAAAGCAGAGAAGGTTTTGATAAAGGATTCATCGCTTTGGGAAAAACCTTGAGGGTTGTTGCATAAATTAGGATTGCGTGCAGGCATTATATTGTGTGCATGATTGTTGAGTTTGTGTGAATGTTGTATGTGTGTTATAAAACTTGCCATGTGAATATATCTCCCATGGATAGAATCCGCCACTCTCTGCCCTTTTGGTTTACCTTTTCTTTTCCTCTTACTCATGCTGTTTTCCTTTCCCTCCTATACCTCTCTCTCTCCTCTCACACACATCATATTTTATTTGCAACTGTGATTGAAGACAGCAGACCTCATAATTCCTTCCCACTCACCTGGAAAATGATGAGTGTACTGCCCAAAAGAACTCAGGTGATCTATTGTATAGTTGGGTAAACTTTGTTGTTGTCCATTGCATGCTCCTTCATAAAAAAATGGCTTTTACCAATTCACCCTTTCGTACAAGTGCCATAGAATGTCAATGAAGAATTATGACAAACCCCTGAGATTGTTAAAGAGATGTAAAACTTCTTCATAAAATGATGAGATTATCCTCATTATGCTGTCCATCTATTATTCTGAACCTTCTTGTATGATTGGTGGTAACATTAGGGAATACATTGCAAAAGAATTTGGAGTGTGAATTTGTGTGGGAATGTAAAGTGGGGTGACATTTTTATACATATATAAATATATATATTTAGAAGAAAGAAGTTTTCATAATAGTGGCCTTAAATAAACCTTCATAAGATGGTGGTGTGATCCATAGTATCTACAATTTTGTACAAGTTTGTGTTAAATGGTGTTACCCTTGTATTCTGGAACGTTTCTCCTGAACAAGTTTCATTTTCTGTGAAATGCAATTTTGCTTTTGGCTGGTATCTAAGAGTATCCTTCATCGATGTTTAAATTTACTTTTAGCATTTTTAAGATATGACTTTTTTGCCACAAAATGTCACATGTAGAGTGTATGTTCTTATAAAACTCCAGTATCATGTTATGGCAGTTAAATTGTGACGAATCAGGGTACCACCATTATTTTGCTTATCATTATTATAGCCAGGGAAAGTTTTTTCTGAAATTAATTTGGTGAAAATGCACCTTCTATTTTACATGGAACCTATGTTCATGGTTTTATCATCATATTCAATGGTTTCACTGAAGGAATTAGTTTAATAACAAACTTATTTATGTGCATCTTTCTCTGACTATTTTAATGCATTATCTTTATACATGTACATTGTGTATTATACAAAATGAATTATATGTGAAATTTTATTGTCTTGCATATGTATATATACAGTTTTTACTTTTTTCATAAGAGAAATGTTAGAAGTGGTTAATACACATGAGCTTGGCCCAGTCATCACACAGTTTAATTATTGTTTGTTATATCTGGAATTGGTTCTTGTGATTTTATGTAAAAAACTGTTGAGTATCAAATAGTAATTAGATTTTGTGAGTTAATTAAATGTTTTGACTGCTTGAATTGTCAAATTTGATAAATTATCTGTATCTTTGTTTGTCTAAATTTGTTCCTCATTTGAAATACCACTCTGATGCCTTGTTATGTTGTAGCAGCCCTCTTATGGGTCTATACTGTTGTAGATTCATCACAAAAATAATCTTGTACAGATGAGCTTTCTTAAAAATTGTATTTAAAACGTTGTTTTGATTATTTTTTCTTGCGTCACCTGATTGGGATGTTGGTACTTTTAATTTCCTGCACAGCATTTTAAATTAATTTTATAAACTGATTAACTTTGTGTAATCTTGTAATATTAAAAAATGTGTTGCCTCTTAAACTTTAAGCCAACTTCCATTTTTTTTTTGTTACTTTGAAGGAAAGTATTTTTTGATAACACAGAGGATTGAAAATAGAACGGTGTGTATAGAGAGAACTTGTATGAACGAGGTGAGATAAATTGAATAAAGATTCAGGTGACTTCTACTGTAATAATTTTGATTGGGAGCAGTAGAAGAACCAATGCTAAAGGTATGTTAGATACAAAGAATGTAAGAAGTGGGAAAATAAACGAGAATAACTAAAATATCGCTAATACAGTGCCTATTGGCTACTAGGTTGCTATTTCCACGATGGCACAATTGACTAACAGGACAAGGGGGTTACGTCACTTATTTACATAACTCGAATTTCAAATGTCATTAGGATAGCTTTTAGTTTTGATGGCTGTGGCGCTAGTGTTGCCTTTCACAGTCGAAGTGTCACTCTTACTGCGGTATTCCTTTCAAAATTCTCTCCCTTGTTTTGGATTATGGGTAAACTTTAGCCATACGAACCTCTCCGGTCGTAAGGAAGCCATATTCCTTGAGTGATGTCTGCACATTCACGGACCCAGGAGAGCGATGCATGGGCTCTGTTAGCCCTTAAATCAGCCCCAGCTAGTCCATCCAAAATTCAATGGAGTCCCGAAAGCAAAGGAACTGCTATTGCCCGGCTGGAAGGCCGAGAATTCGAATACATGGTCCGTCAGAAGAGGATAGTCATAGGTCGAAACAGCTCGCGAGGCGAGGTCGATGTAAACATGGGACACTCAAGTTTTATTTCAAGAAAGCACCTTGAACTTTTCTTCGATCATCCATATTTTTATATGATATGTAATGGCAAGAATGGAGTTTTCGTTGATGGAGTTTTTCAAAGAAAAGGAGCACCGTCTTTGCAACTACCTAAATCGTGAGTTTAAGTTTATGTAAACATGGTATCACCGACTATGAAATGCGGCTTGTTTACCAATTCGAAGGCCGTGTGTTGGCTGCTGGAAATCCATTTCAGTCGATGTTAAAGGGCAATGTCGAAGCGTGTTTACATGCTTGTTAGTTTGTTTTGCGAATAAGGCATGGTGATTGTGAATAGGTTATTCTATTTTTAACGTAGTAGCTTGTATAAAAATATTCTTGACTTCAATGGCTGAAAATGATAAACAGAATGACTTTATCCATATTTCAGTTTTGGCCACGTGCCGAAATATGGAAAACATGGGCAAATTTTACTAATCCAGACTTCCGTATTTGATTAATTTGCACGGACAGTGTGACCTCGTGAATCGCGTGTCTTATTCAAGTTTTCATAATTGAGATAGAAGTACTCAAAATGGTAAACTATCCGCGTATAATGTCTTGATGTTTCATAATAATTATCTGAGTTTGTGTTTATTTATATATTACGCCCATTGTTGAATGGCATTCGTGGGAGGTATCTCCTCGCTTCACGTTATCTATTTTCACTGTTAGGGAAGAGTTATTCGCTCCGTTGTTTACAGCAGTTCATGAGTGTTATATAAAACCAGATGAAATTTACTCGAATTCGCCAGAGAAATGACTTTTAATTCGTTTTGGAATTAAGACATTTTCACATATGTGAAAAAAATCTTGTGCCGGCATGCATAAGCATGTACCAAATTTATGTAATAAATTATATATTTGTCTTCATTAACGTTATCGGTGCTTCAAAAAACATTAAGTATGCTTAAATATATGAAACAGTTTCACGGAAATCGTGAGCATATTCGTAACGAAAAGTTTTTTTGAATTCTTTCATCTCGTGTATTTTCATGGGTCTTGTTGAGTGAATCGGTTTTCTTTCAGCGAAAAATTTTGTTGAAATAGTAAAGTTTTCTATTGTTTAATAGAAAAATATAATATTTAAGCAATGTTTTTATTGATAAAAACTTTCTTTGAAATGGTAGTTTAACCTTTGGAATTCCTTCTGTATTTTAGGTGCGTATTTCGCTTTCCTAGCACCAACATTAGATTAGTGTTTCAATCCCTCGTGGATGATGGTTCGGAAGAATCTTCGTCCACTGGACCAAATGCTGGAGCCAATCCTGGAGCATCAACAGCACCAGGAGTTTCTTCCTCTATGCGACTTCCTTCTCCCTCAAAACAGCGTCCTTTACCACCTTTGCGTATCAACATTCCTGAGCCAGATACAAACTTTGGTAGCCCCTTCCCATCACCAACAGGCACAATTAGGTAAGTGATAATTATATCAAATCGAATTATGTTACATGACTTTTCTAAGGCACGATATATCTGGACTTTCTATGAAGACTTATGAGAACGGTAGAAGTAATAAAATTAAAAGCCTTAATTATAGTTTATGAAATTTTCTTTATGCACTTAACTTGATTTCACCACAAGTAATTATTTCTCGTGTTAAACAGCTTCTTGATTGTGGCAATTAAGTGCTGTAAGTGAAAACTTATTTATCTTCTGAATTCCTTTTTATATTTCCCTGCGAAGTAAAACTCTTCTCATTGGTGTTACATTCAGTTCTGCTAATGCTGTTTTCTATCTTTCAAAAGTGCTGCAAACTCGTGCCCAGCCAGTCCAAGAGGAGGGCCTCATGGAAGGCGAAACATCAGTGCAGATCTTCAGATGGCTGCTGCTTATGCAGCAGCAGCAGCTTCACCATCTGGAGTGGGCAGTGGGGCTAGTTCTGCTCTCTCAGGAGAGGACAGGGCAGAAGGAGGCTCTGGCTCCACTCTTCCATCTTCGGCTTCCCATTCCAGTGCCCATCAATCTCATGAAGAACCAGGTGGTGGAGGTGGAGGAGGAAGCCATAAGTTGTATCGGAGTGGACCAAATGGTACCGCTGTGCCCTGCCCCCCTCCTCCAACATCTGAACCTTATAGTCCTCCAAAAGTAAGTAATTCATCATAAGTTGCTTGTTGCTTGTTTAGCTGTTTAATTTTATGAACTGATGAATGTTAACTTTGAGCGTAACAATGGCTATCAGGGAAGCTGTTCCTCTGGAAGATTAATTTGCTATTTTGTTAATAGGCCAAAATGGGCAGCAATGTTTCATTAATATTTGCGGAATAAGTGCTCCTGTTTATCCTTTATTCCATGAATTTCTTTTCTTATGACAGTGATTTTGATATTTTGGAGAAGTAAAATAGAAAATTCTGCTGAAAATCTTTGTTAAAAATGTTGGTTGGCTTTGTTTGCTTGTTTTTAGATGTGTCATATAACAAGAGGATTTTGGTGCAAATGTTGAATTTTATAATTAGATTTAGAAATGTTGTTGCTGTTTTGTAGAATTTCAGAATAAGGTTATCCTTGTTTCCTTATTTAGAATACAGTATTATTGTAGTCATAATTTTCCCTATAGTTCATGGAATTTCAAACTAGCAGACCACTTTGATTGTACAACAAGGAAAATTGAGAAAGTGGTTAGATTATCTGAAATAGCTTGTTAGGTGTGTGAGAAATTGTGCTTCCTAAAATATAAATCATATCTTAGGTTTAAATATATAAAGATATTAAAAGATAAAAGTTATTAAAGTACTGCTTTAGATTTAGATTACAACATTAAAATTAGTTTAAAATCCAACTTCTACATAATTTTTTGAAACATATGCTGCTCAATGATTCTGAAGCTAAGCATTATGTTCTTCTGTATGAAGAATATTCAAATTAAGGAATAGCTTTACTCTGAACCTTTTCATCTTGAATTTTTTTTCAGGGAATTGTATCCATTAAGTTTTCCATAAACATGAATCGCCTAATTTTGTATCATTTCATATCAAGAGCATAAACATTAGTACTTGTAAGGATCAAGTCACCAAGAAACATGGTTCTTAAGTATTGGAGTATGTGCTAGCAGTTTGGTTTTAAGATACTATTCAGATATTTCTTATGCTGCTGCTTCATGATTTTACTAAATTTCATTCTACTTTCATAAATATTTGCTGGATGATGTTGCTTACTTAATTTTAATGTTAATCTCCAGTCTCTTCAGGAGTTTAAAATCCATGGAAACGTTTCTTATTATAAGTCAATATTTCTTTATATATTTACTTGAAAATATTTGTTATTGCCTGGAAATGGTACACAGCAGCTTAAAACTGAATATCCAAATATGATTAAACCAGTAATTTACTGGAGTTTATTAGGACATTAAAATCTTGAGACCAAAGCTATTTGCTTGTAGATGAATGTTTCAGAAAGTAACAGAATGCCTGTATTGGAGAAGTCTGTAGTTATATTTTTGGTCATAATCCAAGCATTATGTATTTGATTCCTCGTCTTTTTCTAATGATGATTGTTCTTTCCATTTTCTCATTTAGGACGATTCCAAACCTCCATACTCATATGCACAACTTATTGTGCAGGCCATTGCTTCTTCCCCTGATAAACAGCTTACACTTAGTGGAATATATTCATATATTACAAAAAATTATCCTTATTATAGAACTGCAGATAAAGGCTGGCAGGTATGTTACCTGTAGACTGATAATTGATGAGAAGTATTAGAGATGCTTAGAGTAATCTTGTTGTGATATTTATTTTAACCTCCATTTTTTTCTATAGAATTCTATCAGGCACAACTTGTCACTGAATAGATATTTCATCAAAGTGCCACGCTCTCAAGAAGAGCCTGGCAAAGGATCATTTTGGCGAATAGACCCTCAGTCTGAGGCTAAATTGATAGAGCAGGCTTTCAGAAGAAGGAGGCAGAGAGGTGTTCCCTGTTTTAGGGCACCGTTTGGCCTGTCATCAAGGTGATTAATTCCTAATTAACATGCCATGAGGGTACATTTTCATTTGAATTCCTAAAAATTTTGTGTTTATGTATCAAAATCCTAATGTGGAGCATCATGCCTGATGCATTGGTCAACAAATCTTCCATATTTTTCTCTAAATGTCAAGCATTATTCAAAACAAATGTCAAATTTATGAGAAAGCAATGGTGTAAATGATGCACATTTAAAAATCCATTTTCTACAATTTTCTAATATATTTTGTTGACTGTGTTTTCTGCAGCAAAATCATTGATGTTAAGCCTTACATTCATATCATAATGTTGTTGTTGTTTGGCTACATCATGCATTTTCATTAAACTTTCTAGTTGTTTTATTTTGTATAAGTTGAAATTACTATTGGTGGTAGTGACCTGGTGACTGTAATGAAATCTTATTTGAAGGAGTGCACCTGCCTCCCCAAGCCATGTTGGCAGTGGAAGTGGCCTTATTACACCCGAGTCACTATCTAGAGAACCGTCTCCTACTCCTGATAACTTTCCTGAAGGAAATTCATCAAATGCTACTTCCAATAACAATGCCTCATCATCACCTGTTGGTTCTCTTAATCACTCATCTACAAACAACATCAATAATGGAAATGCTCAGGTGGAGGTTAAAACCAGTCAGTCAGCTCCGGGATCACCAGGGCATTCAGGCATGTGAAACTTAAGCTTGATGTTAAAGTATAATTACCCTGAGTCAGTTTGGCTTTGAGGATTCTCTACTAATTTTATTTTTGAATTCTTATTTTGATTATGCATTTTTAGGTAAGAACAATTTCATCTATGAACATTTTTCTCATTCTATCTCCAAGCATAGTATATTACTCTTGAATCATTATATACCTAGACATATGCTGATGTACTTAGTTGTGCTGCATTGTGATATCTGTAGTAGTTACTGGCAAGAACAGTTTCTCATTTCTTTAAACCAAGTCAACATAGAAAGAGCATGTCCAATGATTGCATCTATCATAGTTTAACTCTTTGCTTGAGCATTTTTAGTTCCATGCTGCAAATCTAATTTCATATTTATCACTTAGTTCAGTTTCATGTGATATAATTCAGTTTTATTGTTCATNAATAAGGTAGGAGAACATTTAGTTGAAGGAGTGTAAAACAAGATCATATATATATATATATGATCTTGTTTTACACTCCTTCAACTAAATGTTCTCCTACCTTACCCTAGTTGATCACTGAGCTTGTTGGAAAGAGGAAGAAAGCACCATTTTGAAGGCTCAAAGCATAAATCAATTTAATTTTGTGTATACAATCATTAAGTATTATACAAATTATTCCTTAATGTTCTGTCTCAAATATGGATCCTTATCATATGTTGAGGATTAACATCAACATGTTTCCCTTATAGTTATGCTTCAAAATCTTGTAGCATCATGTTTATCAGTATGTCTTATACATAATGAAATTCAGTACCTCTTTCTTGTAAATCGGTAATTTTTCTGAATTGCATCACTCAGTCATTCATAGAAATGTATAGTCATGGAGACACTCAATGTTGTGTTATTCACTTGAAATCCTACTCTTTACTTTTTGTGAAAACTGTTGTCATTGACAACAGTGTTTGATTTACCCAAAAGGTCAAAACGCATTGACTTAAGTAATTTCAAAAAAAAAATAATATAACACCTCCAATATGTTGCCTTAAGTTTATGCATATGGTATTCATTTGTCTTTTTATCAAATTTAGAAATTAAAAGTGGCTTAGGTATCTTTATAACCCTTGTATTATTTTTAGTTTTAACCTCATGCTATGGAAAGAAAGATACACGGCTGTTAGAATAATATTCAAATTAAATTGACTCCTTAAGCTGTCAAATGTAAAGGTGATAAAAATAAAACTTTTCTTTGGTGTGGTTCTCTGTTGCCTTTGGTATGGTCCAGTTGGTATAGTCCTGTAACGTTGCAGGGAAGCACACAAGTATAAAGGTACTATATACGCATTTCGAGAACTATGTTCTCATCTTCAGTAGTTAGAATCTGGATTTCTTGTGGTGTGACGTAGTAGTGTAAACAAATGGGAGGAAGGGATTGGGCCGCAGTCACTATTCATTATTGGTTTTTGTTTATGTATGTAAATTATTATTTACATTTGACGGCTTAAGGAGTCAATTTGAATATTAATATTAACCTCATGCTAGTTTGCAGAGGTCTCTGTCATATTTATGTAGAACAGTTTTGATTTTTCTTACTTGGTTTTACATTGATAAGAAATATTTTATCATTCCAGTGGTGCATTTGTTACTCCTACAGCCCAGGGACTTGAGCAATTAGGTGGATCTTCAGGAGTGAAGCGACATCACATTCAAGAGGCAGGTGGTGGCCTTTCATCTATGGAGAGAGGTGATGGGGGTAACCCAGAGGGGGAATTAAAGAAACCAAAGCTGGAAAAAGAAGGGGCCTATGAAAGTGAAAACTGAGGCAGGTCCTGACATGTTTTGGTTGCCTTCTCCCTGCTTTAAAATCATCCCCTCTCCATCTCTAGACCACTCTCTTCCTCAGCTTGTGCATTAATGGTTACCCCATGCTAGAGAGCCGTGCACCTTAGATCCTGATCAGTCATAAACTTTTGACGCATCCAAGTAAGCATCTATACTCGTAGTTTGAAAGGTATGCATAGCAGGAAAAGTGTATGTTTGTAAAAATAATACAAAATTCTATAAAGATTGAAGCAATGTGAAGTCTGAATATGATTATCAGTGAATTTTATCTGCTTGTGTTATCTGAAAGTACATCAAGGTGGGATATAACTATCTTTTTAAACAGCATTCGTTGTATGTGTACACCTATTTTTTGGTAATATACCAGCAGGATTTGATCTTTTTACTTCATACTTCATTTTGCTAACTGACGGTTACAGCAAGAGTATTCATTTGATGGGTGAATGTACTTTATTCCAATTTGTAAGGAAAATTTAATGGGTGGGAAGTGTCGGATTGCTGTCATTGTACTGCACTTTCCCTTTTTTATGAAACAGTTAAGGGTTGCCTAGAAAATGAAACAATGACAATGTTACATGTGATCATTGCTTTTTCCTTCTTTTGATCCTAGTGAAATTGAGCATTTCGTATTCATCATATGAGCATATTTCATATTTGTAAGGGTGTTGCCCTTCTGCGTTTGATAATTGAAAAAGAATTTAACTAATAAATTAATGATTCCAGTACCCAGAGTCTGGGCTAAGAATGAGCTTCTTTAGATGACTTCATGTCAAGTGAAATCAAAGAAGTACAATTCTTTAGTATAATTACTGAATAGGCTTGTGATTTATGTAGATGTAATGTCATTGTTCACAAACAACCATGAAAGTAAATTCTTAACGTATATATTTTCTGTCGATTGGTGCATTCAAATTTGGGCTTCTGTAAAAAATTGTAGATGCAATGAAAAGATGTTTAAGTAGGTTAAAATTGTATACTTTCCTTTGCCTATAAGGAATGTCCCATATTTTATGGGTGACTTTGTGCATTTCAAATGGTGGTGATGTGCTAAGTACAACTGAGTGTTGTTGAATGCCTTTTGATGAAGACAATAGGTTTCCCTATACCTAATGTCTTTCTAAAATATGTGTTGTTGGATACCCTGAAAAGTAAAGAAATTTAAAAATAGGTGGCTTATCATACATAGTTAACGGCAACTTACAGCCTTACAGTTACATCTGGTAGTCTTTTTTTTTATTAGGTTTAACAGATGAGCTGGTCTCCAAGTTGAAATGAGATGATTTAGCATTATTTGTTTCAACAAACTGAGTCTATTCTCAGGATAAATTAGCCAATAGCTCAGATGGTAAATTTTATATCCTTATGGTTGATAGAAAAGAACCTGTGTAATGAAGGGCCTTGCAGTCAAATGCGCTCATAAGGTACTATTATATGAAACAAAGTCTCTCTGTAAAGTTGACTTTGCTATTTGGCAGTTTTGCTGACCATTTCACAAGTTATGTAAATAGTGTGATGGTGTCTATCATCTCATAGAATAAAATGTAAATGGACAAAGTTAAATTTTGCAATTTCTCAATAATGTCAGCAGTGCTAGTCCCTTTAATTTTGTTCAAATTTGGTGTTACTATGAATGTAACAAATGTTCATGTCTTTGAAATCATATTTTTTGTGAACTAGTTATGAGAAATACAGATGAGAATATAGGAAGCCTAATCACATTTTTATCATTTATCTTACACTGGTAGAAAGAGTATAATAAAAAGATAGTTTAAAAGGTTCTAAGAGTATTGATAAATTGAAATTTCATCCTGTGCTATTTTTATTTCCCTAATTGAGTATTCTATACTGCCAACATTTATACCTGTAGATTGTTGTTCTCTTGCACACACTTCTGTTCCTGGGCAATCAAAACAAACCATGTCTATTGTCATGTGATATACTTACTCAGAAACCTGGAAATTAAGTAAAATGTTGTTTATGGGTATTGTTAATGGAGATGCAAGTAAGAATTATCATTCTCCATTTTCAGACTGCAAATGGATTTGGATGAATTGCATATAAATCAGAGAACTTATTGCAAGCTATTTATTTTAACGCTGTTTTTTTTTAAGAAGTTAGTGGTTGGCTTTCATTTTTTAAATTGATAGAATAGTGAGTAAGCATATCATGCATTTAATCATCAAAGACAATTTACCTTGATGAGCAAATTTCTTAATGCTCTTAAGGATATGCCCAGTTTTAAATAGCTAATTGCTCTTGTATGTGTTCTTTAAAAAAGAAGTCACCTATTTTGTTATATAGGTGTTATCAATTTGAAAATTTCTGCTGTTACCTAATTTTACTTTTGTAAATTTTTATTTTCCNATTTTAGAGAAATTTAATCGAATTGTACATGCTGCACTTCTTTTTTCATTTTAATTTCCGTAGCAGCTATTTTTAAATCCTACTTCATTAGTTTGCTTCATTTACAAAACTATAGGTAGGCTCTCTGGAGAGACCACCAACTAATGTTATGTAATACTGGTTGTCTTCTCATCATATTATTCAAGAATGGTCAGTGTGAGTGCCTTCCTTTGGTACTTCATTTTGGTCATGTTTCACTTCTTAAGGCAGCAGTTTTTACTGAATAGACCATTAAGGAAGAATGAATTTTTAAACAGCAGTGGTTTGAGGTCCTCACAGAGCATGATCTCTCCAAGACTGCCCTCAACAGTCCACCAAACTTGACAGACCAAATTGCACTGCCACTCTAGTTTACTTAGTATGTTTTATAATTTGAGATAGCAACAGAAAGGAACACTGCCAAGTGACAATCTAAAATTCTGCCCTGAGATGAGACTGATTTGAAAGTTCTCACTTTGTCTCACAGTCAGAGCTAGAATTATCTTTGACTATGGGATGGAGATTATTTTGTTTTGCAATGTCTTCATTTTGTTCTTAATCATCCCAAAATATCATGTGCCAATCAGAGACAAAGATAAGCAGGATGGTGGATGATGTAAAAGATTTCTGGTCTATCAAATGAGGGGATGATCACTTAAATAAAATGTGTTTTATGCATTTCACTTGAGGGATGTGTAGAAAGGCATTATTCTGAGCATCGTTATGGAAAAACCAGTAGTTTGATTACATAAGGTTCAAGGATGTCAATGCATTTCTTTTTTTAGTTACTTGGATAAGATAAGTTATCTTAGGGATTGAAAATGAATTTTATATATATTTAAATCGTGTGTGCATAAATTTAAATAATGCTATGTAATTTGGATTACATAATATTCAGTCCGACTTGATTATTTGCAGTCACTTTTTTTTAGTATTTTACAATAGTATCAACAAATAATTTCTTTTTTGTTTCTGATATTCTATGCTTAAGAATGAATTTGCTTCACAATGTAATGTTAATCTATTCACATTTAAATTGTTAGATTATTTTTCATGGCTATTAAATGACTTCAGCTTAGCATCTGAGTTAAGCAAAGATTTGCTTTATGGTTTTATACTAGTACATAGTTTCAGCATGTCAGATTTGCATCAACCTCTGTATCTACTATTGATTGCATAAGGTCTTATAATTACTTACCTTCAAAATGTAGATAGCATTTAAATGTTAACCAACTGAGAACCCATTAATTTACATAATCATGTAGAAAGTACTGAAATATTACAGAGGTAAACCTATTATGTATGTTAATATATATATATATACACACACATATCTCTACTTTCTATTGTAATTGCATTCCCTTTCCTTCCTGAATTTCAGCACTCAGTGTTTACTTTCCTGTATCTATGTTCGTTAATGCTCATTCACTATTATATACAGGGGTTTCAACATTTGGATCTGGCAGTATGCAGGTTATGGTGGGAAAATCAAGGCTTATGGTTCCTGCTCAGCAGATAACTGTTGTGACCAATGGTGTTGGCGGTGAGGTTTCACAAGAGGGTAAGCATTATTTTAATGAAAATGTTTCATGACTTTTCATTTTGTCTGTATTATTGAAGGATTTGTTTTCTTTGTTTGTTGTTTGATTTTCTTCTAATATCATCTATTTTTGTAGAGAAATATGTAGTACCCAATAATGCCGCAGCACTTGTGACTGTCCATGAAGAAAGGTCAGAATCTCCTGCATTTTCTCCAGCTCCTGTAATTGTGCAGTCTGCTTACACAAATTACAGGTGCGTGCAAAAGTCACCTTCAAATATATTATGAGTATTAGGTAATTATGCATCTTTGCATAACTTTCCTGACACAGACATTCACAAAGAAAGAAGATAATTTTCATTTTCTTTTGTTTTTATTTCTTAATTTTCTCGTGTTGGAAGCTTTTCTTTTTTAATCACATTGGTATTTAAGTATTATTGTATCTGATATTTCAGTGCAAATAATTTTAATTGAAGAATTTTTATAGTTCTACTGTTTTCAAATTATAGTAGCTTAATATTACAATTACAGTTGATTTCTGTGATGATATTCCACATTAAGGGCCGGTATTATAATGTATACTTATAGTGGACTTTAAGTGAAATCTTCATCTTAACTCTAACAAACCGTATTATAATCGATACTTAAGTCCTATCTGGTACTTAAAGTGATGTTTAACTTAAGTACCAGATTGAGTGAGCTTTAAATGATAAAGTGATGTTTAACCGCAATGCATCACGGATGTAAACAAACAATATGGTGGACTAATGTCGGGCAAACTTCTCGCCTCAGTTGGTTTGTTGTCAGAAATAGACTTCGTTCTGCGGAATTTCTACGAAAAATTCATTTGAATATTTAAAATAAAGTGGTATGTTTCCTATACATAGATATTTCTCGTTGCATTGGCTTTTTCCTCTTCATAAATCATCACATTCACGTTGGGTGTTGTGAAGTTTATTTTTAAGTTGTAAGATATTTTATAAATGTGATAAGTACTTACGCTTTGGCAGTGAAATAAGTTATTTAGTATAAAGCTGCATATTAATGACATGCATTAAATCACAACAAAGACACAAGTGCTTCGATAGAGGTGAATTAACGAAAGACTGCATGTACGTTTACGTAGCCACTAAGTGTGGAATGTAATTGAGCTTATCTTTTCTTTAAGTTATCTGTGTATCAGACTCCACGTTATAATTATTGCACGATTATTTAATATTTTGTTTGCGGTTGGACGTAAAAAATGCTGTTCAAGTCGGAACCGGTAAGGAACGACAAATGTTGTGAAAATTATAAGCGTTCTCATTGACCGAAGCAGTAATATTTTGATATGCTTGAAATTATTCGTAAGTTGAGCTAAGTTGGAAGAAAGGGAAATATTTCATAATGAAATAAAGCATAACTTCAGTATAAGTTAAAATCTTACATATTTACTTATGAAATTTTGCTAACGTGCAAAGGTAATTATTACAGAAAGTACTGACGGATGACATGAAGGTAGTGAGTTTTTTTGAAGATGTTGAGGATGAAGAAGAGGAATTAAAGTTAAAATTTATTTTAGATAACCGTATTAATAAGCAACTAAGAAATATTCTCATTTTAACAAACATGATATTGACGGCAATTCACTTTCACGCGACTGGCTCCATGCTCAACGCAGTGGTGTTCACAAAGCGACTTCCACTAGAGTCATTAAAAATATTACCCTTGCAATGACGGGATTAAAATCCCTTTATGTGAAAACACCATCTTTAATCATAGAATTGAGTGATGCTCACGAAAAATTTTATGAATTGGCTCATTTCCAAAGTCTTTAGATGCATAGACTGTACCCACGTGAAAATAATATCACAAGGTATCAGCTCTTCAGTCAAATTTGCTACACAATGTAATTAAGTTATGGATGGGCGTCTTAATGCAAACCTTAATTGTGAAAATACTGTCGGTTTTCTTCTCCTTTGACCGCTTCACTGCGGCGCGTGCACGTTCGCGCTTGAACACACTCACTATCGGGCTCGATTCACGTCTCAATCACAAATTTTAAGGGTCACCACTTAGGTAAAGATGAGTTGGTTGGGGTTAATGAACCTCTTTATTTACCAATATATACAATTTTGGTGATCGCAATGAGCATTGCGGCAGAGATATGCACTTCACAGGGCAAGCGTCGACGAGAGACTGTCTCTCACCACATTCCGTTCACCCAGAGAAAAAGTCATAATCCAAATCAATGAGGAACACTACAATGTAAGTGATTACAAATGCCTACAAAGTAATCGTAAGCTGCGCCTAATGACCTGCGAGATTCTGATGACGGCGCGTCCGCGCGATCGGATCACTTGTGTGCAATCCGCGTACATTTAAACCAATTAACCCAAGACATTTTTCGTAAACAGGGTTTTTAATATTTAAATTCATAGCACCAACCACTGTTCTCATTAAATTTTGGCGTTTAATCGCCAATTTTCGTTACCAATTTGATTGAGTAATACTTGGCTCGAAGTTTATTCCAAGACCTCCAAGTACTTACCTGAGCATTAAATCTTGTGCTAATAGATTTCCATCATATACACGACAGGCATTTACAAGCACTTTCTCATTAACATAAATATCAGCAAGAGCAATCCAACTAAACATACCTTCTGCTTCCAAGTGATTGCATCGTTTTTTTTTATTCTCTAGAATGCTTTTATTTTCCTCTATCAAATTTAATAGGGTCAACTGCTCATCAGTTGTAAATTACAACTTCTTTTACTATGCATATCAGTTCAAAAAATATATTTTAGGTCTTTTTAAAAGCTATCAAACCTTAAAAATAAACGGGCTACGCGGTTTTACAGTATTACGATGCGATGTTTTTCAAACTAACCTCACGGCAACGGGTATGAAAATTATTGTCATTCAAAGCATCTAATATTTAAAGTGGTATCTAAGTAAACAGGACTCTAAAAAGTTTTATAATACACTCCTTATACTTAAACACCACTTTAGCTTAAAGTCCACTTTAGTTGAGAGGCAGATTTGAGAATACATTATAATACCGGGCCTAAGTACTGTTATAAGTTTAAATTTTAAGTGTGTATGGTTATGTTAAAATGATACCATATTTGTTTCTTTGAGTGAGTATTTGCAGTTACAATTCACTTCCAAAAAATATAAAAGATTGACAAGACTGCAGATTTTCTAAGGAAACTAAAATGTCTTTTTGAAAATGAGATTTGGGTTACTCTCTGTATAAATAATTTCCTTGTGTTTATGTTAGTACTATGTTGTATATTTTTTCTTTTTTGTATCTTTCTATATCATAACTAAGGTTTCTTCCTATTGTGAGTTCCTATAGTACTTTTATGATTGTCTCTTCTGATATTATATCTTTTGTGTTGTTTTTGATACTGAAAATAATTTTCTTATCCTATGGTCATTTTCACATTTTATATATGGTTGCAATGTTCCATTTCTTGTCAAAATGAATAACTTATTGCTAAAATAAATTCAGATTACTATTATTAATATTATACCATTCATTATTTAAAATACTCAGACATTTCAGTAATGTTTTGGTTGAGTATAATAATTTTGTAATAGTAAATTCGACGGAGCAGCTTTTTTTCAACATTTGTAATAGCTATGAAATACTAATGTGAATGATTCAGATTTGTGAATACTTTTTTTTATTTTGTGATTTGAATGTCATCTATTGTTTTTATTCATGTAGAAGGGAATAAGCATTTAATATTTTTCTGTAAAAGTTATTGCCTTTAAATTATTTTTCATCTCATATACTGCAATTAATTTCTTGTTTAAGCTCTATAAGAAAGGTGAAATTTATTCCTCATTCCCCAGTGATGAATTCATTATCAAAATCAATCTTGGTACTGATCTATCACATGTTGAGTGGATACTGTTATTGAAATAAAATTCTAAAAGAATTTTTGCATTTAATTACAATTTCCAATTTGATTTTTAATGTTATTTTTCAATTCAGTTAGGGAAAAACTAAGAACCTCTACCTTGTTTACATACTTCATATGCTTTAGCTATCCACCTCTATTTTCATCTCTGTTAGATTTCTCAATATGCTGCTTATATCTTTTATGTTACTTTCTTTTTTGCAATCTGAGATACTCTTTCTTTCAAATTTTTACTGGAAAAGCGACCCCCCTCCTATGTGCTGAATCTAGATGTGGTTTTTTACTTAGTTTACATTTTGTATTTGGAGAAAAATAAATACATATCCCAATGCTTATTGAGCTATTGACTTCGGAAAGAATGAGAGCAGACTAGCAATGAAAAGAAGTCCATTAAATTGTTATTTAAAAAAGATTTTGAATGCTCTATGTGAATTGCCTTTTGAATTTAAGAAATTGCTTTTGCTTATTCACCTTTTATTAATGTTAGTCAGCCTGGCTGGTCTGGCTTGGTGACCATCATTTATAGAGTCTGCATGTCCTGCATAGTGACATTGGAGAGAAATATTTTGGCAGCATTATCCTTGTCTAATCTTCTCTTAAAACATCTTTTGTAAATAAATGTAGGTTAAGTTAGTTAATGAAGTTGATAATTAAGTATTTTGCCAATGAATTCATCTTTAAATAAACTGTTCCCATTATCAACATTGTTTTCTAATCTCAGGTCTCTCTCATGATATGGTCTGGCTCTTCATTGGCTCTGAAGTTTACAAAACATATATAGATAGGATTTATATATATATATATATATATATGCTTCTCCGGTTGCTTAACGATGAGGTAGAACCCTCGAAACGGGTCGTGTTGTTTCAGGTACCTATATATTCTGTGGACGCAGTCGGATTTTGTTTTGTTTGACTTACTTATGGATACGTTCTTCCAAGTATCGCCAGTATTGATTAATTAGATCCAACCGGCTTTGGGGGCTGATTACTTTACAGACATGGCTCTCGATGATTTGGATTCTTACGTGATATAATGAAAATCAGTGCCGTTATTCATGTTCTAATTGAAGATATGAGATTAAATCTGATCGTGGCAATTATTTGAATGAATTGCAGAAGCGATGTTGATGGACGTGGAATATCGTGGTATGACCAAGGATCGACGCTTAGACCCCTGGACTGACAGAATTAAGTGGCGAATTCCAGGTCNAACATTATTATATAGGTGAAAAAAATGCCTGAATTGTTTTAAATCTATGTAAATATGTAAAGGTATTCCTTATTATTTGAAGCACCAATTGAGAATTGATATAAAAATCATACCTACATACATGGAATCAGATAGAAAACAAGAGATTAGTGATTGAAACATTTAAAATCCATTTTAGTCTCCATATTACTGATGTTAGAATTTATCGGTTTAAAAAATTAAATCAATGAAAATTCATTATATCAGCATTTTACACTAATTTCTGTAGATATTAGCAAAAGACGATCTCAGAAAAGATCATGTACCATATATTCATTTAATGCTAGAAGATTCTGTTTTCATATGATTTCCTTTAGAAATTAGGAAATACAATAATGAAAGAAAAAATTAAATTAGGATCCTCAAAAAGCACATCTCAACGTTATTTGACAATATCATAACATTTTCACAGATTCAATCATAGCATCAAAAGAATGAACAGTGTCCTTTTCTAAGTTTAAAATATCCATAGCTGCCTCATGAAATAAAATATGGTAATAAACTTGTACTGACAGCCTCCCTTGTCTTCACTTTTAATCATATCCAAAACAATTTTACAGGCAACAATATGCATGGATGAGCATTACAAGGAATTCATTGGCTCAGAAACCACTGAGTCAAACATGCCTTCTTTCTTTGATATGGGTCAGCCATTGTTTCTAAAATGAAAAAGATCACTGGAAATATGCCAAATTCTTGAACGAAAAGGAAAGAATTCTTTCTTTCACAGCACTTATCGCCCCAAAAATAATTTGAAGGCAATAGAATTTAACATGGGTAAGAATTGCAGATTTACATATTGTAAACAAAATTATTAATATTTTTAATTCAAGCATTTCCGTAAGTATGCATTTTGATAGTACCAATTATTACATGACAATGTGTACATAGGAAAATAAAAATTTACAAAAGTAAAATTAGGTAACAGCAGAAATTTTCAAATTGATAACACCTATATAACAAAATAGGTGACTTCTTTTTTAAAGAACACATACAAGAGCAATTAGCTATTTAAAACTGGGCATATCCTTAAGAGCATTAAGAAATTTGCTCATCAAGGTAAATTGTCTTTGATGATTAAATGCATGATATGCTTACTCACTATTCTATCAATTTAAAAAATGAAAGCCAACCACTAACTTCTTAAAAAAAAACAGCGTTAAAATAAATAGCTTGCAATAAGTTCTCTGATTTATATGCAATTCATCCAAATCCATTTGCAGTCTGAAAATGGAGAATGATAATTCTTACTTGCATCTCCATTAACAATACCCATAAACAACATTTTACTTAATTTCCAGGTTTCTGAGTAAGTATATCACATGACAATAGACATGGTTTGTTTTGATTGCCCAGGAACAGAAGTGTGTGCAAGAGAACAACAATCTACAGGTATAAATGTTGGCAGTATAGAATACTCAATTAGGGAAATAAAAATAGCACAGGATGAAATTTCAATTTATCAATACTCTTAGAACCTTTTAAACTATCTTTTTATTATACTCTTTCTACCAGTGTAAGATAAATGATAAAAATGTGATTAGGCTTCCTATATTCTCATCTGTATTTCTCATAACTAGTTCACAAAAAATATGATTTCAAAGACATGAACATTTGTTACATTCATAGTAACACCAAATTTGAACAAAATTAAAGGGACTAGCACTGCTGACATTATTGAGAAATTGCAAAATTTAACTTTGTCCATTTACATTTTATTCTATGAGATGATAGACACCATCACACTATTTACATAACTTGTGAAATGGTCAGCAAAACTGCCAAATAGCAAAGTCAACTTTACAGAGAGACTTTGTTTCATATAATAGTACCTTATGAGCGCATTTGACTGCAAGGCCCTTCATTACACAGGTTCTTTTCTATCAACCATAAGGATATAAAATTTACCATCTGAGCTATTGGCTAATTTATCCTGAGAATAGACTCAGTTTGTTGAAACAAATAATGCTAAATCATCTCATTTCAACTTGGAGACCAGCTCATCTGTTAAACCTAATAAAAAAAAAGACTACCAGATGTAACTGTAAGGCTGTAAGTTGCCGTTAACTATGTATGATAAGCCACCTATTTTTAAATTTCTTTACTTTTCAGGGTATCCAACAACACATATTTTAGAAAGACATTAGGTATAGGGAAACCTATTGTCTTCATCAAAAGGCATTCAACAACACTCAGTTGTACTTAGCACATCACCACCATTTGAAATGCACAAAGTCACCCATAAAATATGGGACATTCCTTATAGGCAAAGGAAAGTATACAATTTTAACCTACTTAAACATCTTTTCATTGCATCTACAATTTTTTACAGAAGCCCAAATTTGAATGCACCAATCGACAGAAAATATATACGTTAAGAATTTACTTTCATGGTTGTTTGTGAACAATGACATTACATCTACATAAATCACAAGCCTATTCAGTAATTATACTAAAGAATTGTACTTCTTTGATTTCACTTGACATGAAGTCATCTAAAGAAGCTCATTCTTAGCCCAGACTCTGGGTACTGGAATCATTAATTTATTAGTTAAATTCTTTTTCAATTATCAAACGCAGAAGGGCAACACCCTTACAAATATGAAATATGCTCATATGATGAATACGAAATGCTCAATTTCACTAGGATCAAAAGAAGGAAAAAGCAATGATCACATGTAACATTGTCATTGTTTCATTTTCTAGGCAACCCTTAACTGTTTCATAAAAAAGGGAAAGTGCAGTACAATGACAGCAATCCGACACTTCCCACCCATTAAATTTTCCTTACAAATTGGAATAAAGTACATTCACCCATCAAATGAATACTCTTGCTGTAACCGCCAGTTAGCAAAATGAAGTATGAAGTAAAAAGATCAAATCCTGCTGGTATATTACCAAAAAATAGGTGTACACATACAATGAATGCTGTTTAAAAAGATAGTTATATCCCACCTTGATGTACTTTCAGATAACACAAGCAGATAAAATTCACTGATAATCATATTCAGACTTCACATTGCTTCAATCTTTATAGAATTTTGTATTATTTTTACAAACATACACTTTTCCTGCTATGCATACCTTTCAAACTACGAGTATAGATGCTTACTTGGATGCGTCAAAAGTTTATGACTGATCAGGATCTAAGGTGCACGGCTCTCTAGCATGGGGTAACCATTAATGCACAAGCTGAGGAAGAGAGTGGTCTAGAGATGGAGAGGGGATGATTTTAAAGCAGGGAGAAGGCAACCAAAACATGTCAGGACCTGCCTCAGTTTTCACTTTCATAGGCCCCTTCTTTTTCCAGCTTTGGTTTCTTTAATTCCCCCTCTGGGTTACCCCCATCACCTCTCTCCATAGATGAAAGGCCACCACCTGCCTCTTGAATGTGATGTCGCTTCACTCCTGAAGATCCACCTAATTGCTCAAGTCCCTGGGCTGTAGGAGTAACAAATGCACCACTGGAATGATAAAATATTTCTTATCAATGTAAAACCAAGTAAGAAAAATCAAAACTGTTCTACATAAATATGACAGAGACCTCTGCAAACTAGCATGAGGTTAATATTAATATTCAAATTGACTCCTTAAGCCGTCAAATGTAAATAATAATTTACATACATAAACAAAAACCAATAATGAATAGTGACTGCGGCCCAATCCCTTCCTCCCATTTGTTTACACTACTACGTCACACCACAAGAAATCCAGATTCTAACTACTGAAGATGAGAACATAGTTCTCGAAATGCGTATATAGTACCTTTATACTTGTGTGCTTCCCTGCAACGTTACAGGACTATACCAACTGGACCATACCAAAGGCAACAGAGAACCACACCAAAGAAAAGTTTTATTTTTATCACCTTTACATTTGACAGCTTAAGGAGTCAATTTAATTTGAATATTATTCTAACAGCCGTGTATCTTTCTTTCCATAGCATGAGGTTAAAACTAAAAATAATACAAGGGTTATAAAGATACCTAAGCCACTTTTAATTTCTAAATTTGATAAAAAGACAAATGAATACCATATGCATAAACTTAAGGCAACATATTGGAGGTGTTATATTATTTTTTTTTTGAAATTACTTAAGTCAATGCGTTTTGACCTTTTGGGTAAATCAAACACTGTTGTCAATGACAACAGTTTTCACAAAAAGTAAAGAGTAGGATTTCAAGTGAATAACACAACATTGAGTGTCTCCATGACTATACATTTCTATGAATGACTGAGTGATGCAATTCAGAAAAATTACCGATTTACAAGAAAGAGGTACTGAATTTCATTATGTATAAGACATACTGATAAACATGATGCTACAAGATTTTGAAGCATAACTATAAGGGAAACATGTTGATGTTAATCCTCAACATATGATAAGGATCCATATTTGAGACAGAACATTAAGGAATAATTTGTATAATACTTAATGATTGTATACACAAAATTAAATTGATTTATGCTTTGAGCCTTCAAAATGGTGCTTTCTTCCTCTTTCCAACAAGCTCAGTGATCAACTAGGGTAAGGTAGGAGAACATTTAGTTGAAGGAGTGTAAAACAAGATCATATATATATATATATGATCTTGTTTTACACTCCTTCAACTAAATGTTCTCCTACCTTACCCTAGTTGATCACTGAGCTTGTTGGAAAGAGGAAGAAAGCACCATTTTGAAGGCTCAAAGCATAAATCAATTTAATTTTGTGTATACAATCATTAAGTATTATACAAATTATTCCTTAATGTTCTGTCTCAAATATGGATCCTTATCATATGTTGAGGATTAACATCAACATGTTTCCCTTATAGTTATGCTTCAAAATCTTGTAGCATCATGTTTATCAGTATGTCTTATACATAATGAAATTCAGTACCTCTTTCTTGTAAATCGGTAATTTTTCTGAATTGCATCACTCAGTCATTCATAGAAATGTATAGTCATGGAGACACTCAATGTTGTGTTATTCACTTGAAATCCTACTCTTTACTTTTTGTGAAAACTGTTGTCATTGACAACAGTGTTTGATTTACCCAAAAGGTCAAAACGCATTGACTTAAGTAATTTCAAAAAAAAAATAATATAACACCTCCAATATGTTGCCTTAAGTTTATGCATATGGTATTCATTTGTCTTTTTATCAAATTTAGAAATTAAAAGTGGCTTAGGTATCTTTATAACCCTTGTATTATTTTTAGTTTTAACCTCATGCTATGGAAAGAAAGATACACGGCTGTTAGAATAATATTCAAATTAAATTGACTCCTTAAGCTGTCAAATGTAAAGGTGATAAAAATAAAACTTTTCTTTGGTGTGGTTCTCTGTTGCCTTTGGTATGGTCCAGTTGGTATAGTCCTGTAACGTTGCAGGGAAGCACACAAGTATAAAGGTACTATATACGCATTTCGAGAACTATGTTCTCATCTTCAGTAGTTAGAATCTGGATTTCTTGTGGTGTGACGTAGTAGTGTAAACAAATGGGAGGAAGGGATTGGGCCGCAGTCACTATTCATTATTGGTTTTTGTTTATGTATGTAAATTATTATTTACATTTGACGGCTTAAGGAGTCAATTTGAATATTAATATTAACCTCATGCTAGTTTGCAGAGGTCTCTGTCATATTTATGTAGAACAGTTTTGATTTTTCTTACTTGGTTTTACATTGATAAGAAATATTTTATCATTCCAGTGGTGCATTTGTTACTCCTACAGCCCAGGGACTTGAGCAATTAGGTGGATCTTCAGGAGTGAAGCGACATCACATTCAAGAGGCAGGTGGTGGCCTTTCATCTATGGAGAGAGGTGATGGGGGTAACCCAGAGGGGGAATTAAAGAAACCAAAGCTGGAAAAAGAAGGGGCCTATGAAAGTGAAAACTGAGGCAGGTCCTGACATGTTTTGGTTGCCTTCTCCCTGCTTTAAAATCATCCCCTCTCCATCTCTAGACCACTCTCTTCCTCAGCTTGTGCATTAATGGTTACCCCATGCTAGAGAGCCGTGCACCTTAGATCCTGATCAGTCATAAACTTTTGACGCATCCAAGTAAGCATCTATACTCGTAGTTTGAAAGGTATGCATAGCAGGAAAAGTGTATGTTTGTAAAAATAATACAAAATTCTATAAAGATTGAAGCAATGTGAAGTCTGAATATGATTATCAGTGAATTTTATCTGCTTGTGTTATCTGAAAGTACATCAAGGTGGGATATAACTATCTTTTTAAACAGCATTCATTGTATGTGTACACCTATTTTTTGGTAATATACCAGCAGGATTTGATCTTTTTACTTCATACTTCATTTTGCTAACTGGCGGTTACAGCAAGAGTATTCATTTGATGGGTGAATGTACTTTATTCCAATTTGTAAGGAAAATTTAATGGGTGGGAAGTGTCGGATTGCTGTCATTGTACTGCACTTTCCCTTTTTTATGAAACAGTTAAGGGTTGCCTAGAAAATGAAACAATGACAATGTTACATGTGATCATTGCTTTTTCCTTCTTTTGATCCTAGTGAAATTGAGCATTTCGTATTCATCATATGAGCATATTTCATATTTGTAAGGGTGTTGCCCTTCTGCGTTTGATAATTGAAAAAGAATTTAACTAATAAATTAATGATTCCAGTACCCAGAGTCTGGGCTAAGAATGAGCTTCTTTAGATGACTTCATGTCAAGTGAAATCAAAGAAGTACAATTCTTTAGTATAATTACTGAATAGGCTTGTGATTTATGTAGATGTAATGTCATTGTTCACAAACAACCATGAAAGTAAATTCTTAACGTATATATTTTCTGTCGATTGGTGCATTCAAATTTGGGCTTCTGTAAAAAATTGTAGATGCAATGAAAAGATGTTTAAGTAGGTTAAAATTGTATACTTTCCTTTGCCTATAAGGAATGTCCCATATTTTATGGGTGACTTTGTGCATTTCAAATGGTGGTGATGTGCTAAGTACAACTGAGTGTTGTTGAATGCCTTTTGATGAAGACAATAGGTTTCCCTATACCTAATGTCTTTCTAAAATATGTGTTGTTGGATACCCTGAAAAGTAAAGAAATTTAAAAATAGGTGGCTTATCATACATAGTTAACGGCAACTTACAGCCTTACAGTTACATCTGGTAGTCTTTTTTTTTATTAGGTTTAACAGATGAGCTGGTCTCCAAGTTGAAATGAGATGATTTAGCATTATTTGTTTCAACAAACTGAGTCTATTCTCAGGATAAATTAGCCAATAGCTCAGATGGTAAATTTTATATCCTTATGGTTGATAGAAAAGAACCTGTGTAATGAAGGGCCTTGCAGTCAAATGCGCTCATAAGGTACTATTATATGAAACAAAGTCTCTCTGTAAAGTTGACTTTGCTATTTGGCAGTTTTGCTGACCATTTCACAAGTTATGTAAATAGTGTGATGGTGTCTATCATCTCATAGAATAAAATGTAAATGGACAAAGTTAAATTTTGCAATTTCTCAATAATGTCAGCAGTGCTAGTCCCTTTAATTTTGTTCAAATTTGGTGTTACTATGAATGTAACAAATGTTCATGTCTTTGAAATCATATTTTTTGTGAACTAGTTATGAGAAATACAGATGAGAATATAGGAAGCCTAATCACATTTTTATCATTTATCTTACACTGGTAGAAAGAGTATAATAAAAAGATAGTTTAAAAGGTTCTAAGAGTATTGATAAATTGAAATTTCATCCTGTGCTATTTTTATTTCCCTAATTGAGTATTCTATACTGCCAACATTTATACCTGTAGATTGTTGTTCTCTTGCACACACTTCTGTTCCTGGGCAATCAAAACAAACCATGTCTATTGTCATGTGATATACTTACTCAGAAACCTGGAAATTAAGTAAAATGTTGTTTATGGGTATTGTTAATGGAGATGCAAGTAAGAATTATCATTCTCCATTTTCAGACTGCAAATGGATTTGGATGAATTGCATATAAATCAGAGAACTTATTGCAAGCTATTTATTTTAACGCTGTTTTTTTTTAAGAAGTTAGTGGTTGGCTTTCATTTTTTAAATTGATAGAATAGTGAGTAAGCATATCATGCATTTAATCATCAAAGACAATTTACCTTGATGAGCAAATTTCTTAATGCTCTTAAGGATATGCCCAGTTTTAAATAGCTAATTGCTCTTGTATGTGTTCTTTAAAAAAGAAGTCACCTATTTTGTTATATAGGTGTTATCAATTTGAAAATTTCTGCTGTTACCTAATTTTACTTTTGTAAATTTTTATTTTCCTATGTACACATTGTCATGTAATAATTGGTACTATCAAAATGCATACTTACGGAAATGCTTGAATTAAAAATATTAATAATTTTGTTTACAATATGTAAATCTGCAATTCTTACCCATGTTAAATTCTATTGCCTTCAAATTATTTTTGGGGCGATAAGTGCTGTGAAAGAAAGAATTCTTTCCTTTTCGTTCAAGAATTTGGCATATTTCCAGTGATCTTTTTCATTTTAGAAACAATGGCTGACCCATATCAAAGAAAGAAGGCATGTTTGACTCAGTGGTTTCTGAGCCAATGAATTCCTTGTAATGCTCATCCATGCATATTGTTGCCTGTAAAATTGTTTTGGATATGATTAAAAGTGAAGACAAGGGAGGCTGTCAGTACAAGTTTATTACCATATTTTATTTCATGAGGCAGCTATGGATATTTTAAACTTAGAAAAGGACACTGTTCATTCTTTTGATGCTATGATTGAATCTGTGAAAATGTTATGATATTGTCAAATAACGTTGAGATGTGCTTTTTGAGGATCCTAATTTAATTTTTTCTTTCATTATTGTATTTCCTAATTTCTAAAGGAAATCATATGAAAACAGAATCTTCTAGCATTAAATGAATATATGGTACATGATCTTTTCTGAGATCGTCTTTTGCTAATATCTACAGAAATTAGTGTAAAATGCTGATATAATGAATTTTCATTGATTTAATTTTTTAAACCGATAAATTCTAACATCAGTAATATGGAGACTAAAATGGATTTTAAATGTTTCAATCACTAATCTCTTGTTTTCTATCTGATTCCATGTATGTAGGTATGATTTTTATATCAATTCTCAATTGGTGCTTCAAATAATAAGGAATACCTTTACATATTTACATAGATTTAAAACAATTCAGGCATTTTTTTCACCTATATAATAATGTTTCAAAATTGCAATCACTTGAATTTGATGCAGATTTTTATTAGTTAAATGTACAATTCCTTGAAACTATTCCAAGCAAATAAGAGCAAGTGTCTGGCTCATATCATGTTGCCTAGTCATTATCAAGTCTTCAAAAATCATCATTGTAATTTTTAATCCTTGTGTTTGAAACAAAGTCAAACCTTTATACCTTTACGTAAATCATAAAGTGTTGAATCATATCTTTTATATAAATCAAGCAATATAAAGTACGCTTAAATTTATTCCTGTTGTCATTTGCTGTAATTTCTGATCTAACTGTACTTAAAAAAATATGACAACTGTGTTGTATGTAAGTTCTGCCTATTTTAAGATTGCATCCTCAAAAGTTACAAACAACTCCTTTTGATGTGTTATTTGTCAGTTTTAGCTGAAATTATATTTTTAATCCTTCATCTCTTGCAAGAGTATTATCTAGTAAATTTACTTTGATTACTTTATTATAGTTCTTAGAAGAAATATACTTTAAACTCATTGATTTCCAGAAAAGTTAACCTATAAATGATCTATTTATTTCAAGTTTCGAATTCCTTGGTATTGAAGTTTTGCAGGAATGTTAATAATCAAGAATCATTTGCTTTGATTCATCTCTGCCATAAGCATGCAATTGTCAGCACTTCATGATATGATTTTTTTAAAATTATGTCCTTTTCATTTCTTTCCAGAATGATTTCTATAGTTAATTTCCCTGTTATATCATTATCTTTTGGGAATGATGTCTTATTAATGGATAGAAAAATTTAATTTTCACCGAAATTACTCTATTATCTATATTTCTCAAGTTCACATGGGTGTTAGCAAGGAAGGTATTTAGGCCTTTCCATCATATATTCCTTTAGAAAGATACATTTTTTTGCACACACTATGGCTGATGTATGTCATGGATCACTTCTGTATGTCTGGGAAAGCATTTGGAAAACCATTCATGACTTGGACTGATGTGCTTAGCTGTTAAAACCTAATTACTTCTGCCATAAAAGGAAGGATGTTATCAAGTCAGATAAAGAGCTTTCTCCTCAAAGACCTGAACAAAGCATAAATCCTGTAATAATATAAAAATGAAAATACTAGAAAGATTAAAAACATTCGCAGCTGTTGGATTTATAGAATCGTTCAGAATAAAAGTAAAAAACTCTCTTATCACTAATGAAAAATTCACTTAGCTAAAAAATCTGGTCTTGTTCTTGAATAAGAATTTTAGCCTAGGTCTTTCTGACAATAAAGGTTCTTGATCATTTAACAAATTTTGGATTTCTTTCGTTGGGCACCTATTGACTTGGACTACTGGAGAAGTTCTTTAGGTAGGTAGCAATATGAATAAATCAAATTTAAATTCTTTCATGATACATTCCCCTATTAAAACTTTGTTAAAAGTTAACTATTTGCTCATAAGCACTGGTGGCATGAGTACTACTGATGATACAGCAAGAATTATTACAAAGGAAGTTTTTATTGACTGCAGTCCAGGCTGTGCTGAGAGCCCTGGTAGCTTTTTCTGAAAATCTGAGTACATACTAAGATAGTTATGTCTGTAGTTTTTCAAATGCAGCAATAAAATTTGAAGAAAACTATTTTTCTGCTGAATGTATCTATGTTGCATGTATGTTCAAATATATTCTGTAGCATTGTGACATGGCCTTTTCATTTAAGAACCTTACTATGAATGGTTTATAATTACTGCAGAAAATGAATATGAACGTACTTGATTCCCTTGATGATATTCTTTAACGAAGCATAGAGATGAACCAAATTCTTATGACATAATCTTTCAAGTAAAGTTCAGAGTTGTAGAAATTTCTAAAGCTCTGGTGGATTGAAAGACGAGCATCATCGCAGCTAAGTTATGCTTTTTTATAAGTTTTTGTCTTTTAAAATATTTCAGTTACCAAACTTTTCTAATTATTTTAAAACGTGACAGAATAATTTTGACGTAGAATTGCCGTAATTAATATGATTCCTTTCAGATAAAATGTATCTGCAGTGTCATGCGATTCATTCGGCAGTTTTTTAAGAAAGATAAATCTGTTCCAACGAGCGTTATCCGCGCTTTATTATATGCAACTTCTCTTAAGACGATTACTTTTAAGGACTGAAAGGACAGTAAATTAGAATTCCACCAAGTTCGACGCTTGATTTAATCACTTTAAAGCAATGTAGGACCAAAAGACAATTATTCCTTCCACTATCTGGAATCTTTGAAAGTTTTTCCCGGCACTGCTTCAACCCTTTATCCTTGTACTCTTTATTTCCATTGTTACCCAATCAAATGTCCTGTTATTCAGCGCTTCATAATATTCCAATCCCTTTTACGTTTGTTTTAATGCTATAGCGATCGAAAACCTTTCAACTTTTGGATTCGGATTCATATTCAATGTATCCCTGAGTTTTCCTCAAAAAGATTTAACTTTTCCTAACAGAGATAAAGATTTCAAACATGAAAAGAATTCCATTTCGAAATTTCCGTGATTCAAGAAGATATTTTTACCATTGCCATTACACGAGCAGGAAAGCGATACGCACTAATTTTATTTAATCTTGACAGCTTTTATAGTATTTCCGATTATTTATCAAGATAAGCAAAGCTATGCCCTGGACGATAAATGCATAATTTTGTCTTGTGGGGAAACTTCAACATAAATGAACTAATTCGACGAGCATATTTCGTAATGTGACTAGAAGTTTGCGCAGTTAATGGTGCTACTGGAAATGCGTCTGCTAAGCACAGATAAAATTTCGTAAAACAAGACTGGTCATGGAGCAAAGTCATGCTCTTGAATTCATCTCTCATCTTCTTTAATTATATCATGATCATATTATTAAAAGCAGATGTGCATTTTTGTGATCTAATAATTAACCCCGCTGTACTTTGTTATTGCTCTATGCTAGAAAGTGATTGACCGCAATATTTGCTATGCTAAATTTGCGGAATTATAGATTTCACGCAGAATTTAACTGTGGTATCTGTGTAAAAATGTATTTCCGTACTTTTTTTTCTCAAGAAAAATGTGAATTCTTGTTCAAAAACTCTTTCAATCAAAACCATGTCTCTGGCAAAAATGTGCCGAAGTCTGATTCTTTTGAGTGGTTGGACTCATTCGCTTTAAAATTTGGATTAAAGGGAGAAAAAGTAAGTAAAAAACAATTTCATGTGTCAGTATAATTCGTCGAGTAATGCAAATAAGTACTTTCATGTCTTTCAGGTCACCATAATTCACGAACCTCTTCAATTTTATAGAACTTTACTGGAGAAATGTAAATCGGCTCGTCGAAGAATTACATTAGCTTCACTATATCTGGGCACTGGAAAGCTTGAACAAAAACTTGTAAGAGTCTGTAAATAACTACTCTTGATAGCGTTTTGTCAATCCTAAATTTATATTCCGTTTACTTACCTATATATTGTGTATAAAATCTAACGCTTGAAATATTTCCTGGTAGATCACGTTCATTGGCTTCCAATGTTTTTAAATTGTCTAC
This sequence comes from Ladona fulva, assembly GCA_000376725.2. NCBI lineage: Eukaryota > Metazoa > Arthropoda > Insecta > Odonata > Libellulidae > Ladona > Ladona fulva. The sequence continues at coordinate 1,024,737 of KZ308233.1, read as the reverse complement.
AATATCTTTATTCTATGTAATACTCTCTCTTATGAGAATGAAAGTTTCTACCATAAGATTATGTATTTACAAATACTTATATTTAGCCAGTCTCTCCTTTGATTCAAAAATCGTTCTCAAAGCTGTAGAGCCGTACAGAAATTTGACCTAGATTTGATATTGTACATACAGGAACTGTTTATGCTGGGTTGTAGAAATAACATGGTATTGATTAAATATACATGATTGTCCTCCAAACAATAGATATACTTGAGCAATAAAATGTTTTTTTAAGGTTATACACTTTCACTGATTGACTCAAAATTTACTATTCTCACATTTTTTGCTCTACGTATTGAAATTTACAACACCATAGGAGAGTACTTTGCTGAAGATAACGAATATGTTGTGTTGTACTATAAATGTGTTTGGCTTGCTTTTCATAAAATGTTGTATTTGAAGGTAAAGTTTAACAGAATAATTAGCGAAACTAAATTTTCTTGTATAGGTAGAGACAATAAAGGAACGTCTCTCAGAAACAAGTGGTAACTCAGAATCCTTACAAGTCAAAGTTCTTTTAGACTATAACCGTGGATTGAGAGGGAAGGAGAATTCTTGCACTGTCTTATCACCACTTTTGACCCAGTATCCCTTCTTATGCCAGGTATATTAAATTGGAACTCATAAGGTATAGAAAATATTTTATTAAATTTAATAGAAACGTTAATTAATATTTACTTTTTGTAAAGGTGGCTCTCTATAGAACACCTGTTCTAAATGGCTATCTAGGTGATCTTATCCCTCAGCGCTGGAATGAAGTGATTGGCTTACAACACATGAAAATTTACCTTTTTGACGATTCTTTACTGATTAGTGGGTGAGTTCAGTTCAGGTTATTTCAACATTTATTTTCTCCTTAAGTAAGTGATGTTAAGTTAAAATCTGTTGGTAATTTAAAGAAAAAAATAATACTGTTATTCAATACATGTAAGTATAAATTTCTAAATCAATAGATGTCTACTACTTCCCCGATTGTTTTTATTTTGAACTGAATGACTCTGGAAATATCTTGATTCAGTTCAGTAATGCTTATGGAAATTTTTCATCCTGGTTTATTGGTCCACCAAAGTTAATACAATTGTTTCCATTTATAGAAATCATCTTCTTTACTCATTCAGCCATATCATCTATTTCCTCTTTTGATACTCAGTGTATGAATATTAATTTTTTATGTATATAAGCTGTTAACTTGAAGTTTCTGTATATGATGATAGTGTGTCCCTACTCCAAAACCAAGTTCATTTAAATAAATAACCTGTGGACTGTATATACATATTGTTTAGTGAATTTCTGTCGTTATTTTGTTGTAGACTTTAAGTATTTTACAGGATGCTTAGAGATATTAATCCTGGTATCTTAATGACATCCATCACACATAGTAGTCAACAAGGAAGTTTTTATATTTTTCATACAAGAGCACCACAGAACAAAATGCAAACGATAGTGTACATGCGCAAGCCAGGCACTATGAAAAATTTTAACATTAAGAAATTATATCACCTAACACACTCCCTTAATGATAAAATTTTTTCTTCAAACAATAAAAAATGCATTTTGATAATTTAGACATAAAAATAAGAAGTATAATTAAGTACAAGGGAATAGTAAATAGGAATATTGGTTGTTGGAGAATTGATGCTTCAATTCCTGACAAGAGAAAAAATAATTAGTATTTTTCTTTACATGTATTTTTCAATTTATCTTATCGTCATGAACATGTCTCTTATTTTAGGAAATTTGTCAGTTCCAAGTTGTTTAGTCAATATGTCAGCCAATGGCTTGTTTGAGGAGTAGTATTTCAAGTTGAATAATCCTTCATGGTAGAGTTCAGATATGAAGTGATATCTCACAGCAGTGTGTTTTGTTCTTTTATTAAGCTGTTCAGACTTCATAAGTTTAATAGCACTTTGGTTGTTCATTTCCAAGATAGCACTTTGTTCTTTCATCTGGAGGACAGTTTCAGCATCTTCTCCTATCAATTCAGAAAGTAAACTCTTAAGAAACGTTACTTCCTTTGTACACTGCAGTGGATATGTATTCTGATTCAGCTGTTGATGTGGCAACTATTTGCTGCTTCCTTGAACTCCATACTATTGGTGCTTCATTGTACATAATGATGTATCCTGATGTGCTTTTTCCATCCTTGATATCACCAGCATAGTCAGCATCACAATAGGCTCTGAGCTTGTATTTTTCATTTGGCTTTTCATCTTTGATTTTCTTGTAGAAGATACCAGTCTTCTTTGTACCTTGAATGGATCTTAGTGTCCTCTTGACATTTGCAATGTCCATAGTTATTGGATTCTCCTCTTTTCTACAAGCATAATTGACACTGTAGGCTATGTCTGGTCTTGTTTTTGAGGATAGATATAAGCTTCCTACAGCATTACAGTATTCAAAATTAGAGTAAATTTTATCTTCTGAGTCTTGTCTTCCTGAATCCGTTGATGTCTTCATGATTTTGCAGTTCTGCATGTTGTACCTCGCCAGTATTTATCTTGCATAATTCTCTTGGCGTAGAAGTAGTCCTTCTGTCTTTTCAAACTGTATTCCTACGTATGTATCTTGATTTTCGTTAGTTGTCATTTCAAATTTTCTTTGGAGTTTCTTCATCAGTCTTTTCTTTCAAGGTTCTGTCCAATTATGGGTCGATCATCAACATGGATAGCTATGAACATTTCACTTTAAGTATCTATAAAAATGCATTGATCAGTCTCAAGCTGAATCATATTTTGTTCTTTAAGAAAATTGGTCAGCCTTTGGTTCCACTTCAGAGGTGACTGTCTTAAACCATTATTTTGTCAATAGCAATCTATGCATAGATTGCTATTGACAAAATAATCACTTCACCTTGATCTTCAAATCCTTCAGGCAACTTCATAAAAATAGGCTTATCAAGTTTGCCATATAGAAAAGCTGTTTTTACATCAAATGTTTGTATGTGATAGTTCTTTTCTGCTGCGATTGCCAAGAGCAAACAGAGAATTTGTATCCAATACTGGACTAAAGATTTCTTGAAAATCTAGATCATCTGACTGCTTAAATCCTCTTGCAACTAGACGAGCTTTGTAGCGTCCATCATCTCTCTTTTTCAGAAATCATCTACTTGATATAATTTCTTTTCCTCTTGCATCTTCTTTCTTTCTTTATTGCATTCCATATATTGTTCTTCAGGAGGCTTCTTTTTTCATCTTCAATTGCCTTTTTTCACTCTTCTTTGTCAGGTTTATTGACGGATTGGGAGTAAGTGAAACAGGCTTCATGATCTGTATCTTCCTCAGTGTCTTCTGATTCAAAAACAATTTCATAGTCTTTAAAATTTTCTGGTTTATCCAGTAGTTGTCTGTCTCTCAGATTTGTTCTTACTTGCTGTTCTTGCTGTATTCCTTGATTTTCTTCTGTTTCTCCATCTTGTATGTTTTCTCCATCTTCATGATTTTCTTGTTCTTCATCTTCATTGCTTTGTTCATCTTTATTTTCTTCTGTCAGTATTTTTCTCTTTCAGAGATGGTTCTCTTGACACTTGACTCTTGAAACTTTTTGGTAAATGTGACATGTCTTGATACATAGACCCTTCTGCTATATGGATTCCAAATTCTATATCCATGTACTGAATAGCCTATGAATATTCCCTAATGACTCCCAGGATAAAGTTTTCTTAGGTTTCCAAGATTTTTTGTATACACGATTTCTCCAGATTCTTCCAGTCCTGATAGATTTGGTCTTCTTCCATTCCATATCTCATATGGTGTTGTATCCACAGACTTGGAAGCACTTCTGTTTAACAGATATGCTGCAGTTAGTGCTGCAGATCCCCAAATTTGTTATACAGCTTAGATCCATGCAACATTGATCGAACCTTGTTCATCAGGGTTAGATTCACTCATTCTGCTTTACCATTCTGTTGAGGAGTGTCTCTTATTGTGTATTCAATCATAATACCACTTTGCTTGCTCCAAAGTTTGAATTCATTGCTTCCGAAGTCTCCTCCATTGTCACACCTTATTCTCTCTGTTTTAAGGTTGAAATGGGCTTCTGCTTCATGGATTCCTTGAGGTATTCTTCTGTTTCATCCTTTGTGTGAAGCAAATATATTTTCAGAAAATGAGTCTAATCATCAAGTACAGTTAGAAAGTATCCTTCTTTGTCATGTGTTTCTGGGGTTTTTATTCCAAAAACATCTGTATGCAGGATCTTCAGAGGTCTAGTGGCTCTAGTTCTTTCTTGTGAAAACGGATTTCTGGTTTTCTTGCTTAAGATACAAGATTCACATATTTCTTCTTGGCTGTTGTATCTCTTGATATCTTTGTCTACTCCATCACACAGATCAGGTATTTTTCTTAGATCATTGAAATTGATATGGCCCATCTTTTTGTGCCAGTTAATGATGCTTTCTCTTTGGGTTAGCATTGCTTCATAACATTTTTGATTCTTCACATCAATCTCCCAGAGTCCTTGTTTTGTTTTCTTTTCTTCCATCACTATTTCACTTTCTACAATGGCTTTCTTGCTATTATGGACTACTTTTACTGCTTCAGCATCAAAGATAGCAATACCATTGTTTTTAGTTACTGCATTTATTGACAGTAGATTCCTGCTCTAACCAGTTAAGTGTGTATTGGTGATAGTAACTTCTTTGGATTCCATTTTTCCAGAGAGATTTGAAGTAAGGTTTTGTCCCTTTTTGGCTACTCCAAATTTTGTTTCTTCTATCTATCTTTCTTTCCTTGGAATCAGTCATGATATATTCATCTTTGACAAAATGTCCTGTTGCACCCTTATCTGCCACAAATGTGTAATCAGGTTCTGATCTGAACTTTGCACACTTCCTTTCATTTTCAGTCTGATAGGTTAAGCATATCACCTTTCTGATGTTGTCTTTTTGGCTTTCTCTACATCTGTTTTCATGTTCATATTTCCATTTACATTTTTCCTGAGGATGATTAACTTTCTTGCAGAATTTGAACATTGGGAACGTTTTACCTTGCCAGCATTCTTCTACATTGTGTCCATCTTTGTCACACTTCTTACAATACTTAAATGTTTGTTTATTTTTCTGAATATCTCTATATTGTCTTTGTTCTCGATATAGTCTTTACTGTTTATTGTTTTCAGGATTTGATCTGCACTCAAACTTGCGATGTCTCTGTTTACCACATTGGTTGCACATACCTTTGAACTTAAATGCTTTGAATGAAACTTTGTTGTCTTGACTTTGAGAGTTATTTTTTAGTTTCTCCTCTTCTTTGAGTAATATTGCTCATAAATTCTCTAATGTTTTCTTATCTTCAGCAGTTGAATCCCAGGCACTTCCAAAATGTTTAAATTGATCAGGCAGAATCATCAATATCTTTGTCATTAACATTATACCATCTACAGTATGTTTTAGGAAATTCATTCTGAACCCGAGTGTTTGTAATGCTGCAATATTGGTCATAACATCGACCAACTTTTTGTATTCATACTTGATGAATTCTGCAATTAATTGACTTTTTGTCAATTAATTGCAGAATTATAGAGAAATACAAAATTTTAACATTAACAAATTATATCATCTAACAATTTTTTATGATGTTCCACCAGATTTCTTTGAACCCAATCATGAAGGATTTTTATATTAGTTATGAGAAATACAGATGAGAATATAGGAAGCCTAATCACATTTTTATCATTTATCTTACACTGGTAGAAAGAGTATAATAAAAAGATAGTTTAAAAGGTTCTAAGAGTATTGATAAATTGAAATTTCATCCTGTGCTATTTTTATTTCCCTAATTGAGTATTCTATACTGCCAACATTTATACCTGTAGATTGTTGTTCTCTTGCACACACTTCTGTTCCTGGGCAATCAAAACAAACCATGTCTATTGTCATGTGATATACTTACTCAGAAACCTGGAAATTAAGTAAAATGTTGTTTATGGGTATTGTTAATGGAGATGCAAGTANTTCTTTCATGATTTATTTTGTGTTAGTTATACTTCATATTATGTTTGTGCATAGATCTACTTATTGTATAAATATTTGATTTTATTAATAATTGTCAGGGCTAACCTCAGCAATGATTATTTCACCAACCGTCAAGATCGTTACATGCTGATAGAAGACTGTCCTCATCTTGCAGATTTCTATGATGGCTTAGTTTCTTGTGTGTCAAGTTGCTCTCATATAGTGAAGTTCTCAGAAGTGAAAAACACTGGAAATTCTGGAAGAAATTTTCATTCTAAATCACTCGGTAAAAAGGTAATTTTTAATTGTTGAAAATGGCATGTTAATCTTAGTTATCAAATTTTGTCATATCTTTTACTTTGTGTTGCTCAAGCCCTCCAATAAATTTTGCTCTATGAATAAGTAGAATAACAACATTATTGCATTAAAAATCATGATTGTATACTACAAGAAATAGTCTTATATTCCTGCAAAAATTTCTGTAAATACAATTTTCTTCCGTTTTTAATTACAAAGTCAACCTTATCTAGCTCACATAAAACAAAATTATTCTGACCTTTGTTGACTTGATTGGATTTGATCTTTATCATTACTGGGAGGTTTTTGATTATATATCCAGCAAAATTTAAGTACTTACTATTCTCTTAGAAATAGGAGGCTGGAACTGTAAAGTTACCTTATTTTTAAAGGCTTAATTATCAGAATGATTTGTAAAGCTATTTTATTCTCCTAATGAATATGATTCTTATATTAAACTTCATTTCAAAGTTGTTGCAGTATTACAAAAATTATAAGCTCAAAAGAGATGGTGACTATGTGAAGGAAAAACAAGACAAAGATATAGACACATGGATTTATCCACTAATTGAAGCGGGCCAACTGGGAGTCCATCAAGATAGTAAAGTTACTGAGCGTCTTCTGAAATCAGTTCCATCTGGTTCAACATTTCATCTAACCACAGGCTATTTTAACCTTACTCATCAGTATACAGATGCCATACTTAACCATTCAGTTGCAAATTATCAAGTATTAATGGCTCATCCAACTGTGAGTGCAAATTTGTATTGTTTTTAAAATATTTTCTTGAACTTCTTTATTCTAATAATACCTTAGAAATTTACATATTCTGATAGCTAATAGCTGCTCAAGAGAGTGTATTTATTTATTTATATTTATTTATTTTTAATGAAGACATGATTGTAACAATTTTTATTGGTTGTGGATATTAACAATTACATAAAACTTATCTTCAACTTTTTAGGCCAATGGTTTTCTCAATGCTGGAGGTATTGCTGGGGCTATACCAACGGCATACACCTACATTGCTCGAGCATTCTTTAGCAAAGTTTGTGAAGCATGTGGAAACGGTGGGCGTATAGGACTTTGGGAGTATTGCCGCAATGGGTGGACATTCCATGCCAAAGGGCTATGGTACACTCCTTCTAATTCAAAAGCTCTTCCATCATTAACATTAATAGGATCTCCTAACTTTGGTGAGAAAACTATGATATGATTTTTCCCCCTCCTAATTTTCCTGGCCTGAAGAATTTATTTTTAAACTACTAAATTTTAAACTTCTCATTTAATGGCAGTATCAGACCAAAACTAGAGGACAAAAATCATAAAACAATCTATAGTTATGTATGTACTCATAGCATTTGCTTTTATCTTGTAGCACTGCATAATATTTAAATCAAAATTGGTGAGATGAGTAAATCAGTGTTATTATGAAAAATATCATATGATTAATAATCTTGTACTAGCTACAAACAATAAGAATATTCTTTATAAACTGATGTTCACTCATCTTAGTCATTTTTATATCGGAAATAAATTTACATTGTCTTTCAACTGTTAGTCCAAGTGGCTATCCATTTATTTTATAGGTGGATGTTCTCTTGAAAGACAGTAAAATACATTCTTACCTTATCATGAAGGTTATTTATTTAAAGATTTATTGCAGTTGAATCCGTTTCCCAGCTGAATACAGTTTTAATTTTCTTTTATAGGCTATAGATCAGTGGAAAGAGATCTTGAAACGCAAATAGCATTGGTTACCCATAACAAAGGTCTCCAACAGCGATTAGCTGAAGAACGTGACCGATTGTATGCAAATTCACCAGAACAATTATCTGCCATTACGTTTACCCAACCTGAACGTGCTGTGCCATTGTGGGTTAAATGTTTTGTTTGGTTTTTCAGGTCATATTTTTAAACTAATTCACACAAACCAAAATAATTTATTCATTAATTCTGCTTTCATATCTAATTATATTTTTGTTTCATCTTTCCATGCCTGCAGAGAAATAAAAACAATTCTTTTGTTCTGTTTGATATTTTTCTTTTTAAAATAAAGAAGCATTAGACCTTCACTGAAATGCATGATTTGGGTTTTACTCATTTCAAGTACTTATGGAAAATTTAATTATTTTTCCTCCAATGTCAAATCTTTGCACAAATATAATTTGATATATCTGAATTGCATCTTCTTGGTGTGAAGATTTCGAAACTCAATTTTTTTGATACTTTCCATACATATTTAATAGTAGTTTTATTGTCCTGTTAACATGGAAATGTTTCTTTTCCATTTGCTGATTATTACCAGTAGTTATTTATTGAGCAATCAAATGCTTTATTATTTATTTTTTCTTATTGTCAATACTGTTAAGGTTGAAAAAATTGATATATTTTTGTAATTATGAATCAATATTTGATGATTTTAGTTATATTTGCATGGTTCATGCATTTGTTATTATTGATGTTATTGATTGAATAAGTTTCAATGTAATTGCTAAAATCCTAGAATTTACAGTAACATGGCTGAAACTTTGCTAAATTTGTCATGGCCTCATTTTTCATATATTTTTAGTTAACTTCTGTGCATAAATTTTAAAAATTGTTTTTATAAGGTTTTTGAATTTTGATAGTATTTACAGAGTATGAATTTACAGGAAAGACTTTTGGACTTCTATCTTGCATGCAGAGCCCAAATTTTAGATAAATTGTTTAATATTTTGTATGTCATTAATTTATTCTGCAGAACTAAAGTAACAAAATAAAATTGCTTGTTTTATATCCAATGAAATTTTTAGGTGGCTTGTTCCAGATAGATGTTATTAAAGTGTTTTAAATTTTGATTATGTTTGACTTGTTCTATAGATATGCTCTTCATTTGAATAAACATGTTGCTAGTTGGTGATTTTTTGGTTTTGATTTGCATCTTGATTTACCTTATATATGTACACACACACACACACACACGTACTTTTTGCAAAAACTTAAATGGACTTGTGAATACCTTAAAATGTATCATGCATAGGTTACTCATTGGTAGCTGTGTGTATGCTCCATGTTTGGACATTACCAACTGGTATGACTCTGTAATTTGCAGAATGATATTAATCATTCCTAAAAATGCTCAGTGTCTTGAGAAGGTATATAAATTATCTTAGACAATTTAAAAAATGCAGATATTCTAAATATATATGTTCTTGATAATATTTATTAATTATGTGATGCCATTTGAATTCTCAACAAATTATAGCTTCAAGTGAAAATCCATAAATGGCAATCATTCAGCTGCAAACCCTTCTCTGAACTTTTAACATCCCTTCTGTACTTACAGGGCTTCTTGGTGATTGATTTCTTTCCTATTCCATGGATGGATAGGATCCCTATTGCAAAATGTAAGGGCAATGTTTAATTAGGAGATCAACAGAGTTGTATATGAAATACATTTATGAGTTACTTATTTGATTTATGGAAAATATGATGTTACATTACATCAAAATTTTTGTGGAACATATCCTAGATTATCCGGTTGATTTTTTTCCATACCCTTACAATTCACTTATATTCTTTTACCTTTAAATTTTGAGTGGTTCTATTGGATATAAATAATTTTTCATTACTAAAGACCTTTTCCTTTCTTTCTTTGGTTTTCATCTGATCTGCATAAACCTCGATTGTAAAACTCAGTTCTTTCACATTTTATTTCATTTGTAATATTCCTCCTCTTTATTGCAGTTCTACAATTTTTCATTTCTTTCTTCAACAAGTTAGTGTAATCTTGGAATGAAATTGAGGCGTGAAGAAGGTAAGATCTCAGAGTTTGACCTAATGTTAGAGAATCATTAGCATTAAAACTTGGGACCTCGCAATTATCGTTTCTCATAATCTTACTGTTATGGTTAGTCTCTTCAATAGCTGCATACTCATGTAAATGAGGATTTATTTGATTGTTGAATTTTAAATTTGATTCTTGGATATTTTTTTTCTTTTCTTTACTTTTGGAGACATTTTTCTTTAGCCTCTTATGTGTTGGGATATTTGTGGTAAATAAAGTCTGCTTCTCTATTTTCTCTCCTGGGAATTGAGGGCTGCTAGTGTGTAAGAAAAAGTGTGTGTTGTTTGGTTTTGTATCTTTTGTATTCCAGAACCAGAAATATCTGCCTTTTGTATTAATTTGACTCTGTAGTTTATCTTTTTCTGAAGGCTCTTGTAGTTCTAATGTCATTTGAGAAGATCTTTTCTCTTTTAGGAGTGAATTGGAATAAAGTGCATCATGTGCAATGTTTCTCTGTTTAGGGGTAGAAGAAATAAGTTTTTGAGATATTTTTGAGCTAATTGTAAAATCAAAATTTATATCATCAAAAGGAAATTTGGTGGTGTTTATACTTGTATTTACTGGTGATGAACATTCTTTAATGTTAAGATTACTAACATCAAGCATATTTGCTTCTGATGGGACATAGTAAGCTATCTCTGTTTCCCTTCGAGGAAATTCATTTGATTCTCTCTCTTTTATGTTACTCATATCCTTTCCATTTAAAGTAAATGATTTCCAGCTTAAAAAATTAATCATATTTTTATCAATCTGTTGGTGTGGTTCAAGATTGGCTGCATATTTTTTTCCACCAGTGCTTTCTTTCTTACTTGCAGTTTGATCCTCAAACTGCTGGTCAGGATCAATTTCTTGGGTGAAAGATACTGTATACTTTTTGTTGTTTCTTAAATTATCTGCAGATGTATTTTCTTTAGGTCGATGACAACCATATTTGAGATCGAAATATTCCTCTTCTAGCAAAGAAGTACTTAATTTTCTGTTGATGTTTCTAACATTCCCTGAATATGATCTGTGACCCATTTGATGTAGGTTTTCAGTTCTTGAAATATTATTCTTTTGGTGAAAATAATAGTCTAGTAACGAAGTTGTCAGCACCTCTGTATTTGAATTTCTTGTAACATCCATGTATGAGATTTCACTTTTTTCATTACAATCTTCCAGAGAATCATTATCTTGATGGATACTCTTTCCAAGTGTAGATAATGATGACTTTTCTGTGGCGTTCCCTGTCACATTAGTCAATGAATTCTCTTGTTTTTCTTTAAAGAAATATTCTTGAAAAACATAGTTCTCTAATGTATCTAATTTTTTGCCATCATTTCCTCCACAACTTAACAATGAGTCTTTACTTTGTGTTCGAGTGTCATCTTTATGAAAATCATTTACTATATGTAGATCATTTATGTCTAACATAGAGTTTCTTGAAGTAATGATGGTGACTTCTTTGTCATATGGCAATGGATCATCACTCTGTTGAGGGAAACCATGCTCCCCATCAGTCTTGTTCTGGTAACTACTTTTGGTAATATCGTTGGATGATGTTTTGCTCAGCTGACTTGAAACACCACCTTCAATGGAAAAAATCCCTTCAAATAAATGTATTTGTGACCTCTCATTGGAATTTTCTGAATTACCTCTCACTACATTTTCAGCTTCGTGGTAAAAGTTGGTATTTTTAACATATTCTGACTTAGAATATTTTTTGTCCAAAATACTAAATAGTGACTTTATGTTTGCTTTCCCTGAGGCATTTTTTAACGTACTTTTATTCTCTCTGTGTGAGTAATTTTCTCCTAAGAAAATTATTTTTGAGTTAACTGCATCATTGGCAAAATTGATGCCTTCAGAATGTAACCTCTTTTCTTCTAATTTAATTTCATTTTTATCAATGAGAATTTTGTCTGCTGCAGTCTCTTTATATGAAATTGCAATTTCCTTATTGGCTTTATCACAAACTAAAATTGATCCTGATGCATCAGTTCTCCTATGTTCTATTCCATCATTTTCAAATAAATCACTTCTTGATATGTATTCTCTTACATCAGATGGATTTCTCTCAAATGATGGATTTGAAAATATAGGCTCACAATTTCTCCAAATGTCTAATTCCCCATTACTCTCACTTTCATTGGAGCAACTCATGCTTCTCGGTTTGGTTTTTTCCACCAATGCTTTATTTCTTTCTAAGACTGGTTGGAAAACATTGCTTCTTTTATCCGATGAATTAGCATTTCCTTGAATTTTAATTCTGGGTTGCTATTGAAATTCTTTAATGACGTTGAAAGCAATGGTATTGTGGGTCTATTACTAGATTTTGATTTTGGTAATATTTTACTATTATTTACAGAACATATTTTTGTTGGTGTTTTCTGTTTAATTTGGTCCATTTTTTTATTCCTAAAATGAAGCTTTGCTTCATTAATTCTTTTTTCTTCTGCTCTTATCCATGGAGACATACTATGGTATTTTTTAAATTCATTGCCAAGTGGCTGTGGATATCTGTTTCCCTTGATCTGGCTGTTTTTCCTAGTTTCCTCTTTATGTACTGCATTCTTAACATATTTATTAATAGTCGAATCAGACTTAGTATTTGAAAAGACATAATCAGCTATCCTTCTCTTACTATGAGAAAAAGGTTGTGTTTTGCAAGGTGATTCTGTAGCTCTTCTACGTGTTGCTCTTTCATCTGCAATCCTTGTAATATTTTTATTTTTAGGAGAATTGAGAATGATTCTTTGCATGGTCTCTGTTGATGTCAGTTTCCTTCTAAACATTAGATTTGAATGTACTTTTCTTCTTGTAGTATTTTCATAGCCTTGACATGTTAGTAATGGTATTGATTCTGTTCTTGTTGTAAATGGACTTTTATAACATATTTCTGCATCTGTAATTTTATCTGCTGGTATCTTTGGAGGGTAAAAATATTTCTTGTTTTGGGATGTTATCTTTTTTTCTCCCTTATCATCTTCAATTTCCTCTTTATTACTTTGGCTATATTCTAAATATGGAATGTTTTTCAAATTCTTTAAGTTAAGTAGTTTTGGGTTAAAATAATAATTTAATCTCCAGTTGGAAACAGAAATCCTATCAATGCAATGAGTTTCATTCATAGTTTTTCTTATTGCTATCAATCTCTTATCATCGGCTTTAACTAAAGAGTTTGTCTCTTTCCCTTCATTGTTTTTAAATAGACTTATCGATTGTGAAACATTTTCTAGCATATACTTGTAACTTTTGATTTTCCTTGCATTCTGTATCTTTTCCATTGCAGTGTGGGAATTCATTGAAAAGTTGAAGGTTACATTAAACCATCCCTTTTCTCCTAAGCAAGAGTTATATTTTCTCAGTAATTCAAATCCAAAAGCATTTTCTTCCTTAAAAATTGGTTGCAAGGCTTTTTGGAAATTTGATTCCTGAAAAGAAGTTCAGTTCTTCATTTAATTCAGAAGTAATTTAAAAGTCAACTATTTAAAAGTGAATATTTATATTAAAATACCAAAAATAACAGGAAGAAAAGTTCCCAAATTGATATTTAATGATTTAAGAAACATTTGTATTTTCTGCCTCCTTGATTTTTAGAGGATTTATTTTAGGGTCTTCATCAAAGAAATTGATTTTGAAAAATGTCTCTCGGCATAATTTCTCTATTGTAATTTCATGCTTTCGTGATTTAAGTAACCTGAACTTGATTACTTATGGTTTATAAATGAAGAGTTTCATTAAGTTATAATTTTTAGCTGTAGATTCAATGTGTTAAGTTAAGATTTTTCTTTAGAAAAGACATTTCTGCTCATCCTCAAACTTAAAGCAATTGAATGTTTTGAAAAATCTTAGCGTCTACTGAGAAATTTTTACTTAGTTTGAATCACCAATTTATCAGTGTATTTCTTGAAGAAAACTATTGACCAATGTGATTATATTTTACAAGTGTAACTATACATGATATGTACCTTTTTTTCTTCAATTCCGTTTTCATTTTCAAACACCTCATCACCATCAATTAAACATGTAGAACTGCCAGCTATTTCTTTATTATATATTTCTTTGGAATTCTGTTCATAAATACCCAAATACATGGGATTTTGAAACAAGATATTTGCTTTAGGTTTTGATGATGTAGCATTAATTTCCTCCCATTCTAGGGGAAGCAGTGGTCTCAACCAGTAAGGAGCTGCTTTGTAGAAAATAACTTTCATTATAATCAATCTGTCGTAACTTAGAGTTTGAAATTAAGATACTAATCTGTAATAATTAGTGGTATGAACACTGCATTGGAGCTCATTAAAGGTTGCAATAAGTGAATTATTTATTTATTAATGTACTCTTAAAATGTAGATTTTTCATGCACTATTTTTTTGTCACAATTGACAATTGTCACATAACTACCTTAATTATTTATGAAAACTTATGATTAACTTACTTTCCTCACCTATTGTATTTTGATCCATGCTGTTATTTTAAATTAAAATATCTTCATGGTCATTAAAATTGATTTACTGTATTGGACTGTGGTAGAAAAAAGCTCTGATATCATGGTAAACATTTGTCCTAGTAAATCGTAAATTTTGATATTTCAGCTGAAAGTTTTTTGCTAAAACATGGGAGTAAATGCAAGAAACGTCTTTATTAAATGTATTTAGTATCAAAAATTATATTTAAAATTGTGTTTTATGCAATTTAAGAATTTAATAACCAACACCTCTATCGCATACCAAGAGGTTTTTACCCTGAGGGTCCTTAGTTCGATGCTAGGGCAGTTTTTCTGTCTGAAGTTCATGAATTCATTTAGGGTATTTTCCGTTACGATAGAAACTTTCAATTTACGGAGTTGTTAGAATGAATGATTGTCTATCGTATGCCGTGAAGGTCTTTGCCATAAACGCCCAGGTTCGATCCCAGGACCACTGGAATGCTCGAATTTTCAAAAATTCGTTACGGGATTTTCCGGTCAGGTAGTTGGTTGAAATTTGCTACATATATAGAAGATAGGGATTTCTATCGTATGCCGTAAGAATATTCGTGCTAATAGACCCAGGTTCGATGCCAGGACAATCGTTAAGGACGTATTTTCAATAATTCGTTTAGGGCAATGTTGTTTGTGGATGGCACTCGGTATATGGAAGGCGGAGTGTTGCAGTTGGTGTGTAATGCCTTTGTTAATCTATCTTACATTAAGCTTGCACTATGCAAGCAACTTTTACTCGTATATATATATAGATAGATATACATATAGGATACTAAAGGCGATGCAGAAGAAAGTGCCTCACGGAGCCGTCGATTTTTTTGCCGTAAAGTCCCGGGTTTGGACATCTAGGAAAAAAGCGGACTTCCGTTCTACGGATCATAGGTTCGATTCTAGGGGGGCCAAAAAACAGCCATTTTCCCCTAAGAATGCATTGAGCGCATTTTCAAAAAATTATTTAGCCTACTTAACGTAAAGATAAAACGTTGAAATTTACGAAATCGTTAGACAATTATTTTATCTTCCGTATTCCGCAAAAGATTTATCCCTGATGGCCCCAGGTTCGATGCTATGTAAATTATTAGTGCAAAACGTTCAAGAAATCATTTCGGGTATTTTTAGGTAAGTTAGAACGTTCAAATTCACGTCATCGGTAGATCTCTATTACCTCTATAGTATACCTAGAGCTTTTTACCCTGAGGGTCCTTAGTTCGATGCTAGGGCAGTTTTTCTGTCTGAAATTCATGAATTCATTTAGGGTA